>CM067476.1:9422867-9456401 GCA_034552555.1 Semaprochilodus insignis | reverse complement strand
CGTTTTAGACATAATGGCTGTTTGCGGTGAAGGAAAAACGGACTGAAGACGTTTGTTTTATTATAATTCCATTATTTTAGAACCTAAATTACAGATATTTTTATTTATTCGTTTACAGCTAAGATTATTTTTATTTAAAGATAAGTACAGTCACTTAATATGCCCGCCGATAAACGAGAAATAATTATTTCAGCGCGGGTAATATAATAATTAAACGGTTCAGCTCTACCGTTCTTCTTCCATTCTTCCATTCATTCATCTAAAAATAATTTAAATATTGACTAATTTGGTTTTANATATAATAATTAAACGGTTTCAGGTCTACCATTCTTCTTTTCATCTAAAAATAATTTAAATATTGACTAATTTGGTTTTATTTAGGAGTTCATTATTTATGAGAGATGAAAGACGAAGGGTCATCCTACTGAAGAAGCTGTTAAAAGTGAAATTAAAAAGACTATAAGCGCTAATTTTTAGCATAAATACGTTGCTTGCTGCCCGACGCTATATTCTGTAATTAAATCAGGCTCCAGATCGTTCATCATATGCCACGTCTCTTTTAGTTCAAAAATATGCTCCTGTGACTTTCTAAATGAGGAGGACATCAGATCTGAAACGTATGCCAGTTGATTTACTGATTACTAGATAATGTATATGGAGAAAAAACATGAACGAATAGTGAAATCGTCGGCCAGGACGGGCGAATCCGATTCGACTGCCAAAATTCTGAGTCGGGTACAGCCCTAGCATATACTGTAATTTAGGTGCATCTATGTGAGACTGTTGTTGATGTATTTGTCTCTCAGGGAAGGTGGTGCTGGCCTCCACAAAGGCAGTGTACGTGCTGGTTCCTCTGCCCCTGGAACAACAGATCCAGGACCTATTAGCAGGACATCGAGTGGAGGAAGCACTGACCCTCACGGAGGGTGCACAGAGAAACATTCCCAAAGACAAGTTCCAGGTATGCTGCCAGAATATACAGTACCAGTTGAAAACTTTTACCCAAATGAATGTATTGTTTTTGTAATCTTCACCTTTTCATTTTGTAATCTTCACCTACTTCACCTTTCACCTGTTTCTAAGACAAGTGTGCATAGTCAAGAGGATCGTTATAAATGAATTTTCTCATTGTTAATGCTTGTGAACAGGTAGTTTAAAAAAAGAACTACACTGAGAGTTTATAGTTGGAAATGTTGAATCACAGGTATGATATCTTAATTACTAAGTGAGCCTTGTTGAAAGTTAATATGCCAAATGTCAGTTCTTACTAATACATTAGTCTTCTGTGTTGTAGGGTTGCTTTTGATGTCTAGATTAGGATTTTAAAATGCATGAGAGAAGAAATTTGGCCAAAAGTATGTGGGGACACCTCCTAATTCTTGAACTCGGGTGTTTTAGCCAAACCCATCGCTAATAGATCTATGAAATCAAGCACATAGCCATACAGTCTCCATTAACAAAAAATAGAAGTTGAATGGGTCTCAACAAGTCAACGTCAAAGGATGCCATCTTTGCCACAAGTAACTTCGAGAATTGTTTTGCCCTGCTAAATCAGCCTCGCACTTCATGCTAACGCAATCAGCCTCTCACTTCATGCTATCGCATGTAGTGCATAAAAGTCACTTACACTCTGATACACTCTGACAGCTGCACGCAATCCTAAGATGACTATGCACAATGCCAAGCGTCGGCTGGCGTGGTGTAAAAGACTTTGGACTTTGGAGCTATGGAAACATGTTCCCTAGAGGTATGAATAACAGTTCACCTTCTGGCAGTCTGATGGAAGAATCTGTGTTTGGTAGATGCCAAGAGAACGCTACCTGCAGGAATTTCCCAGTGCCAGTGATTTAGTTTGGAGGAGGGGCGATAATAGTCTGGTACCATACAAAAATACAGAATACAAAATCAGTTTATAGAATTATATGCTTCCAAGTTTGTAGCAACAGTTTCGGGAAGACCTTTTCCTTTTTAAGTATGACTCTGCCCCGGTCCAGAAAGCGAGACAAGGTTTCTCGAGTTTGATTTGGAGAAACTCCAGTAGCCTGTACAGAGCCCTGACTTCAACCTTCTAAACACCTTTGGGATCAGTTGGAATACCAGTTGTGAGCCAGGCCTTTTCCAGCCAAAATCTTTGACTGACCTTGCAAATGCTCTTTTGGCTGAATGGGCACAAATTCCCACAGATAAACTCCAAAGTCTTGTGGAAAACCTTCCCAGAGAAGAATGGAGGCGGCCATAGTATCCGAAAAGGGGCTATATTAATGGGTGTGGTTTTGGAATGGGATGTCCATCAAGCTTATGGTGAGCGGGTGTCCACATACTTTTGGTCATATGTTGTAGAATCCTTTCTTGAATAGATGTATCAAAACTGTGCAGAACAGGAGTGTTATTGCTGGTGGAGTGATTTGCATGAAGCACCTGTCATACCTTCACTTGAGATCACAAAGAGCGTTTTAGCTGATGTTTTGTTTTTACTTTGCACCTTTCCAGATTTTGCACAAACGAATTCTCCAGCAAGCAGGATTCATCCAGTTTGGACAGCTTCAGTTTTCAGAAGCAAAAGAGCATTTTAGGTGAAGTGCATCATTCTGTCCTGCAATTAACATCGTTAACCGCCACTCGGGCCCAGATGTTCGAGAAGCTGATTGAATGGAGTTAATTAACGGCTCCTCTAATTGCTTCATCTCCCTCTGTGCACCTGACCCTAATGGCTGTATGCTTAATGACAGAGGAGCAGAAACTAGTCTGATGGCTGAATAAATGACTCATGTGATGTGTCTGTGATCCAGACTTTTAGCGCGTGGGATCTCTAATGCTGCAGGAATGCTTAATGTAACAGAATCACAGGCTTCCAGTACCACATTAATATTTAATGCTTTCCACTTAATGCAGAAGTAGAGATGGGGGCGACATGACTGAAATAATTCAGCTGTCCTGCATTAGCAGGGTGATTGCATTTGTGCAAATGACGTTTAGACTTACCTGTTTGCAGTTAAATGTTTTCAAATGATAACTCGTAGCCGCCCAGCCATTCACCTAGAGATCTACCTAGTTTCCTGCCAGTTGTACACCCGTGATTTTGATAGCTAATGGTGCATTTATGAATTTGAGATTTTCACAAACTTCTGACAAAACAGTAAATATAAGTAATAAACTTGGGCAAAATTCATGTTACCCAGTGGAGTTTGTTCTTGTACCATGTAAGCACAACAGATCAAATTGTAATCAAAAGTTTGGTATCACTGTCTAACGTAAAATATCCAGATTGATACACTCATTGTCAAAAAAATGGTTGCACCCAATAAGGAAGTGTCAGATTGCAATGCTATTTGTAAGGAAGGTAAAACTTACCAGGAACAATAACCAATTATTGGTTGCCTCCATTAAGATAAAAGCAGGACTCGTAACTGAAGATGACCTGCTGCCCTACTGAGTCACCATTGCAGTCTTTGGTGACGTTGACATGGTGTTAAGGGCAGTTGTCGTAACAGTCTGCGTGCATGTAGCCCTGTGTCATACAGGCATCTGCCAGTAGTGCTGGCACTAATATGACCATCACAGCACGTCACACTGCATGCTGAATGTCCGCAATCGTGGCTGTTGGGTCACTTGGCGCATGACTGACAGTCTGTCGGTTCTCCCTCTCTGTGGTTTGTGTAGATCTCCCAGATCCTTCATGTCGCTGGTTTGTACCTTCTTCTGTCCACTGCCGCCAACAGCATGCTATGGTAATATCTGCACGACCTGTATGGTGTGTAGTATGTCGAGAACACCATCCCACTTCACTGAGCCCTACGATGCGACCCCTCTTGAACACTTCCAACTGATTGAAATTGCTTCCAAACTCCTCTCTGAGGTATATTTTGCTTGCGAAGGAGGCTACCAACACAACAGCACGAGTCAGAATGGAAAGCATGCGCAACAGAACGACCTTATATAGTCAGTCAGCTACAGCGATAAAGCCCATCCTTGCTTACGTCACAGGTGTGGCCAAACGTGAAACTTGCATGTCTCTTTGATGCAAGTCAAACACACTAATCAAGTTTCATTCCTGTCGGTTGATTCCCTCTGGATGCAACTATTTTTTTTTGATGATGAGTGTAGAATTGAGTCCATAATTTCTGAGAAAGCTGCATGATTTCAAAAATTAAGTTAAAATTAACATACACCACCAGTTGTGGTAATCAGATCTGGAGTTCAGAAATAGATTAGACTATATGCCATTTAATTTCTCATGGTCTCCTCTGTGCTGGTGTCCTCAGGAAGGGACAGCTGGACGTGCGAGAGCTAATCTCCCTGTACCCGCTGCTCCTGCCTGCCTCATCCTCCTTCACTCGGTGCCATCCTCCACTTCACGAATTCGCTGACCTCAACCACCTGGCACAAGGCGACCAGGAGAAGGTGCAGCGCTGCAAGCACTTCCTCATCAGCTACCTGCGTGAGATACGCAGCGGCGAGAGTGCCAACGGCTTCCGCGAGGATGTGGACACGGCGCTGCTGAAGCTCTATGCAGAAATAGGCCATGAGAGCCTGTTGGACCTGCTGGCATCTGACAACGCCTGCCTGCTGGCTGACAGTGCCCCTTGGCTGGAGAAACACCATAGGTCTGTGTCAATCAGTACCATTAATTAATGTTATTAATAGATATTAAATAGTAGATATGAATTAAGATGAATTTAATATTGGGTTATGTCACTGAGGAATTTATTTAATACTGCAAGATTGTAATCTTGGTTAAACAGATTAATTGTAATTAATGGTTAAACAGACGGGTGATCACAGATATTTATTGTTCTTTAAACCACAAGAATTCTTGGCTTTATCAAAACGCCTGCAGAACTCTCATCATGAACAGCTGGTATCAGTCCGGGCACTTGAGGGCACTCATTTGCATTTTACTGTACTTTAGTAAGAGAATTGCTGATAAAAGGACTATAAATATTATAAATGACAAATACAGAGGACATGCAGTGGTCTCCTATTAGATATTTTCGTGGGAATGTAATAGGCCCTAGAGTTGAACCATGTGGTACCTTTGTTTACTGGAATCCAACATCAGTCACATATTTTTGCATCAATTGAACTTGATGTCAAGGCATTGCTATGCAGCACTCGTTCATGCCCCTCTGTCCTCTGCTCATTGCTTTTGAAGATATTGCTGTTGCCATGGCAGCGTGTAGATAAAGCACTGATAAATGTCACTGTTTGAGAGTAGCTTGGCCTCAGTGTGCACCAAGTGTGTGTATGTGTGGGAGTTGTATACTAATGGTGTTTCTCTTGCTGTTCAGGTACTTTGCACTTGGGTTGCTATATCACTACAATGGCCAGGATGCTTCTGCTCTACAGGTATCATCTTCACCTGTTTTCACAAAGAGAAAGAGTGCTGATCTAGAGTCATTGTTAGAAACGCTCACTGTGTAAAGGTGCCTTTTAAAGTTCAAGAGTTAACGATTTGCTTTTAAGTATATTTCAGTGGGATATTTTAAAGGCATTGCTTTGTACTTTTGTAGATGTGGGTTCGAGTTGTTAACGGTGACCTCCAGGACTCTACACGTGCCGATCTCTTTGAGTACGTGGTGGACTTTCTTAGTTTCTGCTCTAACCTGGACCTTGTGTGGAAGTATGCTGACTGGGCCCTACAGAAAGACCAGAAGGTGAAAACCTTGACACATGTTACTGCAACACTCAGTATGTGTAGACAAATTCATGATTTGTTCAGAAATTGCTAATTCAGTTGTGTTTTTGCAGTTGCATTACTTGCGATGGCGTGCAAGTGTGTGTTTTTGATTGTACGTTTGTGCACTAAAAACTGCCAGATTTAAAACAGGAAAACCAGTAACCTGTTTCAACACAGCAGGTAACGTAGTAACGTCACAGAGAAGTCTGCTTACACCAGTGCTTTGTTCTTTTTCCCTCCTTGTATGTTATTGTGTGTTTGGATGGGTTGATGTTCAGGTGGACTCTTTTTACCCTTAATGCATTTTAAACAAACAAGTTGCAATTCCACCAAAGATTTTTAGAGACCAGACCAGATCAGCTCAGCTGTCACACTCCCTCTATACTGCCACACTCTGATCACATAACACAGTCCCTCCTCTGAGATGATAGAAGAAGCAGATAAACACTGTGCGTCTCACAGATACATGTGTGTTTGCAGTCTCTCTACCTGTGTGGAATGTTAGATCACAGTTTCTTGGAAGTTTGCAGTAAAGCAGACGCCTCATTGATTGATGAAAGTGTGGTTAATTAGCATTTATGGATGGCCGCTGAAGAGGAACAGTCTGACCCTGCTGTAGGGCAGAACGTTCTCTGCTGATCTAGTGGGAAGTACCAGCTTTAGGGCTCCAACTAATCATTATTTTGGTAGTTGACTAATCCAAGTAATTATTTTAATGTTTTTTTTTTTTTTTTTTTTTTTTTTTGGTCGACGATTATTTGTGTCACGCTGTACATTTGAAGCAGAGAAGATCACTGATTACCTATTGCATTAGCTACCTTATTAAATGTCTGTGTTTATTCCATCATGTTTTTGTGTTTACACAATGTATCGAATTCCTGAATACTTTACTGAGACTAATATCAGACATACAGATATGTAAGAGTTGATCTGGGGTCAACTTTAAACCCAGTCATAGATATGATTGTATTTCTCCTGTTGTGCAGGATTATTCTTCAGTTAAATGATGTTCTGTATATGCCTTTTACAGATTGGAGTCCAGATCTTCACTAAGAGACCAATCTCTAAAGAGACAACGGGGCTGCTGAACCAAGACGAGGTGATCAAGTACCTAGAAAAGCACAATCAGGCTCTAGTTCTCTACCTGGAACACCTGGTTCTGGAGAGGAGAGTGCAGGTGGGAACTCCTTTCAGTCTATCGGTTTCCTCATCTTTAATCAGGGCATGCAGTTGGAGTACATGTATAAACTCCACCATGGCGCTGGGCAATATGACTTTATTCTTTCGCTTTGTTTGCTGATCAAATGGAGCAAAGCTAAGGTTTAGCCTTAAATGCAGTTATATGAAGTAGTTCAAGCATAAAACCATTGCAGTTGAATTAAACCTACTCTATCAGCTTACAAATTCGAAATGAGCATCCTCAATTACTAAGAGCATGAGCTGAATTGAATAATTAATAACATGTAAATATTTACAGCTGTTGACATGTTTTTCTTTTCATCCGTTGTGTGTATGTTGTGTATGCACACATGCAGAAAGAGAAGTACCACACACACCTGGCTGTGTTGTATGCAGACCGTGTGTTGAGTCTCCTCTCGCGACCCTCTGCCACAGAGGAACAACTGTCCTCAGCCCGTGAGAAACTGCAGCGATTGCTGAGAGAGTCCGACCTGTACAGGGTGCAGCTGCTGCTCGGTGAGTATGCCATGTACCTCCAAGTTACACTCTCCAATCTCCTACGTAGCCATCCAAACATTTCACATATGTCCTCAAATATACATGTAGTGTTTGTGTCTGTTAGAGAAGCTGAATGACCAATCGCAGGGTATTACAGTTTTCCAAGAATGAAAGGGCAGAGACAGGGGAAGGATGAGAACGCACCAGGTGGCCGTATTGATGCTGGCTTTGTTGTTTGTTATGCTTCACTCTGCACAGAGCTAATTTGGAGTTTTGCAGATATGATTCATGACACTGTGTAAATGTTGTACACACCGAAGTCTGTGCTGCAGATCTATGGTGAAGATTTTGCGATGTCCCTGCCAGGCCTGTGCGATAATGAGCATATTTTCTAGTTAAATTTTACATTTATCAATTATATCCTCTCCCAAGTACACACAGTACTCTCCACCCTGGAGAGCATTTTCCAAAAGCTCTGCTTTCATTAACTTAAAACAGCATTTTCATGTGGGTGTTTTGTGTAGGTGGGAGGCAAAGGGCAAGTCCATGTGCATTAGCGCATGAGCGATCATGTTTACCGATAAGCATAATTTAGCCTCGCGATTTAGATGAAAAACTGCTCACTCCTTCAGTCAGCAGTGTTTGTTTTATTTACAAAACTAAAGCAGAGCTGAAAAGCAGACAGCATTTCAGCTCTTTACTGCTGTCGTATTAAGGCCTGTTCTGCCATGAATGTGCTGTCTCTGCTGGTTTACCAGGTATGTGATGCCAGGTGTGCTCGGTTTTGCACATCTAGGAGGAAACCAATGTAAGTGAAAGGATCCCATTACTTTTTGGGTCATTCACTACCCTGTGCTGAGGTCTCCACTTTATTTTCCCTCTTTCAGTCAAGTGATATAAATAGGGAAATGCAAATGTCATCATACCAGCTAATTGATGACAAGATTTTTGCTCTGCCAGTGGTTTATGCTACTGATGATGCATTAAGATTTTTTTCAGACTGAGTTCAAGTAAACGTTTGGTACTTGCTGATGCTATAACTGCTGTTTAGTTAGTTACCTTGGATTGAGTGCTGCAGTGGACAAGAGTGCAGAAAAACACTCTGTACAGCTGTAAGTAAAATATGTTTCATAGTTTTGATCCCTGCTCCTTGTCTATCTATTTTAACAACAGTCTTTGGAGCACAGTGACAACAGAAATCGCATCTGAGGCTAATACATCTTAAGAACTCACTTGGGGAGTTTTACGTCTTGTTGGAGTCATGACTTTTGGGTTTAGTTGAATGTCCTCTAAGGCCATGAATCCAGCATGCGATTTTAGAAATTGTGTTCTATGTTGACACCTTGCCCTGTACATTTGAATAAGCTGTTGTCATTAATGATCTTTGGCGAAGCCTGTGATTGATGTGCTCACACTGTACGAAAATGCAAACCCCTATTGACTGCTTATGGTCAACTTTGTGTAAATATATCTCACGCACACTGAAAAACTACGACATGTGGGATCAGGTGGTATCGGATGTTGGTATTTGTGCCTTGCAAATAAGCCTGATATGGAATGGATTCCTAAAGACTGAATAATTTTTAGCTACCTTCTCGATAACATTGATTAATCGTTGCAGCCCTAGTTGAATTATACTTGGATCGGAAGATGCTCAAATTTCCTGACTCTGATTGGGATTGGAGATCAAATAATTGTGCATATTCTGCAGGTAAAGTCCAGGGATCTGACGTGCTGTTAACAGAGAGAGCGACACTGCATGGCAAGCTGGAGGAACATGACAAGGCTCTGCACATTTTGGTGCACCAGCTAAAAAATGCCACAGCTGCAGAGGACTACTGCACCTGGGCCTCAGAAGCCCATGACCAGGACCACCGCCAGAAGCTTTTCCACCAGCTGTTGAGTGTGTATTTGGACCCAGATGTGCCTGGCGGGGCACAGACCATGGAGGCTGTGGACTTGCTCAACCGCCATGCTGACGCTTTCGATGCTGTGCAGGTTTTGGAGCTCATCCCAGAAGCATGGTCTTTAACGTTGCTCCATCCTTTCCTGTGTGGGGCATTGAGGTCCAGTGTACACGCTCGCCGCACTTCCCAGGTTGCATTGGGGCTGGCCCGAGCCGAGAACCTGCAGCTACACCATGACAGGGTAAGTTTGCCGGATTTGTCTGATTTGTTCTTGTGGGCTCGGTACTAGCAGAAACCAGTTTATTTCTTAGTAAAGGTTACCAAAAAAAAAAATAAAGTTTACCTCTTCTGTATTGTTAACTATGCTGAAATAATATTCAATTTCATTTATCAATGCACTGTAATTAATTCATATAGCCAGTCATGCTATCCAAGTACTCTCCACAAATGTCTGTGTATAGTCTTTGGCCTGAACTGATTTCTAATAGTCAATAATTCTTTGTTGTAATGAGTAATTACAGCAAACAGTTTTTCAGCGAACAGTCACTATCAGACAAATATTGTCTCTACAGCAGTATTTAAGGTGGAATAGAAAGTTTGAATAAGGAGAGAACATCTGCCTTAGCATTGTTACCTGTGATCAAGTTTGATGCATTTAACTAGTCTTGCATAATGTTGTGTGAAGATGGTTCATCACTTTTTCCAGCCTTCAGTCTTGCTGAGTACTGAAGAATTATCTGCTTTGTTTTACTTCATGTGAAGTCAGCCAACAAGGAGAAATTCTAGGTCCAGTATTATCTTCACCACATGTTAAAAATGCAAAAGCACTTCCAGTGTTGATTCTTGTTTTAGCATGTTTCTTTTAATTCTGATTTTGGCTGCACTGTGTACATTTTTCCTCCCACAGAACCAGAAGTTGCTGCTGTAGGTCCTTAAAGCCAAAAGTGCATTGCATGACTGTCTAAGTCGTCAGATCATTGTGCTGTTAAAACTATACAACTTGGTGTCTTGTAATCGGGAATTTTGGATGTTGGTGTCGTTTGCACACTATATGACTTATCAGTTGTAGAGGTTCAACTCATCTTTCAGCAAGAGGAACCTCTGGTGAACCTGTCTGGTCTCCAAACTATGTTTTCTTGTGAAAACACATAAAAGAACACTATGAGTGATTCAGGTGATTAGGGCCAATATATCAAGGAGGAAAAAGAAAGGAATGTGGTGAGAGAATAGTTCATCTTAGTACATCTCCTCCCCTGGGTTTCCCCTTACTGTGTCTTGTGCTGTCATTGGCTGTAGCTCGTCGCCACTCTCACTGTCAGTCACAGCCAGGTTCCAACACTTTTCATGATAAAGGATTTGGTCCAGACTCTGACAGGTTCATATATTTGGCATGTTTGATATCTTTCGCGCATCTGAGAGGCTTTGGCAAGTTGCTTAGATCGTGTCTTTGAACAGTTCACACATGGCCATCGAGAGCTGATTTGTGAGCCCTGAGCGAATACTTATTTGCACCTGTTCTCTGCTCTGCCTTACAGATTTCTGAACCGGGTATCTTGGGCACATAGTGTACTTGTTCTGATGCCATTGCTCATGTTCTACATATTTTCCAGGTTATTCATCTTAGTAATGAAAGAAATAAATTGGCTGATGCACCTTTAATTAGCTCAATCCCACACTGAAAATACACTGACATAACAAAAGTCATGGGATGGCTTGTATCCCCACAATGATGGGATATTCTAGCAGGATATCGTGCCATCTGGACCCAAGTTGTCCAGAATTACTTTGAGGAGTATTCTGGAGATTTCCAGCGAATGGTGTGGCCTGCACGTTCACCTGACATGAACCCAGTCGAGGCATTCCACTATCATGCCTCATTCGAACTCTAGTAATTCATGTTGCCTTGCAGTGAGCATGCTGGCCAGTGTTCAGCCTCACTCACAAGATAACACCTCACAACTTATAGCTGTCCGCTGAGGTATCGCCACTCCATATTCAATTTACATACTGCTAACCCATGAATCTTGGTATGTCAGCTTATGAGCAAAATCGAATCTTTTAATTTGATTAAACCAGGGTTGATCTGACTGACCTCGGACTGGAATTCTCACTACTGACTTCTTCTCTTCCTCTCCATACCCAGCTAAAGTATCGCGGCGGTCCAGTCTTCGTGTCAGAAAAGAGGGGATGCCAGCTGTGCCACAACACTTTCAGGGAGCCTGACTGTGTTTGCCTGCCGGGCGGCACACCCGTCCACACACACTGTGCTGCTCAGAGGCTTCAGGACTCGCCTGCTAAGCGGCGGCTAGGCAACGCCCACACCAGCAACCACACATGAACCTAGCAGGACATGGGCATCAGTGCAGGGTCATCTATTGCTGATCCCAGGTGTGGACGGCTGAGGGCTCATGGATGAAGACGGATGGACGGAGACAGGGAGAAGGATGAGCGCACAGATAACTTATCTTGAGTAAGAGTACACAGCCCAGGACCCGTGCTACACAGACCATTTAAGGGTGGATGTCTATCTTAGGAAGAGGAGGAGAGTGAGTGAATGCGTGGTAGAGTACGAGATGGTGTTTATTTGCGTCCCACCATGTGTGTCCATCCACAACATGGATTGTGTTTAACTGGTTAAGCATCGTCGTATCTCATGTCACCACGTAAGCATCAGCTGGTCCTGGACACTGTAAATTAGGGCTGCATGATATGGTTACGGTATTGGATATCACAGCGATAGTGTATCATTCAATTAGTAACAGACACACTGACCTTTGTTTCTCTCATTAGCTAACTAATCTAACCTCTCATTTAAGCCAATATCAAAATATCATAATTACAAAAGAGCAGCTTTATGCAAAATAAATACTAATAGCATCAGAAAATGTATGTGCACTATAAGGCTGAAAAACAGTCAGCATTCCTGGAGCAGCTTTTTTTTTTTTTTTTAAAAAGGGGCTTTTTGGTTTTCTATATAGGCCCACAAAAATGAATGAACATACGTATACATTTTTTTATAATGATGCAGGTAGCCATTACTGCTTCACACACAGGCTAGTAGTTGACGTTGGCATCGTTTTTGAGCTGTGCATATGAATTTTATAATAGAATGGAATGTAAATGGCTGAAACGGACTGTTTACCTAAATGAAGTGAACCGCTCTCCCATGCTGGAGAGTACAAGCCCAGTGCCCAGTCCCACCAGTCTACTTCCGTCACTCTGGTGCTGTGGTAATTTTAGCGCGGCCCTTAACTGCTTTCTTTCTATCCCGGGAACTTGTATTGTGATATGATTAAACATACGACTTATCGTGCAGCCCTGCTATCGATGTACTTAACATAGTACAGTACAGCGTCCTGCCAGTTGATTGCACTTAAATGGTTTCATACAAGCAAAAAGAGTTTATTCAAAAGGGTCTGTGTATGCTGTAAGCAAAGTACTTTGCTGTACGGTCTTCATTCACATAACACCAAAGTTGCTCTTCATCTTTGCGTCCATAGGGAAAGGGGCATGTATTTGAGGAATACAGATTGTTCAGGCACCGTACTTCTGTATAAACAGAAGCGGGTTTCTTATACATCCATACGACGTGTTCTCGCTGAAGTAATCCTAAACGTGGATAAAAGGGAATTAGGGGGGAAAAAAATCATCTCAAGAAAAATAACTGATTGAACCACAATTATAATCATATGTTGTGCAAAAAGGACATTAAAGCATTAACTTTAAACTGTCCCGCCCTGCGGACAGTAAATCGAAGCCTGGCAGTGGCTTAATTCTGCACTTCTAACAGTCACAGGGCCGTTGGGGTTATATTGAAAATAGCAGGACTGAAACTGCACTGTTCGAAAGCTTCTGTTGCCCGTTTACCATTGACCCCTTTGTTCCCCCCCTCATGCATGTGGTCAAGTTGGAGTTTTCTTGTGTCTTACGAATGCTATGCTGTGACTAATTGTGATCAAATGAAACTATGAAGAATATTATTTTTCTTACTGAAGCATTGTGATTTTTAGGAGTAGCATAGGTCTTGGCGAGAAAATGATGTGCCACCTGATACTTCAACGCGTTTTTTCGGAAAACAATGACGAGCGTTGCGTATGTATGTAGCTCATGGAAAGCATGAAGCAGCGCGAGAACTGCAGGATGGAGCCGTCGAAGAAGGTTTTGCTATAAAATCTCAAGCACATGAAAAAGTATAAACACTGCCTAGAAATTCAATACTAAACTGACCCGAGCTGGTCCAGGAAACGGTGGAAATGTCCACCAGCTAAGGAATTGCCTACAAAGTGTTCCAGAACCAGCTCTGCATCCAGAAGAAAAGAGCCTGGTCGAAGAGATTTTATTGGATGTAAGCATCTGCAGATTTTTACAAAAATGAAGTAAACCGTCATGCATAAAATGGACAACAGTATGTGGACAGCAAACAAAAAGGGACAATTAAAATCAAACCTTCAGACGTTTTATTTCTGTTCCAGCTTATGTGCACTGTGAGGAGTTTATTTCTGCAGTTTAGGACCTGGGGTCTGTCTCGCGAAGCAGGATTTCTTGCTGTGCCTGCTAACTTCACGCTTAGTTTGCTCTCACCCTGTATTTCCTATAACAGTTAATCACACTTTGTTATGAGAGAGATCCTTTGCTGCACTTGATCTCTAGGCCATGCCAGGTTCAGGATTTCAGATTACGAAACAGCTCTTGGGCCAATCAGAGGCAACCTTCTGCCCAAGATGGCTGCCTCCTTTCTTTTTGTGGCATCAGTCACATGAACAATTGAGAGATATTGCTCTGAGGGAAAACAAATCCTACTACATAAATAAGAATGCACCGCAGTCATTACTATAAACACCAACACTGTGGCCGTGGTGACAGTAAGTGCTTTCCTTTCTACAGATTTACTTGCTGAAAAGTAATTTTGGGACAGTCAATTATTGACTTTGTTATTCTAGAAATTGTGGAAATCCAACAATTTGGATTTGGAAATTGTGGAAATCCAACAATTTGGATTTCCCCCCTTATTTTACTTCAGAACACCAATCAGAAATGTTCAACATACCATAAAACACACCAGGCTCTACATTTCAACATTCAGAATGATATCACATTCAATTAATCTGACAAATTCCTTTGTAATAGCATGTCTTTTGGGAAAGATTACAGATACACTAATAATTCCAAAATTAGAAGTGAAAAAAGTCATGGGATGATTCACTAAGCATTCAAAAAATTGGCAGACTCTGGCCTTTCAAAAGAGAACCTGGTTGATAGTTGTGCAACCTCTGCATTCTTCACCTAGAAGACTTTAAACCAGTGGTCACCAACCCTCCTCTTGGAGATCTACATTTCTGCAGAGTTTAGTTTAGCCCCTCCCCTTTACCTAAAACTGAAGTGTCTGATCTAGCCAGTCGCAGACTTCTGAATCTGTGGCTGAGTATGGATGAAACTACAATATGCTGGAAGGTAGATCTCCAGGACCACGGTTAGATTCCACTGCTTTAAACAGTCGTCCAAAAGAAGAGACGTCCAACAGAATACTAACCCCAGTAAAATGATAAATACTGACCTCCCCCTAAAGGATTCACTAAGGCTGGTCCCGCCAATGCTGCAGTACTTTTACCTGCCCTTCTTGTTTTTAGTTAATAACTGGGATCACGTTGAGGTTAAGAAATTTGACTCTTATTGCTGGTTGTCGTACTTCCTGTGATGGATACAGATGAATAAGTTGGATATCTTACTTATCTAAAGTAATAAATCAATAAGAGATGCATTGTATTCAGAGTGTCCCAACACTACTTTCGACCGCTGTAGTTTCTTTTCCTTCTTTATCCAGTAACATGCCTTGACTTTATATTTCAGGTGGTGGCCTGTTCTTAATAAACACCACTCTTTTGGGGTGCACATGCGCAGTTATATACAATGACAGCTTGAGCACCTAAACCCGGCATAGCAGTTGCGAATGTGCTTCGCGAGACCGGCCCCCTTGTTTGTCCAAAGAAGTGTTGTGATCACTGTAAGTGTTGGAGTGAATTGTCAGTAGACATCTAGCTCCGCTCCTCTCATGGTGATCGTCGTTTTCGTGATGTCTTTTGATTAAACAGGCCCTGAATGATTTGGCTTTACCAAGCAACAGTTAACCCCCGTCAGTACGTGTTACCGAATCTCCACTTGGCTCGCCCCGACTACCTAAAGACCATGTCCAACTACTGCAGATGGAATTCTTCATCTTTCTATCCACTCAAGTATTTTATAAATGCATATATACCTATGTGTACATACTGTATTTATAAATGTTTGTTGCTTTGTAAATCTGATGCCTGTGTAGGTGGAATGTACAAAATGTAAAGATGTCCATTTTAATAAACATGACTATGCTTACATTGCAGGGGCTCCTGTGATTTTCTGTGCAACTCTTGATGATGAGTCCTGATCTGAAGTTCCATACAGTGCCTGGCTTATTGGACTGTCCATTTGCAGCACTCTTGACTTGTGTAGTTGTGGTTAGTTGAAGGAGAATTCCACCAAAAGCTTTCATCTAATTAAATGTTTAAAATCAAACATTCAAAGAGCTTAATATGAAATGTCTGATTCTAGAAAACTTACTTGCAGGGAAAAAAAAAACTTGCAGGAAATGTAAGACAAAATACCAAAAAAATAAATAAATAAAAAGTTTGTTTTTTGTTTGGTAATTTATTATTTACCACAATCGTATTGACACATGTAGGTTCACTGGTTGTGAATAGTAACTAAAATGGCTGTATTGTAACTGTATACATTGTGACCTGTGATTCCGATCACCACCACTGTAAAGAAATCACTTTATATCTGAAGGAACATTGGAAATCCACTTTATGGCTCAGTTGAACAACAGGGTCAATTACTTATCAATTTCTTTCCCTAACCTGACAAAAGCATTTCATATTTACAGTTTAGTGCAAAGTAAAATTACCACAATGCCCTCTTTAACCCGAATGAAGTCAATCAGCCAAGACATGTTGGTTGTCAGAAGTTTGCTTCTTTAGTTTTGCACAAGCACTATGGGCCAGTGTTGCCAACGCTATATGATGTGCTGTTATCTAGACCACTGGTTCCCAAACGTGGTCCTGGTGGACTTGGTGCCCTGCACATTTTCATGTTTAACAGCTAAATAAGCCCTTCCTGAGTTCATGTGGGTGTGTTAGAGCAGGAAAGCGCACATCAAAACTGTGCAGGGCCGGGGGTCCTTCAAGACCAAGGTTGGGAAGCACTGACCTAGAAGTATGCTGCATAGCTAAAAACAGTAGCAGTCGTCGTTGTTTGTTGTCTTTTTGGTTTTTCCTTATTATTTTTAGATACCAGAATGATGTACACTGTCAGAAGGCAAGTCTATTTGAGATTACTTAAAGAGGCCCTCCACTGAATCTTCACATTGTTCAAGTTTCTTGGAATCGTTCTTCATGCCTCTGAAAGCTCCTGAAAGCTTACCGCATGGAATGATACCAGATGTGTTGTATGATGCCTGAAGTCATTTTAAGGCAAAATGGATTTTGGATTTAACACTATTTTACCATTCTCAACAAATCATCACTCATCTCCAATAACAAGTCACTCTAATTTGCAGACATCTTGATACACTATATTGCCAGAAATATTCACTCACCCATCCAAATCATTAAATTAAGGAATTCCAGTCACGCCCATGGCCACAGATGTCTCAAACCAAACACCTAGGCATACAGACAGTGAGAGAATGGGCTGCTCTCAGGAGCTCAGTGAATTCCAGCATGGTACCGTGATAGGATGCCACCTGTGCCACATGACCAGTCGTGAAATTTCCTCTCTACTAAATATTCCAAAATCAGCTGTCAGTGGAAGCGATTGGGAACAACAACAACTCAGCCACGAAGTGGTAGGCCATGTAAAATGACAGAGCAGAGTCAGCGGATGCTGAGGCGCATAGTGCGCAGAGGTCGGCCTTCCCAGAGGAGTTGAAGCTGTTATAGCTGCAAAAAGTGGGCTGACATCATATTATTATAACCCTATGGATTAAAAATGGGATGTCACATAAGTTCATATGTGTGTGAAGGTAGATGGGTGAAAAGACGATACTTTTTGGCGATACAGTGTACCTGGCTTCTGTCACAACCACTGTAAATAAATCTTTTAGAAAGCGCGTCTTATTCCGGATGATGTCTGTACATTATATTATAATATATATAATTATATATAATTAAATATTATAATTATTATTATAATTTTGAACATGTCCTCTAACCTAATATTCTTTTGAAGCAAGTGTGGATTGGTTTAGGCATGCGGTTTTGCTAATTAATGGAGTATGAACTTTCATTTCTTGATAGCTACAGCCTCAGCTCCAGTGTAAAACCAAAGTCCCAAACTTGATGGTACCAAAAATGTCTTGACTGATCACCTCCATGTGAAGTAGTGGGGAAAAATGGTGAATTTTAAGGTCATCTGATCTGTTGGAGAGGGTGTTCAAAGGGACAGTCACTCAACTCCCTACTTTAGGGAGAAACACTTCTGGTTGAATGTGACTGTTTGGCTGTTTAGACTTGCAGGAACAGATCAAATCTAAATTTGATGTGCCTAAATGAGGCTGGCTGTGCAGAAGCTTCACATGGCTGACTGGCCCTCTGAACAGACATAGATGCTGCAGGGCCGGACCCTGCGCCTGCTACGCCCTGGGATCTTGGGCAGTCTGCAGCTCCTGGGCACAAACTCTTCGCAGGCTTCACGGAACTTGCGGATCCTCCAGCAGTACACAGCAGGGTTGAACACGGCCTTTAGGTAACTGAGCCACAGCGCTCCCACGCCTGCCGGATAGAACCCAGGGCTCAGGTAGAACCTCTGGCTGAACGCGGCCAGCAGACCAAGTACCGTGTGCGGCAGCCAACAAATGGAGAAGCCCACAAAAAGGATGAGGATGGTGGTGAAGGCACGAGTTTTGAAGCTCATGTCCACGCTGAGCTGTGGGGGCCGCCGCAGGACCACTAAACCTGCCTTACCCCCTTGGTCAGGCCCAGGGAGGGCATGGTTGTGGATGCGCAAGGCGTTACGACGGACAGCATTGAGGATGCGCAAGTAGGAGAACAGCATGACGCTTACAGGTATAAAGAACACAGCCACTGCAAGCAGAACCGTGTACCCACGGTCTGGAAGGGACTCAATGTATCCCAGGACGCAGCGCCGGGATTTGGGGCCCATGGTCGGCCAACTGGCTGCTGAGGGCAGGGCCAAGCAGAAGGATAGCAGCCAGGAGCCGGCAATCAACAGCCGGGCCCGACTCGGGGTCAGTTTGTCTTGCCGCCGCACAATGATGAGGAAGCGGTCCACGCTGATTATCAAGAGGATGGCCACTCCTTCCAGGACGAAGAGCCAGTAGAGCATGACCGTGACACGGCAAAAGTCCGGTCCAAAGCGCCAGTCATCAGACGCCACGGTGACAGCAGTCACAGGCATGCAGAAGAGGGACAGCATGATGTCAGTGAAGGCCAGGGTGGCCAGCAGAAGGTTTATGGCAGACCGCATGGCCGGCTTCTGGTAGACTATGAGGCACACAACAGCATTCCCGAGGAAACCGACAACGATGATGACCACCATTACAACAGACAGGGCGACCCTGAGGGTGACTGGCAAAGGGGCGTTAACATCTCCTGGAAGTTCTGTTATGTTCATCACATATTTGATCATCTGGCGTTCTGATGAGCCACATCCAGAGGTGCTGTTGCAGATCATCATGATGGTGGAGCTGCCGGTAAGGAGTCAGGATCAGTCTAGGCGTCTTGATTCTGTTTTGCTATGTCGTCCATTTTACTGCATCTAGAACGACAGAGAGTAAGACATGGAGAGAAATACCACCAGTTAATGAGGAATTCTGCTGATTTTTGGTCATAAAGTTATTACATGAAATTAATATGATAGGCAGACACAGTGGAAATGCTCATAACAGGAAATCTTCAATTTTACATTTTATTTATTATTTGCAGATTTAGAATGCTAATAATGTGAGCCCAGACAGTGTGAGATTCAGATTTAAGGGGATGTGCCATGCCTTTCTGGTTTTCCCGTTTCTGTAGTGCTTTATGTGGCTTTTTGCGAATGTAAACGTTCTGCAGTTCTAACGCACATGTACACGGAAATCACTTCTCTCTGCTACCTGAAACACCTCATTAGAATTCCAGCCCTTTTCTCTGTTACAAGGTGATGTCATCCTATAACACAGTCCTTATTGCCTGCCTACTGGCAAGCATGGCACCCATTCCCACCCAGAGTCAGTAAAAACAATAAAAGCTTACTGCTCTGAAACGTCCTGCTCCAGTCTAACTCACGCAGGTGGATCTACCAACTTGTAACACCTGACTTTCAGGATTGTACTAACCTTTTTTTCGACCCTTGATGGCGGAGAGGTACATGTAGGATCTTATAAGGCAAAACAATACCCAAAGAAAACGTATTTTCCACTATGAACGAGTCTAATTGTAAAAACCTTGGTTAGGCCCCTGTCTAAGTGTTGGCTTGGTCATCAGGAGACTGTGGATTTGATCTCCTGGTGATGCCACAGCCATCCATAGCTGGCAATCCACAAGACAGCATAGCTGGCTGTTATTGTTCTCCTGCAAGCATGTTGAACTCTCCAACGCCATTGCATTGGGGGTAGTTTGAAAAGACACAGTGGCTCTGTGGAAGCACATACTACCCTACATCCCTCCACCTTGGTAGCATCATGTGATGAGGAGAGATCTAACTTGCAGGCAGGGGCAATTTAATGCACAGACTTACCTGGGTTAAAGCTCAGCCCCCCCCCCCCCGGAGTCATTCAGGGTCCCTGATTGGCTGATTTTTTTCCACCCTCCACGAAACTGGGCCTACCAAGAATGACCACATGCTTAGCCAATAGGAGGGAGAGAGAATATTTTATTTAGGTTAAGCTAGTGAAAATCGATTAGTTTTCTGTGAGTGTTGTCACTGTATTATGGCCAATCACATCACACGCTTTTTGCCAAATTCCATCTTTTATCAGTCCCCCAATTGACTGCAGCCTTTAGATCATGATCTGTGTGCCAGTGTTGAATTGGTAATTCAAGTTCCAGCGGCTAAAAGATGAAACTGTAGAGATTTAACTGTGAGATTTCGTCCTGTAGGGTCTGTCATTTTCTAATTATACAAGCACAACACCGTCGTTGTAAAAGCAAACGACTAACATCACTTCAGCAGATTAAAGTAGGACCTGAACAGGTATTGTTCATGTCAGCTGTGGCAGTGATTAGTGATTGGCTTTTGGTGATCAGGCAAAGATTTGACAATGTGATTTGACAAACCTGAATGGAAAAGCCTGAAATTCGATAAAACACACAAGAATATCGCTAAAGCTAAAAAGCAAAAAAGCGTGATGGACACCTTAAGCCGTAAAGTCACATGATTCAGGTCTCCTCATTGCTTGGTGTATGCCGTATAAACAATGGTAAACTGTGCTGTTACAGTTACACCCAACTCACGACCCTACACTTCGTTCCAGGTGGGATGAGAAATTCAAATAAGAAGCAAACTTTAGCTTCGTGAAGGTGAAACAGATATTTCAGCCCTCAATCTGGCTACTGACTGGCAGCGACAGTGTGAGCATCTTCATTAATAACAAAGGTTTTACTTTTTTGGTGTGTGACTAGACCTTTAAGCCAGATAGCATGCGGATGTGGGACACATCTGGCAAAGACATGGCACTGCTGGCCGACACTGACAATCAGCATGTTAGCCAAAGGTGACCCACATATTTAAAACATGCATTTGGCCACCTGTTCCAAAACATATCTGATCCCCTTCTGGCACAGATATGACAGTGCTGCTTAGCGGCAAACTGCATGTGAACCCAAAGTGTTCCACATATATAAACACTCATGTGGCTCACATGTTCCAAAACAGACCTGGTCCACCTTTGGCATAGATATAGCAGAGTTGCCTACTTTTGGCTGAGGTGTGGCCCTAATCTGGTGGATATGTGACCCACATCTTGCAACCAGGAGAGGTCCGCCGAAGTGCCATCAGTCCATGCGACAAGCGGGCTACATGAAAATAGGGAATGTGGGCCAGAACAATTTTGCTATCTGGGAGGGCCCACGAGCAAGTTAAAGCACCACTGCTTGCAGGTGGATTAGGCACTGACTACATTAAAAAGAAAACTGGGTTTAAATATAAAGAAATTGGTTGTTTTGGATAGTATCAGCCTATACTAGCATTGTAGACTTTGTAACCCCTGGTTTCTCTCAGCACCACTGTAGAGAAATCAAAGAGTGGCTCTACAGTGCACCACTTCACATCAAAACACTCTAAAAGACTTGCATCTCAAGACTGAATGTCGCCACACGTTAATAAACATTTGGTGGAATTGCTTTTTAAGTGTCTCTGTGGTCAGTAACAAATCAAATAAATACAGAGAATATGGCACCGGAAGGATGCGGTATAAGATTTACAGGCCACATATGAGACTGAATCCGAGATTTCCAGACTGCTTACTGTTGTCATGGCCACAGACGAGGACGCAGTACTCAATGTCCATGGTGATGATGAGCCACGGCATCATGGAGAGCACTCCTGAAGCATCTACTCCTCTTTGTGAGATGAATCAGTGCCCTGAAAACACAAAGTACAGAGGTGGAGAACAGTTGAAAAGCACTTGCTGGAAAGGTCTTGTGCAGTGAAGGAATGAAGGTGCTGGATTCCTGTCCCCACTACCAAGGAAACTGGGAGCAGCTCCATGGCAACAAAAGCTCTTAGGGTGTGAGAAAGTGAGCCACGTCCAAAAATAGGACTTCAGCAGCAACTGTAGTCTGAAAAGAGAAATGTAAGCTGTATTGTACAGGCCTCTTAATACCCAGTGTTTAGTATTAGATGGAGACGGCACACTGGTGCTGATGGATATCGGGCTGATATCAGCAGAACCATGCATGTGGAAATGTCATATAAGAGATGTAGCCTGAAATGGCACCCCGTTGTCTTTAGCTGTGGATTTCTGAATTGTTTGGAAGCTCACCCAGATAGCAAAATTGTTCTGGCCCAAATCTGGCCCACATTCCCCATTTTCATCTGACCCGCTTGTCGCATGGATTGATGGTACTTCGGTAGACCGCTCCCGGTTGCAAGATGTGGGCCACATATGCACCAGAATAGGGTCACGCCTCAGCGAAAAGTAGACAACTCTGCAGTATCTGTGCCAGATGTGGACCAGATCTGTTTTGGAATATGTGGGCCACTTCTGGTTCACATGCAGTTTGCTGATATGTAGCACTGTCATATCTGTGCCAGCAGTGGACCAGATATGGTTTGGAACATGTGGGACACACAAGTTTTTACATATGTGGGCCAGTTTTGCTCACATGCAGTTTGCCGCTAAGCAGCACAGACGTATCTGTACCAGAAGTAGACCAGATATGTTTTGGGACAGGTGGGCCAAATGCATGTTTTAAATATGTGGGCCACTTTTGGGTAACATGCTGATTGCCAGTGCCGTCAGTGGGCCAGCAGTGCCATATATTTGCCAGATGTAGTTCATATCCACATGCTATCTGGGCAGTAGTAAAACCCAATATTTCTTACTTCTCAGTTTGATGTAGTATGTAAACGTTTAGCCTTTTAAAATGTGCCATTCTCTTCCCGGGTCCGTATGGGCGATTCCGCAGTACTGGGGTTCCATTTAACCCTTTGGACTAAACTTGAATTTAACCATATTTAATAAATGTTATATATTTATGTTTTTTTTTCTTTTTCCCATGATTGGGACAATACAGCTTGTTTTGAATATGTGACTCTTGGAGTGACTCTTGAGCTTCTTCAGTCTTGAAACATTGTGCATCCTTTTGCTGTGTTTTCTGGGTCGAATGAGATGTTTTGTTGCAATGGTGCAAAACGGACAAGAACAAACAATGGATTCTAATAAAGCCCTGTAAATGTGGCTGCTGCAGTTTAGTGCACAGAATAAGCGATCACATGTAGTGGGCTGGAATAGGCTAAATGTTGTTTTCTAAGTAATGTAGCTAGGGTTTATTAATGTTCATGTTCATGTTTATTTAACTATCAAGTTAGATAGTTGCTGTGGAGGACACCTAAGATTTGTTTTCTTTTTTTAGCTTTATGTATACATATGATAATATATATTGTATGATATAAATATCTGTAATAATATATGATATAAATGTAATATCACAATATATTTTTTGATGTCACCAATAATTTTTTTACATTTACACATTAACATAACTACACAGGCTACAGCAGATTAGCCCCGCCCATTCATGTTGAAATTACAAGATGTGAATTGGTCCTGACTGCTCTTTGAAAGAGGCAGAATACAGGGCAGCAAAATTACCCCAGAACTGAGCGACCAAAATGACTTTTTGGTTTGTTTGGGCTACCACGCTCACACAGGTCTCCACAGCGGGAGGAACATAAACACCACAGTATTATCGACTCACATTACAACCAGCAAGCTAATTGGCTCTTTTTGTTAACAGACACCATGTTGATTATTAACCTTTGACCATTCATATCTTCTTATTTATACCATCTTCACCCGACACTGGGTAAGCAGTGAAGAGGGAGGAGGAGTCACTATGCATTTCCTTGTCTCTAATTATAGGGGTGGCACCACAACCTTCTGGTGACATGTTGCCCCTCTATTGTTTGGAGTATGAATTTGACAGGTTGAGTCATTTTACACATTGCTCCTTTAAACCTACAGCAACAAAAACAGCCTGTTTAATTTTGTGGGATACAGAAAACGACATGTTTTGAAGAAGGAGGAGGAGGCACTGTCCATTTCCTTGTCTATTATCATAGGGGTGGACACCACAACCTTCTGGTGATATGTTGCCCCACTACTCTTTGGAGTATGAATTTGACAGGTTGCATCATTTTACACATTGCTCCTTTAAACCTACAGCAACAAAAACAGCCAGTTCAATTCTGAGGGATACAGAGAAGTTGGGAGACCATATAAAAATTAATTAATTTTGGTAAATAAAACCACACAGATGTCTTAAGCAGGCATCGACAGAATAAATAAAATACAGGGAAAAATAGGATTTGGGAATTTTAAAGAAAGAATATCAAATAGATCAGCTGATAATCACGGTTCCAGTATTGGTTTTGAGTAGAACGCACTGTGCCATTTCCCGGTGGACTGGATGTATATTTCAACGTCATATCCTGTTGATATGGGACATTTTGGACATTTCCCAAGTGGACATTTTCCATTTTGGAGATTTAAGTACACATGCGAGGTGTTTCTGGTAATCCAGTCGGCAGGAGGATCTCAGCCAGCATGGTCAGGAACTACGCTGTGTAGAATGACTATGATGATACAGAAAATGGCCTGATGTGGTGTTTCGATCAGTCTCGAGAGGTAAAGACGCTGAATGACCGGTTATTAGATGGTCGATACTCGGAGTTCCTCCCTCATTATCCTATTTCATGAGGGTCTAATCTCCTCCTCTGACGCCCAGACTCACCTGCGTGTTCCCGCGGAGCTCCGTATGAGGTCCTCGGTCCGGCTCTGTAGATCAGACAGCCGCCTGTCAGCGAGGACTGGACGTGATTTAAGAGCAACAAACAGCGAAGCCGCAGTGAGCCGTAGAAGCTACATCCCTCCTGCTGCTGTACTCGTGTTGGCTAGGTCGTGTGCCCACACGCAGTGGGATGAACGCGCGCCCCCGCAGCACAGGCGCGCTCTCGTTTCCTTTGCACCGTGAAAAGTGACGTTGTCTTCTGAACTATCTATCTATCTATCTATCTATCTATACATTCAGCTCACACTAATAATGTCTGTTCTGATTCAGAGGAAAATACAGACATTTATGTCAGAGATAAGCATTTACAGTCAGGCCCAAAAGTATTTGGACAGTGACACAAATTGTGTAGTTTTGCCTCTGTGCACCACCACAGTGGATCTGAAATGAAGCAGTCAGGGTGTGATTAAAGTGTAGGTTTCAGCTTTAATTCAAGGGGTTTCAAATGTTGCATCAACCATTTTACATAGTCCCTTCATTTCCACAGGCTCAAAAGCAAAATCCATTATGGCGTACTGGACACCTGACTCATGCTGTTGTGTTTGGTAGCACCTCAGAGAAGAATTTGAAAGCAATTCGCGCAGCTGGAAGAGGGGGGGTCGCATAGCAGGGCTCCGGGAAGTGGGATGGTCCTATCATCCTACTTGAACCACGGAGAGCGAGAACTGATGAATTGTCCGACATGCATGGAGTGACCCAACAGCCATGACTGCGAACATTCAGCCAGCAATGACGTCCTCCTTGAGTCACCCTGTTAATGGCAGCACCATTGGCAGACGGCTGCACGACGCTGGACTACATGCACGCAGAGCGTTATGACAACTGGCCTTAACACCACACTAACGTCGCCAAAGACTGCAATGGTGTCGTGCCAGACTGTCATAGAGTGACTCAGAATGGCAGCGGGTCATCTTCAGTGATGAGTTCCACTTTAGTCTTGATGGAGACGACCAACAAATCTATGTGTGGAGTCACCGTGGTAAGATGAACAGTTTGTGGTCACACGTCCAGAAGGCCTGGTGTCACTCCACCTCTGCCGTAAAATATGCAGGAACTGTGTGAGAGTAATCAAGTTGCATGGGATGGATTATCGCAGGACACCATTAGGAACCTTTACAACTCCAGGCGGAGACGTCTGGCATGTTGCGTTAGCAAACAGTAAGCTTTCAGTAAGTCAAATGCATGCTTCATTAGACCGAGGTCAGCCCATTGACTTGGTCATTGCAGAACATCCATCTTCTTAGCCTTATAAAAGTCTTGGGTTGCTTTCACGGTGTGCTTCAGGTCACAGTCGAGGTGAACTGTGTAACTCAGTTGAAGTATTTTGACTGAAACAGAGCAGATAATCCTGCTGTACTCATCCTGCTGGTTTCGTCAGCACTCACATCATCAGTAAATACACGGGAACCAGTTCCACTGACAGCAATACATGCCCATGGTATAACATACTCATAAGCTGTTCCTTCCCTTCTCCATAGACTTAAGACGATTCTCATAAGAAGATTCTCACCATTCTATAAGACGTTGTTCCATAACTGTACAGGGCTTTAGAGATGTTTTTGGCAAACTGTAATTTGGTCGTCCTTATTTAGGTGCACATCTTGTGATAAGCTCTCTGTATTTACTTTGGCTTTTAAGTCTCTTGATTTTGACTTTGACAGAGACAGTCCGACCTTCCTGGTAGGTGTTCTTGATTTGATCGTCTGTTATGAAAGGGTTTTCTTCACCTGGGAAATCTCTTGTGTCATCCAGTTGTTTTTCTATCGTCTTCTGGGCCTTTGTGTTTCTGAGCTGACCAGAGCATTTTTGCTTTGTCTTTGGTAGGTTGGTTTTGATTTTTCAGGCTTGAAAACTGCACATTAAGCTCATATTAATTATTTAATATTCTGTATGCTGTACTGGACAAATATTTATGGAACTAACTGTATATACATTAGCCATCCAGTTTTGAGAATGGGACTAGAACAGTAATTAATTGTCTTGGTATAGGTTCTACAAGTCTCTGGAACTGTGCAGGAGGGACGGAACACTGCTGTACCACAAGATATTCCCTATTCCCTCAGTTAGTGTTTGGATGATAGGGGTAGAAAGTCTTAACATTTCAAAAACACTTCATAGACGTTCAACTGGCTTGAGATTTGGAAACTGTGTGGACAATAGCATATGATTTACGCCATTTTTAAACTTATCAAACCCTTCAGAGGTGTGGAAAATGGGGCAATATCATCCTGCAAGAGACTACTCCCATCATGACAAATGTTTCATCATAGGATAATAGTGAGTTGGCGTGCAGTGATCCTTTCCTCTATGGGGACAAATGGTTCTCAACCGTGCCAACAAAACGCCCGTCACAGCATAGCAGGGCCACTTGGCTTCCTCACTGCAGGGGTCAAGCATTCAGGCCCGCACTGTTCACTTGGTGTACACCACACATGCAGCCTCCACTAGTGCAAAAGATGGTGAAGGATGACTCATATGATCACCTTTTCCCACATCTGTAGGCCAGTGCTTATTGCTTTTACGTCACCGAGCTCTCAAATGTGCATCCGTCTCTGTAATGAAGGGTTTATGCACTGTAATGCTGTTTTTGTTCCATTAATCTAAATGCAAATATCAATTTAGTCACCGTTTCTACTGAAACACGTACCACAAGAACTTCAATTATTCAGTTACAGAACTAATGAGAGGTATACATTACTCCAATGATTTGTAACAAGAAGTGACTGACTAATTACTAAGCAGTATCTGTGCAACATATGCTCAATTTTGGGCATGGTTTAAAGATATGACGCACATGAATTTTGTATATCAACATGACAATCACTAGGCCTCCATTGAATGGGGCCGGGCAAACATCTTTGCAGTAGCTCTGCTTGCATGAATCATATGACCAAAGACTAAAGAACATCATTATTAGGTTTTGGTTGCCCCCTTGTGGTACACAGAAGCAGGACAAACTGGGAATATCACTAAATGGTATATGAAAACATTTGTTTATTGGAATACACAGTATTACAGATATACACAAGCACAGAGAGTTCATGTTTTGTCACTCAAGCAATGTCTTTAAATTACCCGATTTCAATAGTTTTAAAGCCAAGATGGCATGAAGGTCTTCATACAGTGAATTTTGCCGCTGGCGATGTAACAGCGAAGTTGTATCAAGCCCCATAGTGCCCTCGCCGCTCATCGCTTTTTCCAGGTGAACTTCTTGCGTGCCCCGGCCTGGCCTGGCTTCTTTCGCTCCTTCACTCTGGGGTCGGGAGTCAGCAAGCCACCTGAAAGCAGCCGAAATATTCAACAGTGACTGTTAGGAGTTCAAGTTTTGTATTAGCTTAGGGGCAGTTAACCCGCCACTATCTGCTACATTGCCATAATATTAGGCTTAACCAGAAAGACTAAACCCACTGGACCGTTTATTAGGTGCACCTGCTGTATAGGTCAGGGGTCACCAATCTTTTCCACAAAGGTCTGGTGTGGCTACAGGGTTTTATCAGAGCCAAGCAGAAGCACCTCAAGTAGACAGTATTTGATTGATGTCACACTTGTTGCTGCTGCCATATTGTTGACTTACCACCAGTCAATGCGTCAACAGCAGCACTTTTAGAGCCACCGTTTGTACAGCATTAGTTAATAAAGCACCGTGACAGGTAAAATACAGTGTGTGGTTCACTGCTTTTATATCATCCCAGCTGCCTGATAGTGTGATGGAAAAAAGGCTGAAGAGCTGAGCCAGCACAGCAGAATCTTTGGATAGTGAGAATAAACAGGAAAACATTCAGCCACCTCATCAGTCTTTCATAGACAGAAAGGTGATGGATGATTTAGTTTAGCCCTTGATCATTTTTGAGTGTTGAGAACTGTTCATGACTGACAATTTACATTGATCTTGTGCAATGAATACAGTTAAGAGAAAGCCAGAACATTAGCAGGGCTCATGTCATTTTAAGCTAAGGTCCTTAACACTGTTTCACTCCATCACACATCAAAGCTTTTCCTCACCTGGGGGATCATGATGATGTTTGATGGTTTAGTTTTTAGTATGCAAAGGACAGAATATAACTGACTCTTCCACAGACGGTCTTTTAACTCCTGCGATAACTTATCATTTGGGTACAGATCAACACAGATCAAAACCTTTTCTTGATACCTTGATTTGGAAGCCATGCTGGTATTCACTGCTCATACACCTAATGCTGAAAGGAGGTCAACGGTATGACTGCAGAATCTTTCTTTCCAGCGTTTCAAAGGAAATAAAGCCATCCAAAGCAGCATGTTTCATGCTTAGTTTAGTCACCGTGAGGTCTTTACACATTGAAAAGATTTGAATAGAACAGTAATAACAGCATAAAAAGTGATTAGCCAACATGAATCAAAGTAAAGGCATGTTCACATTATCATGGCAAAAGGGTCATCCATTCACTTTTAATGCAGTGGCTTTTGCCTCACTGTATAAGCCTTGTGCAAATTTGTTGACCTTTGTTGACTTAACTGGTGCATCGCTGACCTTGAGGTACACAGCCAATGACTGTAGGCTGTTTCTCGTCATTATGTCACTTTAAGAAAACATAATTCTACAGATTTATATATATAAAGATAAAGAAAAGGAACAGACTCTTTGGCAGTGTGGTGCATCTACAACATCTGTGTGCCTTTAAATAATGAAGATTTTTAAAAAGAAAAAGACTTATTAATAATCTTGTCCTGATTTAGCCATTTTCCAAAATGGTTCATCATGCCACCCTCAACAATTACTGACTGTAGCTAATCTGTTTTTTAATGATCCACAACAGCACGGCTGGCGATTCCCAGCACGGCACACACCAACTGAGTATTCTGGTGTTGAGTCAGTACTCCAAACCCTCCCTCCCCCAACCACCTATAGTGCTCCTCTGCCCTAGTTTCAGAAATGCCAGGGTAACTGCACGGTAGTGGGTGCTGCACTGGTATAGGAACATCATGTACAGCAGCAGTGCTGGGGTTATAGCATACCATACAATATTCCATATAACATACCATATATCCCTGTGCACCTGTACAGTAGGTGTACCTGATAAAACAGCCACTGGGTGTAGATACATGGTAGGCAATGATAGATACAGTGTGGACGACGGTAGACACAGTAGATGCTGTATATTATTCCTAGTCTTGCATCACTAATGCTGGTATGTGCATCTCACTCACCTTGCCTCATGGACTCCATCTCTCCTGCTGACACAAAGCTGAGCAGGGCTCGTGAGATGGCCAGCCTCAGAGCTCCAGCCTGGGCGGAATGACCACCACCCTCCACAGTAGCCTCCACGTTAAACCTTCCCAGCATGTCCACAAAGTGTAGGGGAAACATTAGCTGCTCTCTAACAGAGAGAGAAGGAAGGAAGGATGGGTGTGAGAAAGATGTAATATCTGGCCCATACCATGAAGCTGACTGAGAGAATGCCAAGAGTGTGCAAAGCTGTCATCAAAGCAAAAGGTGGCTACTTTGAAGAATCTAAAACATATTCAGTTTGGCGCACTACATAATTCCATACGTGTTCCTTCATAGTTTTGATGTGTTCAATACTAATTTTCAAAGTAGAAAATAATAAAAATAAAGGAAAAAAAAAACAAAACATTGAATAACGAGGTGTCTGAAAACCCCATGACTTTTGGTACTGTATGTAAATATGTAGGTTATTGTGACATCACAAAAACTGAGTACCATAATTTTTACCATAATGAACCATATGTGAGTAAACGGTTGGTTTTGAAATTTAAAACAATGATCACATACTACATCAAACTGTTATGACAAGAAACTAAAGACCTTTCCAGGTTCCACAGTATGGGTTCTTTAATACCTTGAAAACCAGTATGGCAGAACGCCCCACAGTAATAGAGCAGAATCATGCATTTCACTCCATTGCTGTTCATGGCTTCCTCTCTACCATTCAAGCAGAGTCTCCTATGTGCATTACACTTTCACAAATCCCCCTTTTGAGACCGACACACTCATACTGAGACGGCATGTTAATCCTGCCTCTACAGACATGCCAATGAGACGATGCATGAAGTACGTATACACAGAGTTTGCATTTAACCATGTATAAGTATGTGTACACAATGCCAGGTTTGGAGACTGTGGCAGCTCTCTGTGCTGACACTGGAAAAACGTCATCGTTCTTTCCGCTTAGGCCGGCGCAAGGCACGCGGTGTGATAAGAGCAGGCCACGCTGTCGGAGCCGGGCCTACTACTCACTCAGCTGTGTAATTAACTTCCCTCCCAGATTAAATAACGGTGGAAGGCGCAACAGCGTGGCAAAGCAAAACTGCTGCATTTTGACATTTTCTGTTCAGAAGGCACAGGCTTTGCCCTTGGCATGCCTACCAGTGTGAGGGCTACTAATGACACAGCACCACTAACAGACCGAGCACAGCAGTGCACGAGGTAGCTGTCTGTCTCTCTTCCTGAGTTGGATTTATGTAGAGGGCTCATATCACGGAAAACTGAACTTCCCTAACTCTTTATACACTCATCATCAAAAGAATAGTTGCACAAATAGTTGCACCCAGAAGGAATCAACCGACAGGAAACTTGGTGGGTAGGTTTGACATTGTGCGACCTGTGACTACATACACGCAGACCTTCACAACAACTGCCTTTAACACCACATCAACACTGCCAAAGACTGCAATGGTGTCGTGCAACAATATCATGGATGGCTTATTGCAGGACACTATTAGGAACCTCTACAACTCCATGCTGAGACGTCTGGCATGTTGCATTGGCAAACATCGTGGCCCAACGCCATACTGAGAGACACTACTTTGGTATGTGTAGCTCAATAAATATCGCCCATATCAGTCTAAATTTATCATCATTTATTGTTCCTGGTAACCTTTATCTTCCTTCCCAATAGCACTGCAATCCAAAGCTTCCATTTGGGTGCAACTATTCTTCTGATGATGAGTGTATGTCCTTACTCTGACACTGACCGAAGACCAAGACTCAAAACCAAACAAACCTGCTATAGGAACTCCTATACAAAGCCCAGAACTCCTAGACAAATTAGTATTTGCTGCAAGTCCTTGCTGCACAGCTTATAGCTGATGGTTTATGGACTGTAAAACTATTTCATATTCATGTTAACCAAAACACCCACTAGTTTGTTGTTGTCTACTGTTAAGCCTAGCACTGGTCACCAGACAGCTAAAAATGATCCATTTCCTTTTAGCTGGTAAAAACAGCTAACCTGGGAAACTAGCTTTCTCTCATTGTCCCATGACAGATTTGTGAAATGTTCTGCTGTTACAGTTCTGTTACATTCGGACGATAAAGATTCATTTAAAGCCAGTTAAACATTTAGTTTCTTCAACTGTCACTTAGGAGCAAATCAGTCTTTAAACTTGGAAAAAATAATGATTTGACATGTATGATAATTATCAATATCGAGTAATATGAACATTTTTTCATGATCCCTTTCGGCCATATCGCCCAGCCCTATGGGTATGCTTATGTGGGTACCCACCACATAAGCATGTTGCAGTTGCATACTGTAGTCCGATACACTCAACACTCACTACAGCTTGACATGTTTATCCGAATACAACAGGAGTCAAACGATCAAGATGTCATTTCCCAAATGTGCGTCAGGGTCCAATTCAAATCCAACGTTTGGGTTCTCATAACCCGCCTTCCCCATTAAAGAGATGTACCCTCTATTATCTCTCTGCTTTGTTCCTCCTCTCTGCTGTAATTACTTTAACATATTTTTTGCCGTTCTGGAGCCACTCACTTCAGCTGACAGAATTTAGCGCTGATGTCCATGAAACCGAAGCTTGTGAGAAAATCGATGCGAGCTAAATAACCCAAACAACAGATTAAGGAAAGTGCAGTTTAGTGCACAGGTAGATTATATTCACTCTAAAACATTTTGGAGTTTTAGGATTAAAAAGCTGCTATATCAGCATCACACAGTGCATAAACAGGGCAATATGGAAATTTACCCAGACTAAAACACTTGGAATGTTCCTCAAAGGCATCAAGTATTGTATTAAATATTTAAAAAAAAAAAAGGCTTATCCATGTATCAATGACTGGCTAACATCATCATCATATGCTAATTTAACTGGTACCATCATTCGAAATACCACAATAGTTTTGGACAAAATGTTTTGAGTTCCAGTCTCAAAACTTGATGTGCTGTGTGTCTGGTTTGGACAAAGTTTGTTGATTTGATGGACAAATTTCAGGCTTGATTAAAGCTCCAACACCAACATGCCACAACTATGTTGGTGTCACTGCTGTGCTTACAATGGTCTCATCAATGACTCTACAAGGTCTGGGTAGCTCAAACTGCCACCTCTCTGCACAGGAGCAATGATGAGAAGATGCATACCTGTCTTGCAGAATAGGGAAATACAGCAAGTAATTCTTGCCGTTGATCGTCACGCTCCCGGAACCACAGTCTCGGAGTGTGACACTAGCCTTGGCTGTTTTCCTCCTTCCTGGAGTGAAAAGAGGTGAAGAGGGTGACCCTTTCTGATGACTATTAAACATTTTTACCTGATACTACAGAAAACTATTGGTTGGGTAAAAAGGTGGCTATTTTCTAGCTATGCTCACACATTACCACTGAGCATCTCATGGACATGTACCCAAAACAGCAAGTGTATTCCTCATAACACACACACACACACACACACACACACACACACACACACACACACACACACACACAATATATATATATAT
>CM067476.1:9373027-9403099 GCA_034552555.1 Semaprochilodus insignis | reverse complement strand
AATATAATAAATAAAGAAATAAGAAAAATGTATTTTAAATAATTATTACATTTAAATAATGATATAATAATAAATCTTTTTATTAACTGTTTATGTTTTTTATACTTCAGTAAACAATAAAAGGGTTTCTTCATTAAAAACTATCATTTCTTTTTATTTAATCACACATTTCATTGCTGCCCCAAAAAAACAAGTTTCCCCAAAATAGCAGCTTGACATTGTACATGGTAAACGACAGCTGCTGTGTTCAAATGATGCATAAAAGTAAAAATCGACAAAAATGGAGACACGTTTTTTACATTAGACAGCGATGATTTGCTTCAGTATCAGTAAAACAAGTGATAATACTTGTTTCACAGTAAATCAGTTTAATATTTAGGATAATCACTTTACAAATTGCTGTTTATTTGGCTGTTACTTAAATCTGTAGCCAACACAGAAAGATTTCTATTAAGTCAATTAATTAAAAAAAAAGACAATATGTTAATCAATTATAGCAGTAATTGTTAGTCATAATGCTTTTCTATATGAAGCAAACTCTATAGATCTGGAAAGGTGTACTTTTCAGCTATAATTTATTTCATTTAAAGCTATTCCAGACTTGGCAAAAATCACTTGGCCAAGAAACTACCGTAATCCAACAACAAACATCTCTTAACTAAATGCCCATATTCTACATGGCCTCTCTTCTGTATTTCAGCTCTATCACAGAGCTCCACTCATGACACTCGCGTGGGTTGACATATCAAAATCACTCATAATTCATTTATACATGATCATTTTCCAACTTGTTTTCATCAGATACAGTGGATTTCAAGACAACACAAGAACAATGGATTTAAAGCAGGCCAATCTGACAGTTTTGTTTACATATATGGACTGTATGGACGGGGAGGTCAATGAATTATTTAGAAACTGTCATATTGCATAAAACACTTATTTCAGAAAGGTGAGGACAATTCAGTTTTACATGATATGGGCTGTTCAAAAGCCTGCAATAACTACTCACAGTAGAGTAAACTACACTGCAGCAACCTAGAAAAACATTACTCAACAAGCTGAATTTAAATAAATAGTTTCTGCCATGCTCTTATACAGTGCATGCAGGTTGTGCCTACTCTACAGTACGCTTTGACATCGATTAGCCTGACCATCACCAGAAGGGGACAGACGCTCGTTTGCAAGGCTTTGTGCTACATGACCTTTTCAAATTTAAAGCATTTCTTTTACTCATATTCAAATACATTTCTGAGGAAAATAGCCCACTTCTGTTTAAAACTTTTGTACTTAGTTCCAAATTCACTTTTGGAGCAACTTTATGGTGTTGAGCTGTAATTTATATTCATTAATTATTAATAATTTTTTTATTATTATTATTTTTAATCTGACTCTTAAATGTTTCGCTTTCAAGAAACGTTTTTCTTTTTTTTTTTTTACTTTACTCGAATATATATATTTTTTTATTAAAGCCACAGTGCTTACACTTGAATACGTTTTATCCACTATACACCTGTGTCAATAAGAGTACACAATGAAAACAGTGAGACAAACATTCAGAAGACTCGACGACATTTAGCCACTGTCACGAACAGCTTCGTTAGTTGCTCTCAGTCCGAATCCCAGTAAGAACACAGACAGACAGACAGAAACACGGCTGGCTCGCTTTAGCTTAGCTAGCTAGCTAACACACAAGGACAACATCACTGCTCCAGCAGAAACCACAGCGACGAGCGGTAAACTGACACAGACACCGCTCAGAAGAGAACAGCAGAAGCGCATGTACCTGTCTGTTTATCTGCGGCGAGTATGTCAATGAAGCCCAGCTGTAATTCCCACATTTCAGCAGAACAGACCGCACAGCTCTGCTGCTGCACGCCGCCATGTTGGTGCGCTGAGAGAGGAAACAGTCATACGTCACGTCCGGTGACTGTCACCGGCTATAGTTTTTCTTATTTAAAAAATACTACTTACATACCAGCAATTTTTTCAGAGCAAAAGCCAAATGTTATTATTTTTAGATCATATCTATAATGTTATCTTGAAACTTTAAACACTGAAACATTAAACACTGCAAAGCTTACAAAACCTATAACATCAGCGTCCTGTCATCACTGTCTTTCTATTTCTTTATCTGCATTGTGTGTTTGTTTATTTGATTATTTATTTAATTTCTTTTTAAACATTCATTCATTGCTGCTTCCAGTAGGGATAGGCCGTACTGATCCAATAACATAATACCAGGACTCGATCAACCCAAAAGCAAATGCTTACACTTCTGATAGTCTTATTCACAGGATTCACCCGGGACAGGCTGCCAGTCCATCGTAGTGATAGTGTTCCTACTTTTACCCTCTTCAAAAACGGGTTAGCGAGGCTTGTTGGCAGAGCGTGCATTTAAAGGTTTGGCAGCAGGACCAAATACAGGCGACTTAAACCCGACGATGGCCCCAGCAAAAGGGAAACCATTGAAGACTATTTACTGTATGTTGTTTGTTGTTGTTGTTTATTGTTTTGTGTGTGTGTGTTTATTGTGTTTATTGTTCTGGCACAAGAATAATAAAGTTATATCTGATTTAATCTAATCCAATCTCATTTCTGATTTAGAATCACTTTATTTTGCCAAGTAGGTTACACATACAGAGTATTTGTCTCAGTGAGTGCACACATTCTAAATAGACTAGACAAGCACACAAACTACTGACAAATATTTAACATTGGGAAAATAAAATAAAATAAAATAAATAGAAAAAAAAAGAATAATAAAGAGCCATGGAATAATAATAATAATAATAATAATGATAATAATAATAATAATAATAATAATAATAATAATAACGCTAAAACATTCTGGACATTATACTAGTTTGAGAGTAGTATAGACCCATGTGTACTTGTTTTTAGAGTGGAGTTAGTATTTTACATATTCATAATCTGTAGTAGCTCTGCACTCTTTAAGTGAACACCATACTTTTGTTATATTGAGTTAAAAACTGGTTTGAAAACCACTTTGGGGTTGCATCGCTCGAACACAGGCAGGCTGAGGTACAAAGAAGGAAAGGCTATGACGTTCTATGAAAAGCAGCTTAACATTGCTTTCCCAACCAAAAGGGACCACCTAATGTAATATCAAATCATATACAAATACAAATCATATGCTTAAATATTCAACAATATGCAGAAATCTCTGACAATTTTAACAAAACTAAATTGAGAAAGTAGGTTGTGTAATAAGGAAGTTAATCATGAATATTTCATTTCACATGGATTTTTTACAAATGGATTTTGACCAACCCGATTTAGCGAACATGCAGACAAATTGCCACAAATAGAGAACAAAAGACAACGCAGCATCTATGTATGTATATCAGTGCTAGTTTTCCTGTTAATAGCTAGCTATCTTGCTAATTTAGAAGGTCTTTAGAAGGTCTTTAAAAGATCCTATTTCTAAATATGTGCTTCTGTTTCTGTGTGTATGTCTTACTAGCATTGCCAGTTGTCTAGTTTTAGACCAGAGAGTCCAGCTCCATTGTCCAGTGCCTGGTTGGTCCTGTCGACTGTACATTAATGGCCAAAACTATGTGGACACCACTAATTATTTATTTCAGCTGAGTCAGCAACATTCATTGCCAAAAGGTGTTTAAAATCAAGCACACAGCCTTGCAATCTCCATGAACAAACACTGGCAGTAGAATGGGTCATCCTGAAGAGCTCAGTGACTTTAACTGTGGTACTTTCATAGGGCTTCATTTTCAAAGTCAATGGGAAATGTCTGCCCTGAATACATTCTCTGGAGTGATGAAACTCCAATCTGATGTCAGTCTGGCAATCCGATGTCTTATGTCACACTGGCAATCATAAAATGGAAACAAACATTTTTGGTGAGAATGGGCTGATTTGAGAATGCTAATTAATCAGCTATCACTAACGTAAAGTTACCTGGAAAGTTAATTAGCCACACATGTAGGCAGTGACCAACAGTGGTCAACTAATATTAATATCTTTACATTGTGTTTGTTTGAAATCCCATATAAAGTCTCAGTAAAGTGTAAATCATTGTAGTGAATGTTAAGGATAAGAGTTCCCCACAATTTTCAGTTCTTGGCTATGGCCTTGCAATGGCAATCTTAATCTGGCAATCTGATTACTGAATCTGAGTTTGGCAGGTGCCAGGAGAACGCATGTACCGGAATGTACAGTGCCAACAGTAAAGTTTGGTGGAGGAGGAATAATGGTCTGGGCCTGTTGTTCAGGGTTTGGGTCCCTTAGTTCCAGAGAAGGGTGATGTTAATGCTACAGCTTATAAAGACATTTTAGACGATTACATGCTTCCAAGCTTGAGGTTACCATTTAGGGAATACCCCTTTCCTGGTCCAGCATGACTATGCGCTCCATAACACATGGTTCAACAAATGTAGTGTGGAAGACCTTTAGTAGCCTGCCCTGACCTCTGACCGCCTTTGAACACCTTTGGAATCGATTGGAACACTGATTAGGAGCCATGGTTTGGACTGTCTAATGTCTTCCTCCCTTCCCCCCATATTTTATTCTTTTTATCATTATTATTCTGTCTTGTCCTGTTAACATGCACATCTTTGTGATTAACCATCACTATCCATAGCATCAGGGACTTCAGGCTGAACGTGCCACGAGGCTGGCCAGGTTCCAGAGCTGTGGTGTGCCGTGTCACAGATCAATGCTCTGTCTTCACCCATACCCCAGTGATGGAGCTAGAGTGAGTACCCAGGGATATTCATCAAAGTGAAGGGCCGCGTGCCTCCGGCTTGTGCCAGCCTGTGTGCTGCCATGATGGACTGTGTTTGCTTTTAGACTCTAGCCACAAGCACGTTGCAGCTCAGTAAGAAAAATGAACTCAACCTCTGGTCTCTAATTCACTGTGGGGGGTTAGGGGGCCAAGCATAAATCATACGGTAGCCTAGGCCTAGCTCAGTTAGCGCTAGACAGGTTGGGTGTTTGTATTTTGAGGGGCTGGGAGAAGTACCCTTTCGCTCCCTTGTGTAAACCATGAAACATTACACCACATCTCAATTATGGCAAAGCCTATACAAGAAAGATGCCATGTTTGCTTTGAGTTTTAACGGCTTTTCCGCATCAGCCTTAATGAATATTCAGGGACATTTTGTCATTTTGTCAAAGTAGGCTGCAGTAAACTGAAGGTGTGAATAAAGGAGGGGGTTTTGGGTAAGTCTGACCCCCTTAATTAAGACTTTAACCCCCCAGAGGAAGTAAAGACAAATGAGTGGGAGGGAATGTTCTAAAAACCTGGTATTAGTAAATAATTTTAATAGCAACAGTAAAATATATCTTCCCAGCCGTCACAGAAAAAGCATAGTAATATGACTCCCTACAGCAGGCTATATCATTTCTTAACTGTCGACACTGCCTCAGGCTTGAATAAATACCTTGTAGAGAAAACACTGGTGTTGTGAATTAGCTAGCTGGCTTAGTCATGTAAATACACACACACACACACACACACACACACATATATATATACACACACACTATGGCAAACCAAACAGGGAATATTGCATTAACTTTGATATATATAAAATGAACACCAACATATATACAATGAACACTGATATAATACATTGGTCTTTTCCTGTGTATGTGCTGTGCACAATTTATATTTGTTCATGAAATGCTTTCATACCAAAATACGTACAAACTTTGTACAAACTTAATAGTTACTGGAAATTAATGCTATGTTAATTTGCCACTAGGAACTGCATGGCAGAAAGAGCTTGGGAGTAGGTTGCATCAAGTGTTAACAACAAAAGGATTATAGACACTATTGCAAATGCCTGTAGTAATAGTGCTCCTAACACACACAAGTTCATTGTATGTACAGTATATCAAAGTTCATTGTGTATATATTTAATATAGTTATATACAGTATAGTTAATTGCATATAAATCATTGTTCATTTCATATATATCGATGTTCACTGTATATATAAATCAAAGTTCATTCCATATATATCAATGTTCAGTCCACATACTGTATATCAATGCTCATTGTATACATATCAAAGTTAATGAAATATTTCCTGTTTGGCTTGCCATAAAACGTACATAAAGTATCACTTCATCTGGCCTTCCATGTTGAAACAGTGAATAAACTTCTGCTTCATTAGTTGAACAGTACTGAGTATGGTGGTGGATCAGTGAATGGGGCAAACATAGTATGCAAAGAAGCAGATGAACTACAGTCTGTAATTGTTGAACTACATAATATATGCTATATGCTGATTGAAGCTGATAAAATGGGCAATACATGTAGATACAATGTAGTAAAGTGCTCAGGGAGTGTATATCCACCTATTGTGCCTACAGCAGTTTAGCACCATACACTCATATTGTAGTTCTAAGGACTGTTTCAGGTCTGAGTGCTTTTCTGAATGAGGCTCAATACAAGACAGCCAATCAGAACAGAGCTCATTTATCTTGGATCACTCTTAAAGGCAGTGCAACAAAATGTTCTTATGTTCTAATTCTAAGAGATAAAGAGAGGTTGATGGATTGTGGCCATGTTTGGTACATAAAACCACACAAATGTTATAAATTAAAAAATGTAGGATATGGACTCTTTAATAACTGTTATGGCATAACTCAGCAAATAATCATAGTACTGTAAAGATGTATGCACAGTTTCTTAAGTTGTATTGTCACTGACTATATTTAAATAAATCAGCTAACTGATATCTGACAGCTCTTTTGCAACAACCATCCCATGACCCCAAAATGCTTACATCATTTCAAACAGTGGACCAGTGTCTGGTTGCGTTTGAACATTTTGAATTGTTCTTCTTTTCGCCAGAGGGAAATTTCAGATAACAGATGAAAAATCATTTAAAGCTGCAACTTTGGTGAAGGTCATTTTGTGACCACACTAGCATAGCACAAATGAAAACAATCTGTATTAGAACTAAGAATTGGATGAAAATACATTTGAACAACAAAATCCCTGGTGCTGCTTTGTGGGGTGTAGGATAGTGACATCATTCATGCAATAGGCTTTGTATTTCTAGATTTTACTGGCAAACACTCCTGAACATCTTGGCATGGCACGTTATGTCATGGAGAGTCTAATGTGCATCACGTCCAAATCAATTTTTGTAGTCTGTCTGAAGGTGTCCATCTTTGCAAATACCTGTGTAGTTTAGTAGGCCACTCACTCATTTTCCCTGACCTGCATACAAAGATACATTTTACAGTGGCATAAATACACATCAACAAAACAGTAGTTGCACAAATAGTTGCGCCCAGACGGAATCAACCAACAGCAGTAAAACTTGGTGGGCAGGTTTGACATTGTGAGACATACAAATGATTCAAGTTTCACGCTCGGCCACACGTGTGACTTAAGCAAGGACGGGCTTTATCGCTGTACCTGACTGATCCAACAGCCACAATGGCAGACATTCAGCGAGCAGTGATGCCCTCCATGAGTCATCTTGTTAGTGCCAGCACCACTGACAGACGGCTGCATGACACAGGACTGCATGCATGCAGACCGTTGCGACGACTGCCCTTAACACCACGTCAACATCAATAAAGACTACAATGGTGTCGGGTCATCTTCAGTGACCAGTCCCACTTTTGTCTTGGTGGAGACAACCAACGAATCCGTGTACGGAGGCACTGTGGTCTACGCCAAGATGAGTGGTTTATTGCCACGTGTCACATGTCTAGAAGGCCTGGTGTCACTCCACCTCCACCCCTACTGCACAATTTGTAGGAACTGTGTGAGAATATTCAAGCTGCATGAGATGGATTATCGCAGGACACCATTAGGAACCTCTACATCTCCATACCCAGACGTCTGGCATGTTGCGTTAACAAACATGGCGGCCCAACGCCATACTGAGAGACGCTACTTCTGTATGTGTACCCATATCACTCTAAATTTATCACCATTTATCTTCCTTCCCAATAGCACCGCAAAATTTGATGATGAGTGTATGACCCAAAACATAATCAGATCCCAAAACTAATGAAGCAAAAATAATATACTTGGTTATTTATTTATTAAGGAAAATTATCAAAAATTGTATATTCAGTATCTGATGTGACCCCCTTGTGTAGTAATAACTGCAACAATGGCACAATGACCAGCCCATTACTTCGTACTGAACATTGGTACATTTTTTTTTACATTTATGGCATTTAGCTGACGCTCTTATCCAGAGGGACTTCCAAAGTTATTCATATTACAGGCCAGTGTAGTGTTAGGAGTCTTGCCCAAGGACTCTCATTGGTGAGCACCACATAGTAACCCAGACCGGTAATTGAACCCTCGTCTCCCACGTGTGGTGGTGGAAGTTCCCTGGCGGGTTATCCACTGAGTCACACCAACCACACCAACCAACCATTATTTGGTAGTATGACTTGTGTTCTTATGGTTGTTGTCTTGCTGCATGGCCAATGTTATCAGATTAAGATTCAGTTCATGGACAGATATACACCATTACACTACCACGACCATGTTTTACAAACGGGTTAATATTCCTATATACTGGAATGCAGTGTTTTCCTTTCTCCAGACATAATGCTTCTCGTTCAAGCCAAAACCTTCTATTTTGGTCTCATCCATCCACAAAATATTGTTCCAGTAGCCTTCTGACTTGTCCACATGATCTTTAGCAAACTGCAAATAGGCAGCAATGTTCTTTTTGGGCAGCAGTGGCTTTCTCCCTGTGACCCTGTCATGCACACCACAGCTGGTTGGTGTTCTCCTATCTTTGAACTCATGAACATTGACATTAGCCTCTGTGAGAGAGGCCTTTAATTGCTTAGAAGTTACCCTGGGGTCCTTTATAACCTTGCAGCCTATTACATGCCCTGCTCTTGGAGTGATGCACCATGTCCATCATATCCAGTCATGCACACCCCTTTTAATATGTGGACACCCCTTTTAATTATTGATTTGAGTTAAGTTTCAGCCACACCCGTTGCTAACAGGAACATAGGATCAAGCACATAGCCAGGCAAATGGCACCCACCGTCAATAAATCATTATGATCATTGATATAGTGTCAAAAAAGGTAAATATGGGGGTGACACAGCACATTAGGTGCATCCAGTCCAGTTAATTTTTAATGGCAACTTTCCTCCCCTTTAGCATCTTACATACAACATCTGATTTCACTAATGAGTGTGCCTGCCTGTATATTATGTAGATCTGCATAATAACTGTGGGGAAAAATAGCTCTCCCCCACCCCCAGCATATCATTGTATAATTCATACTCTGAGTAAACGTGGAGTCAGTGTTTTAGATGTCATTGACTATTCACTTGATGAATACTAATTAAGTGCTTTTAGTTTACAAAACAGCATTCAGCAGCATGAGAGCCTTATTGGTCTAACCGGGGCTGCCAGTTAAGCCCAATTTGTTTTATTTCACTGCAGTTCTCCGCCAATTTGAGTTCGGGATTAAAGAATTAGTATTGCGGGAAGTCTCCTGCAAAGATGGTTTAGTTGTCTTCTCGAAGGATTAATCAGTGTTCTACGCCTTTCAAGGAATTTTGGAAAAGTGGGTTCAGTCCAGTAAGCAAGTCATTAATCCTCGAAAGGCAAAAGAAGCGTGTCTATTTCAAGAACATGAGTGGAATGCCAGAATTATGGCAGCATTGCCAGTTGAGAAACATTTGAATATTAAAAAAAAGAGAGAGAGAGCAAACAAACAATATGTGTGTATGTGTGAAAGAAAGAAAGAGAGAGAGAGAGAGAGAAAGAGAGAGAGACAGAGAGAGATTGGGCTGATCTGCTGAGCTTTAGTGGTTGTGGTTCAGGGCTTATTGTAATCATAATTTCCACAGTGCTTTACAGCGATTTCCTAATATCCTTACTGGCTTGTGCCGGGATAAGCACATCTCACCGTGCGCGCCTGTCTCGCCTTAAAGCTGTTATACTGCTTAGCTCCACCACCACGTTATGGCCAACACAATCACAATCGCAGGGCAGCGTGCTTGGAGCTGCTTTTCCGCTTCCGCTGTTTTCCACTCTGTAAATCCCCCCACACTCATTCATTCGGTGTTCACCTCAAAACCATCTCAATGACCTAATATCAGAGCTTTAGCTTAGCTGAGAGCTGTGAGTAAAGTGAAGGCAGCTGGGGCCCAATCAGGCCTGTAGGACAATGTAACTGCAGAAAAGTGGTACACCCTCAAACGAGAGGTGCTAATTTATGGCACTTTTTTTTAGGTATTGCTAATTTAAGATGTCTTAAAGAAGATGCTGCATACTTTTTGTCCAATCCAGTGAATATCTCTTCACAGTTTACATCTCTTCATACCTCTTCACTCTTCACAGCTAGTGTCTGTTAAAAAATCCAGTTTTTGTACACAGCCCCGACTTTGTGCATGGGAAATAAACTTAGTGGCTTGGGTTGAGGAGCACAACACTCTTTAAGCCATTCAATAGCACGCTTGTGCACAGGAATGAGTAAGGGAGGAGCTACGTGCTGAACTCCATGCAGTGTCAAGAAGGAGAGATGGCCAAGAAACAGTGAAAGAGGAGAAGAGCTGAAGAACAAAGACAAGGAAGAAGTTCGTAGATCAGGCAAGGCTGTTTCAGCGGCAGAGAGACCTTCAGGAGTTGATGAGCCTGAAGTGGGATTCCTATTCATATCTCCCTGTTTCACCTTAAACAGTGCAGCTCTGTAATTGTGAGCTGGAACAGGAATATTTGATTGAGAAGATAAGGTGGCACAATGTAACTGCTGGTATTCATGTTATTCATCCATACAAAGGAATGAAGGGTTTTGTTAAGGGTTTAATGGCCTTGAAGATAGAAAAAAAACAAGTAATCTGTCCCAGTGCTGTTCACTGAAGGAGCAGAGCTTCTTGAAGGAGCACTAAAGGGGGGGGGGGGTGTATTTGTTTGGCTGTCAGGTTCAAATATGTAGACAATTTACAGTAAAATTAGCATCTAATCAATTAATCTAATCTAATTAACATTAGACAAATGTCAGAGACTACCCTGTATTTTACCACCCTGCACTGTACCTAGTACCTAATGGCTAAATAGCCATTAATTACAAATAATTGATTTTTCAGGAGCTATTTCTAAAGAGGTTTCTCAGAAGTTATCTAAATTGGAGTTCTAAATATACAGGGTAAATGGGACCCCTAACTGTGCAAGATATGGTAGACCACCACAACAATCACCATCAGATAAACAGCACTTAAAGCTTTCAGAAATGAGAACAAATCAAGTTCCATTCTTCCTTCAGATCTGAAAAAATCCACAGGTGTTTCTGTCCATCCTTTCACTGTGAGAAGACAACTTCATGTTGTCGGTCTGAAAGGATGTGTAGCTGTCAAGAAGCTGTTACTAAGAAAAAGTAAACAAAAAGGAAGACATTCAAACAAAGAAGCTGCTTCTGATCTCAGAACAGTACACTGTCCAACCCAACATCAGTCCAGACCTCAACATCATTGAAAGTGTTTGGATCATGAGAAGCAGAAGATGCAACCAACTTTGGAGATTTAGTTGAAAAACTGACATCAAGTTGCCCAACAAGAGTGGGAACTGTAACGGCAAAATAGTGGACACACTAAATGCTGATTATATTTCGTTGACACTGAAAGATTTAACTTACGCTTAATAGCCATTTTGACAGGAAATGAAATGAAAGATGGTCTCAGCATAATATTATATCACTTAATATCATTTAAAGGTTCAGAAAATTCTTCGTTTGCAAGGGACAAGGGTGAAAACCAATACTGGATAATTGATCATTGGGCTAGACTAGACTCACTGGACTAGAAACAGACATGAGTCTGTAGTGAAAACCACTGCATGGGATCAGGAACGCTTCTGAAAAACATTCTATACGCACACAATGGTGATTCTTCCACAAATACAAGTTAAAAATCCACCATATAAAGAACAAACCACATATAAACTGCATCTAGAAACACTGCTGCCTTCTCTGGATCCAAGCTCATATAAAATTAAATTAAAACAGGGTAAAGAGGAGTTGTATTGTTTGGCTTGTTATCAACGTACACTACAAAAGCTAGCATTCGTGATGGTATGGGAGTATTAGTGCACATTACATAATTGACTTCTGCACATCTCCATTAATGCTGAACAATATATATATGGATTTTGGAGCAGGTAATAACTGCAGTGTGGTGCAAACTCCAAAGTGTTGTACAAAGAATTCAGTGTGTTTATCCGTATACACTCTATAAACTCTATATGATGTTACATTCAACCCCCTCCCCACTCCATCACCAGGTACCAATTCCTCAGCTTGGAGTACTTATGTACTGCATATTTGTGTTTTCCCTTCTTTTGCACTGCCACAACTCAATATTGGCTGGTTAATTATCTGGTTAGTTGGAGCAGTGGTGAAAGAGCAAGGAAAATGGCAAAATATGCAGGGCAGGGGAACTCCAGAATAGTCTTGGGCCTACTAACTTATTATCAAATCCTGTGATAATTAAAAAACTGGTGATAAGCAAATACTCATTCTTTCAACATCAGCAACTAATTAATTACACACTTTGAAAGATTAGAACATGGACTTTCAGTCTTGCAAAGAATGGTGAGGTGCATGCTAAGGAAAATCTGGGTGCCAGTATTGCCAGTTTCGCAATATTTTGGTTTTGACCCAAACATACCCAGAGAAGCAGTGCATGTTGACAGTGTTATATGTCGTTTGTGCAGAATATAGTTTTCATTAGAAATGATTTACTTCTATTATAAGCTAGCTAAGGTGCTAATTCTATGGTAATTACAATAGCATCAGGGAAGATACAAGCTATAGGGTAAGGCTCTGTACCAGTGGTATTTCTTAAGTGTATCTGGACCACATTGATATAGTAATTATATTAATTCTGCAGACAATGGATGTTTGTTTAAAGGTGCAGTTTGTAAGACTCAAAAAAGAACAAAAAAGACACGTCCTCCATTACGTTTTGACTCTTGAACAGTCTTTCAACACACATGCAATCATTAGATTCATATGTTCAGGAAAGGGCTCTGAAGCACTACCAACTTAACCAGAGAGAAGGACTATGTAATACATATTATGATATGATTTAATATATTGTGATATATCGTGATACTGTACCCAAGCCGATGTATTGTGATTTTGGGGCGAATGTCTATGTCTAACTAGGAAAACTGTCATGGTACAAAAATACACCACCATATGGATAGGTTCGCTAATGCTAACATTAGTGGTGAAACCCTCAAGCCACTTCTTTACGTTTCTCATTAATGTTAGCGGTGCAACCCTCACACTTCTTGTTTACGTTGGAGTGGAAGAGCATATGGCTGAAGATGTATTACAGCATTATTATCTAGTGGTCGGAAGGTTTAATTACAACCTAAAATAAACCAATTTTTTGAGAATCTATATGGTTGGCATTGTGGGGCAGTAGTTAGTGCTGTCACTTCACAGCAAGAAGGCCCTGGGTGTAATTCCAGGCCAGGGCATCCAGGGTCCTTTCTGTGTGGAGTTTGTATGTTCTCTCCATGTCTGCATGGGTTTTCTCCCACAGTCCAAAGACATGCCCTCAGGTGAATCCGTGTGTGTGTGTGTTTGTGTTTGCCCTGCAATGAATTGGCAGCCTGTTCAGGGTGTTTTCTGCCTTTTGCCCAATGAGCCCTGGAATAGGCTCCAGCAGCTCCAGCAGCGCCCTGCGACCCAGAAGGATAAAGTGGTTTAAAAAAAGACTGGGTGAGAGAGTGGGAGAATCTGTACAGTATCATAAAACATCATATTGCAATACTTGAGATCTCTCTATTTTATAGGTGCTTTGTAGGTTTGCAGATGCTGACTGGAGCACCTCTGTTGCTGCACAGTTTGTTACCTCCCTTTACCTGACTCCTCAATGGAATGACTGCAGATGAACAAGCAAATCAAAATGAATTAAAGTGTTTCTACTGTGTTTGCATGCTATTCTGTCATTGTGGTATCTGAACATGATTTCTTGATATCTGGAAATCTGCAGTTGTGTTGTCGGCTTGCACACTTCCTGGACTGGATTGATTTAAGGTTGCTTGTTAGGTACGGAGAGGAGAGCAGTTACAGCGCTCACCTGCTTTTGTGTTTGTTGCACTGAAACTGATTATAGGGCATTAAAGTTCCATGGTTCACAAGTCAAGTCATTTCTCAGCTTTTTATTATTAGTATTTTTATTTTCACTCCCATCATTTTATAACGAATAACGTGTTCTAAATATCGATCATCTGGTGAAAATTCCTGAATATTTATTTTTCATATCGCAATGTATATCTCAGGGAAAAAACAAATTGCAATGTCCGTTTTTTTTCCAATATCGTGCAGGGGTGCGTTTCCCGTACAACATTGGAGGTTAGCACCGAACTAACGTGGTTACGATGCATCGTTAACCTAACTAACATCTGAAGTACGACCGCTTCCCAAAACTGTTGTATCTTGTTCGTACCACAGAAGTTTGAACCACGTGGGTTTGAACCACCATAGTTTGAACTACCATGTTTCCAAATGTGTTTGTTCCGACTTTCATAATAGGAAATGTGGAAAAACTCACAAAGCTTGTAATATAAGGCCAAAATTTAAGAATGTATTATTTAGGCTACTCATATTTATTCATATTGTAAACATATAACTTTCCACCACCACTACCAGCCATAGTATAATAGAATCAACAATTACATGCAATTTAAATATTTATTGATAATGAAAAGAATAACAATAATTATGTTAATATTAATTAGATTTTTAATACTTACAGTATGTAAGTATTAAAAGTTTTTCTTATAAAAACATTTCTTCAAAAAAAACAAACAGCCCCGCCATCGATGACGCCATCACCAGGAACTAAGCTTCTAACCACAGGTCTACAGGTGTAGTTCGTGAACATTCGGTGAAACTATGGTTTTGGGATACACCTGTGCCGCTTAACGATGGTTTGGACTATGTAAGTTACCTACGTAGTTACCTCCATAGTTCCAACCATGGTTTTGGGAAACACTTGATTCGCAGCTGTATAGTTCCAACTATGTAAGTTGCTAACATAGTTTTAGGAAACACACCCCAGACCTAGCAAGCAACCCTTTACTGCTCACTAGCAGCTCAATGCAGAGAGAGACAACAGCATCCTAGTTAACCTGAAAAAAATATCTTATTCAACTATATTCTTTACTAGAATGCCCAGTTGGTGGCCTGTGGAAAGAGGATGAACAGGTAGTGTATGGTAGCTAATGCAGTTATGAGCAAAAAAAAAGTTTGTGCACACGAGAAAAGGGCAAAGAACATGAGTACATGGCTTGCAATGAATCAAATCCAAATTCCAATTCATCAAAAGCTTGGAGAACTATTGATCGACACCCAGCTGCTAGAGGAGAGAGAGAGAGAGGGACTAAGAGAGAGAGAGAGAGAGAGAAAAACAACAGATTTCGCTCCTGTCCCCCAAATGCAGTTGTGATGAGTATGTGAGTATGTGTGCATGCTTGTGTGTGTGTGTATGTCTTTGTCATGGGTGCCAGCGAGCTGTTCCTGCCCCTGGGCCATGCAGCCCCCTCTGACGCCCCTGCCCTGCGTGAACCAGCACATGTGCCTAAGCCAGCCATGATTGGCTTCTTATCTGCAGGGAGCGCTGAGAGAGAGGGGAAGCCGTGATTGGAAAAAGCAGCCGGGGGACATGTTGCGAGGGCCACATGGTGTCCTTGCCTCAGTGCAGAGCCACCCAGAGACCCAGAGCGTGAGGTAATTCACACAAGACCTGCACAGCCCAGGAGACACAGACTGAATAATACAGACCCACACGTACACCCAAATCAACCCAACCCAGAGAAGCAAAAAGCAGCTAGGGCAACTGAACGATGAGTTAAAGGATAATCCAGGACAAATGCGCTAGGCTAATTTACTTTAACTCTTACCTGCTGGTTCATTTACCAGTACCAGTCAGAGGTTTGGATACACCTGAGTGATCCAGCAGACTAAGGATTCGATTCACAGGGTGGGTAAACCCAGCACGCTATACCAGAAAGAGACCTCGGGCAAGGCTCCTAATGCTACATCCACCTTCCTCTGGATGCCTGCCAAGTGCATAAATGTATAGTACTGTGTCATAAACATCAGGGAAAGTATTTATTTGATAAGAAGTAAAACATACATGCAAACAAAAACCCCTGAGGCTGGCTTCGCATGGTGAAACTTTCAATCAAAAAAAAAAAAAAGAAAAAGAAAGAAAGAAAAAACCCTGACATTTCCAATAGATTGTTTGCAGTAACATGATTCTGATGATGGCCATAAACCAGACGGAGGGCAGAAAGTGAACGGTAGATTGGGCGAGATGGGCTGAGTCTGTACAGGACTATTAGATTACATTACGAAAGAATGCAGAAAAAGTCACAAAATTTGTTGAACGTAAGCCCGATGTTTTACAACTGAACTGAAAGGTTTGTTGCTATTGAGCCAGATATACACTGTAAAAAGTGTTTTGTTGGTTTAACCTAAAAAAAAAGACTTCAGTTTGTTACAAGCAAACAAATTAATTTTATTCAACCTAAAAAAAGACTTTTGAACAAATGAACAAATTATTTATTCAATCAAAGTTGAGTAAAACCTCAGTTGCTTGCAGCAAATTTAAGTATTTTAGTACTTTTTTCAGTATAACAACTACTTTTCCCTGCAGACATTTTTCTATTAAAGAAATCAGTGAAAAGTACAGAGGCATACAATATTTTTTATAGCGGTTGGGTACACCAAGGGGCTCCGCAATGACTGTTGTTTGGTTTTCTTGCACAGTAAAAAGTGTTTCTTGTGTTATATGTTACAAGCAAATTAATTAGGTTTATTCAACCTAAAAAAGGACTTTAAATTAATGATTCATTCAATCAAAGTATTTTTTGAGGTGAGTAAAACTGATTCAGTTGCTTGTAACAAATTGAGTAATTGATTTAGGTTGTACTTTTTACAGTATAACAACTGCATTTCCCTCCAGACATCTTTCTACTCAAGAAATCATAGGAAAGTATTAAAGTATAGAATACTCTAAGGAAAATAAATCATATTTTCCTTTATTTATGTTTATTCTAAAGTTTTGCAGTATTTCGCTAGCAAAAATAGTTCCTGTCAAGATAAGTAATTAATTAAAAAAAGACCTTTGTACACAACTGTACATATCAATGCATATAATGTATATCTTAAATGCCATGCGACAAGTGGTTTTCAACAGATAATAAGTGCTCTGCATATGTGAAACATCTTCAATCCTGGCCAAAAAGCACCCATGAAACTGTTTGAGAGAATGTTCAGAATGTGAAAAGCTGAAGTAAGACAATGAGGGACTACTTTCAATCTAAAATATACTATAATATGGAACATTGAATCCAAAGTATCATGAAGTTTACATTTTAGCTAATGCATTAATGAACTAGACAAATTTTATTTTTATGTCATTTAGTTGACGCACAGTGACTCACAAGGTTAATCATATTACAAATATGCCAATGTATTAGCATTAGGAGTCTTGTCCAATGACTTTTTTTTGGTGTAGCACAGCATAGTTACCCTAATCGGTAATTGAACCCCAGCCTCCAACATGGGGCGGTAGCTCAGTAGCGGTGTTATCCATCGTGCCACACCAACCACTGCATGTTGCTTTGCCAGACTTCACAACCTTTACCAAAGATTGACTTAAATTGACATTCAGAGTTTGTTAATTGTTGGTTCAGGAAAAACATACAGTTTAAACTAAACATCAGTTGACAATGGCAAAGTGATTTGTCAGAAATATAGTTTCCCTGTTTCTGAACCTAGCTGCACTGCTAGAAGAAACAAAACAGACCAGCATTGCTGGTCACCAGCAAAACCAGCATATATTGTGTTTGGATGCTGGTATGCTGGTTAGCAAGTACGACCAGCTAAACCCCCTGCCAGACCAGTATAAACTTTTTTACCCGAGAGTTATTAACATAGTTAGAGCTATTAACATAGTTAGTAATAGAGATGCCTACATTATTAGCACTGGTGTCAAGAGCAATGCGTTTTAGTCGGAGGGAAATCAGCAGGGGCTCTGTATCAAGGTTCTGATAAAGAGTTATCTGCTATGAGTTAAAATAATATGATATAGATTATATGTGATAAAGTATATCTGCTGCAAGTTAGCATGTATATTTCTTCCATCTACAAGTGATGAAATACTACCGGAATAATAATTTCAGAATCGAAATATTTATACATTAGCCGAGTACTCAACTACCTGTTTACAATCCAAGACGTTGTAGCTCTATTAACAGGCAGACTGTAAATAATAACAATGAATTTGCCACCATGTTAATGTTAGCATGATTACAACTACACTTAATGAGACCTTTAATTAAGTGTAGTTGTAAGTTCATATCATGTCTATGCAAATTCATATAATTTAATTTGTTGATGATTAGATTATTAAAAAAGTTATTTAAAAAGTTATTAATTAGTTATTTAAAAAGTTATTAATTAGTTATTTAAAAAGTTGTTTTTTGACAGAAACTGTGAAATAAACCAAACATTTATTCAGATGTCACAGAATGACTTTTGAAGAACAGTACAACTTGCCAAACCTTGCAACAGTATCAGCAACAGAATGTATTTGTGGGCAATGATCGTTTCAGCCTGTGATATTTCCTGGTTTAAACGTCACCATGGCTGTATTCGAAATGGCACACTACTATACTGCACACTGCATACTATAGTAGTATGTACCGCATACTGCATACTACACACAGAGGGCAGTATGCAGTATGCAGTACATACTACTGTAGTCACATGACCAGTCACCTCACATTTACCTCAGCGCTGTTGTTACTATATCCACTGTTTAGAGCTAGCTGCTGCTAACGCTGCTCAGTTCACCTGAAATACGTTTAGCCTAGCTGTTAGCTACCCTCGTCTATTTACATCTAAAACTGAACCTCTAAGAGTTAATCTTTTATTAATCCTCAGACCTGTATATTTGAACTTTCTGAGGCTCATTCTGATGAAAACATACCCCACTACAATCACTATACCCATATCTATACTCCGAGTTGGCTGTTTTTTGCTCCCCAGTGTTATCTGCCGCTATTTTCTTTGCAGGCTGAGAGCTGGTGAGGCCGCAGTGCATGATGGGATACAGTACACCATGAAGATAGCTCCCTCTGTATACTAGAAACTCTGAGTCGAGTAGTACACCATCCGGGTATCTTCAGGACACTACAGATCTTCAATTTGGTCACATACTGCATGCTACATATTACTTTTAGGTAGATTTAGTATGCGAGTAGTATGTAGTATGCCATTTCAAATACAGACCATCACAATGAAAAATGGCACATAGCTCCATGACTAGGTGTTCAAACATAGAGAAGGCCTTGGGGCAATTGGGATCTCACTACAGGGCCTTTCTGTAAACTTCTACCCAGCGTTGTTCTCCTAATAGCATGGTTATGCTGCATTCTTCATTCACACTGCCCTGCTGTGGAGAATGCTTCCATATCTGCCCTCCCTTAATTGATAGCAAAAGCGCTGTAATAAATAGAGACGTTTGGCTGAGGAGTGGGGAGAAGCCGAAGCGCCACCGATTACCCGCTGGAATCAGGCTTCATCAATATCAGCCTAATTACAAAGCAATTGTGGCAGTGCGTGAAACAAATCGAGCGGCGCAGCAGATTGGGCCGCGGCCACGGCCGTCCGCAGATATTAGAGCTTTTAGCTGGTGAGCCTCTGGGAGGGGTCGGGGGTACCTGAGTATCGCTCCCTACACGCTGCTGATAAGGAAGAATGGGCCGATTTAGATCAGTCAAGTGCTCGGCCCATGCCAGCTCTGCTAATGTCTCCTGTGGAGGCTCATATGATCATGTAGCTCCAGCCAAGCACATTCTTTCTTCCTTATTTTCTTCCGTCATTCTTTCATTTCTTTCATCTTCACTTGTTTGTTCTTTCTTTCATGCTTTCTTTTTTATTTTATTTTTCTTTCTTTCTTTCTTTCTTTCTTTCTTTCTCTTTCTTTCTTTCTCTTTCTTTATTTATTTTTTTCCCTGTCTTATATTTTCCCTTGATTCAGTCTTATTTTTCTTTCTTTTAATTGTTCATGTTTCTTTCTTTCTTCATTATGGACTATATATATCTAAAAAGGTCTGTCAGGTACCTGTTATAGGAGTCTCTCCCTCTGTCTCTCTCTCTCTCTCTCTCTCCCTCTCCCTCTCTCTCCCTCTCTCAGATGGAACCACTTTTTAGGCTTCCTTCCAAACAACCTCCCAGACACCCCCCCCCCTTCACCAGAGGAGTGGCTGTATTGAGTTTCCACTTTGAGACAAGCTAAGGGTTCCTTCAATTCTTCCCATGGATAAAAAGACCAGTGTCTTTTTTTCTCTCCTCCTCCATGATCTTACGTCTTACATTTTCCCCCAGGTGAGCGTCTGAGGAAGGTGTTGGGGGGTGGAGGGTTGCGTTGGACGGGGAGGAAGGAAGCCATTAGTGCTTGGAGGGGCCGTGGGATGCAGCTGCCGGCCACTTGGGAGGAAGAGGTTCGGGACCCCAGACAGGACAGGAGTAACCCTAGACTCCAGAAAGGGCTGAGAATGACCCAAGAAAAACTTCCTACTGCCTCATCTCATGCACATTCGCCTCTAATGGGCAGCGTCCGAGTAGTGCGTCCCCTGAGTCCTTCCACCACCAGCTCTCCTTTGCTCCCAGCCCTGAAAGCCGCTTACATATTTAACGTTGTCCTGTGCTACTCCATGAGGATAATTGGCTCCTGATGTTACTAGAGTGCATTTGTGATTGTTCAACAAAAGCCATGAATTAATGGTCCATGGACGGTCAAGACCTTCCTAGCATGGCTGCTGCACGGAAAGCCTCTGCCTAATTATAAACACTTCCGACAACAAAGCGGTCGCTGATGGCGATGATATTGGTGAAGGAATCGCTCGGCAAACGACTGCACCAATCAGACGTAAAAAAGAGCAGCCTCTGAACAAGAGGAACGTAATAAGGGCCCGAGTTTGAAGACCTTCCCCACATGTCTGATGAGAGGACAGGAGCTCTCCAGCTACTACTGCGTCCCTCCCCGACATCTGCAGAGGCAATTTAAGGCCCGCCGTAGACCACGAAAGGTTAAACCACTAAAATCTAATATTTGCCTGGAGGGGGTCAAGGCACCGCAATTACTAGGTACAATCGGCAGAGCTAATCAGCTGGCGGGGCTCGCAGGGGGCCGCGGGGCGATCAGACGGGCTCCCGATCAGAGTGGCTGTCCTCCTTGCTCTCTGTTTACTTATTAAACTCCATCTCGTGCTCAAGGAGCCGTGCCGCTGCCCCCCGGCCCTTCGGCACAGATTGGGGGGCCCAAATCCAGCTCCTGTCTCTCTCTCTCTCTCTCTCTCTCTCTCTCTCTCTCTCTTACTCTAAGAGCGCCGCACTTCACAGGAACTCCCGTTAATCAGTAGTTTTGTTCCCGGTCTGCAAGGGAAAGAGCTAAATCTGGCAGTTATTAACACGTCTAATGCCTGGCCGGTTAAGACAACCTACAGCCGGCGGAACCTCAAGCTTATTGAAGGTGCTGAGGAATGTGCTTCTGATGAAGTACACCCTTTAAAACAGTCGCAACATGCTCTACTATTGTTTCTGTTTTTTTTAAGGCAGTCTTTGATACTCATATCCACCACCCCCCCCCCCCCATTGATTGAAAATCAAATATGGGATTAGCGTATAATGCATTATGATTGTCTAGTCTACACCCCTTTTGAACAAGGCTCGGGGAACAATTACGGTAATTAAATATGTGCCTGTACAGAAAGAAAAGATAATTATGTCCTTTGTGTATTACACCAATTAATTACTATTATTTCCGGGAATAAAGCCTTTAATGACTTGGGAGCAAGCGCACATAGCTACGTACGTATCAGCAAAGACGTTTCCAACTAAGTTTCCCTCCGTCATCGGTTTGGCTTGAGGAGGCCGGTGGGTGATGTGTGAAGATAATTCCAGGTTAATCACTGTCATATCAGGAGCGGCACGAGAGCTGAACGAGCTGGCACTGGGCCCTGTGGAAAAGCAGCTCTACTCCAGACCCCATGATGGTGAATGAATGACCGGGTGTCAATGGCCCCCTAACACCTGGCCTGGCTCTAATGAGGCCCACTGTGGAGAGTGAGGGCCTTTTCTCTGCGGTGCTGTCCTAGTCTACAGTGAATGGTGCTGCAGAGAGGAGGGCTTTACTCCCAGCAAGCTGTTACGGATATCATGCAAGTCAACTGCTGCTTTCCTTCCTTTTCCTGAATATGGTTTGTGGAGGGATACAAAAAATGGTTTATGTTTAACTCACATTCTGTGAAAACCGCTGTTTATTCTATGAAAACCGGAGCCTTTCCTGTAGCTCTGTCTTTTGTGCTAAATTTCTTTCTATCTATCTATCTATCTATCTATCTATCTATCTATCTATCTATCTATCTATCTATCTATCTATCTATCTATCTAAAAATTGAATTTACACAATTTTCCACCTAGCCCAGAAGCAGCCAATCAAACATCTTTTTTTCAAACACTGGAAGTCAATAGTCACTGAAATCTATTGCAGCAAAACATCTTTCAAACTGCATCCAGGTCTTCATTATAGTTGTACAAACTGGTCAGTGCAGCTTTAGAGCACAGTATGACTTACTGTACACTCTAAATACTGAAACAGCATTGTGGGCAGCCACTTGACTGACTGATTGATTGATTGACTGACTGATTGATTGATTGATTGATTGATTGAAGCTATCACATGCTTGTGCACACTTTAATGGACTATTTCTGTACATTTGCTGAATTTTAACATATTTAGAAAAAAATGTACATGAAATGTAGCCTATGTCATTATATATTTTATATTAAATGCCATATTTCAATGTGTTCTCTGTAGAGGATTTGATCATTTATTTTCATTGAGAAAATCAACAAAACACTTGACCGGGGGTGTTTCACCATTTATCTACAACTGTAGATAGAAAAATAGGAGGCCACATATGCTTGACACACTGCTGTTAAAAACAAGTTTTCATAGTTTTCATACAGTATCACATCGACAAGTCTGTATGACCTTAATTATTACCCGTGAACAGTTGGAAAAAAAAAAACTGAAAAAAGTTAAGAAAGTGAGAAAGTTAAGAGTAGTTTTGATGATGTAGCCTATTTACGGAAAGGATTTGGGTGGCTATTGATGTCTAGTATTTGTTATGCTAAAATAAAGAAGCTGAATTTCGGCTGTGTCTGAGGTAAATGGAGAATAAAGCAAAATAGATTTTTCACCAAACCATTCTTTCAAACTGCAATGGTCTATATATGGGTCGCTTTAGTTCTTCACTTCACATTCTTCACATAACTACAGAAATTGCATAGTTCTATAGTTCCATAGTAGTTAGTTAAAATGTTAATGAAGCTAGAGAAAAGTCTCCTGAATAAGTCCTATGTAATTAATCCTCCATGTATTATTATGGAACCATTAGGACTTATTTGGTGACTAATATTAACCATATATGTATGTACAGTTTAAAGGGGCTAGGATCAATAACCGATAATAAATAAAAGCCTGCAGTTTCAGGGGTTTTGGCGAATGTGATGAACCTGCTGACTCCCTCCTGCTGTCCTCCTGCTAGCAGCTCTTTAGGTTTACAAACTGTGCCTCATTGAACTCGTTTGGAGAAAGAAAGCTAAACTGAAAACACGCCTGTCTGCAGTGATCTATCTATCGGCTTCAGGCACTAATACCTAACCTGAAATTCTTGCACCTGATTATTAGTAATCTATTAAACCCTGCGACCTGAAAATGGTTACAATGCAACCCACAGAGCTCAGCTCCTCTCCTGCCCAAATCCCTGCTTGGTTAATTAAAAACTAAGGCCCAGTAGGCGCCTCCCTGCCCTCCCATTCATGCACAGACACACACACACAAACTCCAGGCCTTTGTGTATACAGTAATTCTATCAGCCAGCTTGTGGCCCATCAGACATATTGCTTAATCCATGCATGTAGCAGAAAGTGCATGTGTCTATCTGAACAGCGGGATCAGCTGTGCTGTCAGGTCTGGGACTGTGTGTGTCTGTGTGTGTAGCTGTGCAGGTTTTAATACATTTTCAGGACAAATACTGACTTTGTAGGTAAACGATGTTACGAACAACAAAAAGGCACTGACTTTTGTTATTCATAATTTTTATTATCATTGTTTATGTTTTCTGAAGTTATATTCATATTTTATAATATTGTGGAATATTATATATGTGTATATTTGTATATTTGTGGAATATACAGTACTGTGCAAAAGCCAGAGACCACCTGTCACTTCTTTGATTTTCATATACATATATGTGTGTGTGTGTGTGTGTGTGTGTGTTAATATGTTTAAAAATACACACACACACACACACACACACACACACACACACACACACACACACCCATGTCCAGATAAGATATAAAAACAAACGTGCATGTCTTTTGGGATGGTGCTTGTCACGCGGCCTGCCTGCCCCTCCCCTGCCCTAAATGCTATTGACAAATCCATCAGGGGAAGGTGATGCATCGGCTCCCTGTGAGCCCCCGCTCCTGGCAGCCGCCTCTCTGACATGCTGTCACCTTGGTAACAACGGCCAACGCGAGAGAATGGCCTGCCGGGACGCCTGACCTCCGCTGGCAGGGCGCCACTGTGTGCACCTAGAGATGTCAGCAGACTCCAGAGGATGAGGCTGCCCACCATCGATCCTCCCCAATCCATCCCTGCCCAAGCTAAATTTATTCCTCTCATACATGAGCAGGCCTGCTTAACATTTGTGAGCGGGACAGACCATGTGGAAACCGCAGATTTGAGTGATTAATGGTAGCCTCGGACTGGGGGACGGATCAGACGTGAGCTGGCAGCTCAGCTAAAGGTGTTACCATGGGCAGGATAGTGCAGTGTTGTTAGGTAATGAGAGTAAATAAGCATCTACATCCATCTCTAACAAAGCTACTGAACATGTGGAGCTGGTTTCCTGGGCATTGGATTAAGTCTAGTCTTGGATTAGACCGCAGCGCTAGAGGAGTTTCACTGTTAAAACATCATTTAGTCTAGGTTTTGGCTCAGTCTGCGTCAGGAACACTACCTCTATGTCTAACACAGGTTAACCACTACATGGTACCTCTGTTTACCTGAATCCTTTATACAACACAATACTATATCACCCAATATTCCAGGCTAAAGAACATGTCAAACTAGCCTCTCCCATATCACCCATAATTGCTTGCTAGCAGCCCAACACAAAGTCATAATAGTTAGCAAAGTCATAAAGATTCCTAGTTAATCTGATCATTAAATATGTGCTTGCGATCAGGGTTTGATTAAGGGCCTTGGTACACACCTTTGTTTAGGTGGGCCCTATCTGCTGACAACCTTCAGAGTGGCATCTATTGGAAGCAATGCAACCTATTGCACCCAATCAGATACCACTCAGTTTCACTCATGTCCAAAGCGTCACCAGGTGGCCTTGTGGAACTTAAGATACCTTGACTATTAACTGTGCTGTGTCTTTGTTCTAAAGAAAATATCTTTAATGTTTTAAAAAGTTATTCACACTTGCACATCTCATTAACAAAAGCATTCAAATAAAAAAAATCTATTTAAAAGCTCTTTAGTTGTTCTTTAGTAGTAGACCAACCTATTGAAATTACTTTATGGAGCCAAAAGTCATTGCACAAAGAAATATTTTGGCAAGAACGTAGGTGGGACTTTTCAGAGAGGCATTGGATAAGACGATTAGCAGAGTTGGTTTAAGATGGTTTAAGATAATTAGCATAGTTGTGCAAGAACATGGGTGGGACAGAGTGGCATCTGACTAGATGATTAGCATAGTTGGAGCCATAGGACCTAATCACATTCCACTGTGTATGCCACTGTGGCATTTGTATCTTACCTTGACCTCTAACATAGTTATTATTTTGATTAGAATCATAAAAATAAAAGAAAGAAGGAGAAGGAGAAGAAGAAGAAAATAAAGTCTCTTGAAAGGTTCTTGGCTTGTACATTTGGTATGGTATAGTATGGTTCAATTGGTGTTTATTTTTCTCGTTCTTCAAAGATCCATTTCACATCTTGTTTAAAAAAATAGTTGTTTGAAGACCCACCCATTCAAGTTTCTTCAGGGATTTGTTGCTTCAAATAACACATTCTTGCAATTTCAGGTAGTCAGTGAAAGGATCAGTAAATGCAGTGATGGCTGAAGCTCTTGGCAAGCAACCATTATGACCACTACGTTCAGCAGCAAACATTGGGAGGGATATAAATAGAAACCAAACATGAGTTAACATTGCTGTTGCTTTCCACCACTGGAGATGCTCTTGGTAAGTAAATGGATGAAGTTTGATGCTGAATTGGCAACATTTCTTCTAGAATGGTAAGTAAATATTTGTTAATGCTAACATTGAGGAACTGTATGTTTCTTACTGTAGGGGGGACACTACAACTTTCTGGTCATATGTTGGCCTCTGTTTGTTTGGAGTACTAATTTGACAGGTTGCATCGTATTATGCTCTGTTAAGTATAACTGGCACATTCTGGAGGTTATTTGTAACAGTGCTGAAAAAAGAGTTAAGCCTTCAGTTTAGCTTCTGAAGCCCTATCTCTACTGAATATTGAAATTCACTAACAGGTTTAATCATATGTTTTTGAGCAGTTCAGTGACCAAACAGTGCTAGACACTCCTGTTCTAGAGTGCTGGTAACTGTTACGTGTAGCTACTGCCAGCAGCCAGTATGTGGTTTTGAAGTATGTGCCCTTTTGTGTTTCCTGCTCATACCACACCTGAGCATCATGCCTTTACACTAAGCACAAGCTGTGAAGAGATTAATGAATGTGGAATGGCACAGACATGTTTCACAGACATCTAAAAGAGTCATACTTGAAGGACAGCACTGCAGAAGAGTCTAGAAGCAAAGACAAAGCACTTTGTTCTGAGCTGAAGCTCTTTATTGCTGGGAGCTTTGCAGGAAATCCAGTAGACTATATCAAACATCTACTGCAGAAATGTGTCAGAAATGCTCATTGTTCTTCAACCACCAACCTGCACATGCATAAACGACACACAGAGAGACCACTGGAACTGTGGGAATTCCAGCATTGTTAAAGACTACTTGCCAGGTTCCTGACAGAAATCCGAAGCTTGAAAAAAGGAACATCTGTTGCAAGAACCAAGCAAACTTTTGGTACTCCAAAGTTCTTGGTTCTTTCTTGGTTATCTTTTGGTGGATGGGTTTTTAAAGAACTCCTATAAACAAGATGCATGTGTGTCAAGAACATTGTTTGGGCCCATTTTATAGAAAAGAAATAGTTTCTCAATTCTTTGGATTAAAAGATTTATGTAAAGATGGTTAAAGTTTTACCCACTACTTCATTTGGGTTATTTATATACTGTATATAGGAAAACAAAATGTTTAGAATTGTTTTTGTGATGTCACAAAAACATCTGTGTATTTACGCACGTACGTAGCAGATTTGGCCTCCTATTTGAATTGTCGCTTTGACTCAGTTGCATTCTACTTTTTGAAAAAGACTTTTGCACATATTGTCACTGCCAGACAACAACTCTAAAACTTTTCAGGAGAAGGCAAACCTGCCTTTAACTTTAACTTAACTAATGGAGGTTAATGTATTTTTTTAATCCCGTCTTTAACATGCGTGTTTAAAGGCTCAGTAACTAAAACAGCCTCTTTGATTCTAAGGAATAAAATGAGGCTGGAAAATAGTCATAGTCAATAGTCAGTAATTGGCACATTCTGGAAGTTAGCCATAATACAGTGTTTAAAAAGGAGCTTTCAGTTCAGCTTCTGAAGTCCTGACAAATGAAAGTGACTATTTGACTCTGTCTACCTAGATGCTGGAGAGAAAATCCAGATTTTCTTGGCTTTTCAAGTTTCCATCCAAATATACATCTGTATGAGCAGCATGAGGGACCAGTGGGTAACGCTGTCGGCTCACAGCAAGAAGGGCCAGTCCAGGGTGTCTCCTACCTTTTGCCCTCTGAGCGATGGACGCTGAGATAGGCTCAACTGACCCAGAAGGAAAAGCAGTCTAGAAGAAATGTTGGTCATCCTCTAGTCTTTCATCAGCGGTCACAGGACGCTGCCCACAGGATGCTGTTGGCTGGATAGTTGTGGTTGGTGGATTATTCTCAGTCCAGCAGTGACACTGAGCTGTTTAAGCACTCTAGCAGCACTGCTGTCTCTGATCCACTCGCACCAGCACAACACACACTAACACACCACCACCATGTCAGTGTCACTGCAGTGCTGAGAATGATCCACCATCCACATATCATTGTTAGAGTTCTTCAACCACCAACCTGCACATGCATACACAGCACAGAGAGAGACCACTTTTATGCATCATTTGATCACATGAGCTGCAATTTACATTGTGTGAGAATTTCATGATGAATTGACCAACATAAATGGCCCAAAATTGCTTAGAAAAAAGTCTGGTTCCATTGACTTACATTCAAATGAAATTAGGTTTGTTGCACTCTCCTGTAAAGTTGCCATCTTTGAGATACTTGTTTTTCTTTGAATATTTTCGTATCCATATATTAATCCATATATGAATTCTATTTCTAGTCCAATAAAAGTCCTACATGTCTGCAAATGTAGGTGTCACCGTCTTCACTACAGTAATAAAAGGCCATTGTTTTGAGAGAGTTTTACTCTCTGGACCCACTTCGTGATATAAGCAAAAATTAGAAAAGCATGCAGGAAACAGAAAGTATGTGTGCTTTCCTTTCTGAATCACTTTTTGATTTGCTAGAAGAGAACTCATCAGCTGAATGCACATCACTTTTCTTTTTGTCCACATCTTCATTACTCATAGCTTAACCAGAATGATTCTATGAGTGGAAATAACAGCTTAAAATGGAGGTACTTCAATAGTTCTTCAGTCAAGACAATAGTTCTATACAAAACCATGAACCCTTAAAGAACCATTTCACCATGCAAAGAACCATTTTAACATACAAATGGTTATTTGAGTGTCCATGGTTCTTTATAGATATTTATGGATTTCTATATAGGTCTTTATGAATTTCAGAATTCCAGATTATTTGTCAATCAATTCTTCATTAATAAATGGTGAGAGTTTAAACAAAGTCATTCATAGTGTTTTCAAATGCATTTTCCACAGTGGTGGCAATGGGAACCAGAGGTCTGCAGGGTTTAAAGCCTCTAAAAGTGCCCTAAAATTGCAAAAAAGCGCTTTTTTATGATCATTCTGGGATGGGCTTTTGACTTAACGTGCCTTTAAAATGGCTTATTAAGCCATTCAGGGTGGAGACCTACATGCAGGGCATAATAAGGCAACATAGTCACTAAAGATAATATAGTTTTCATATGACACTACTTATATCATTATCAACGTTACATATAAAGTAGTAAATAAAAGTCTACAGGCTATCTGTTATTCATCAAACCAATCAGAGTACACTACGTGCCTGACCACATCGTTGTTTCAACCAAATGATTTTTGGGCTAAAGCTTAAACGTTCGTATTAGTCAGACCAGGCAGAATTTCACATTAAACAGCCTCTTCTGTGAAAATGTTTATCCTGGAACTTCATGCGAGCGTTTCCACAGCGGCCGTTCTTCAGGGAGACCGGCCACCAGCAGACGCGCATCCAGCAGGTGGCGCTGTTGTGTCGCGGACGCGCAGCGCTGCTCTGCGTTACAGAGATCAGGAGCTCCACTCAAAACACACACACACACACACACACACACACACACACACACACACACGGGAATGTATGTCAGATGAAGCGAAGCCCACAAACCCAGAACACTGCTACAGAAAGTTAAACTACAGGCGCGTGCAAACTGATAAATACATCAATTAATACATTTTATTACGACGTAAAGGAAATAACGTATTATACCCTAATAGAAATGACGGTGTCTGATTCAAACCCATTGTCTGCTGATTTAAAGCATTTTGGACAATTTTGTAAAGGATAAAAACAGCTACTTTTGTTAATAATAATAATAATAATAATAATAATAATAATAATAATAATAATAATAATAATCTT
>CM067476.1:9322283-9353276 GCA_034552555.1 Semaprochilodus insignis | reverse complement strand
AAAATGCTGTATTTAACAAATTAAAACTTAACAAAAACTAATGTGATTGTATTAATTAAACATTTTTTAAGTAATTTTCTAAGTATGCTAGAAAGGTGTGAAAATGTACTTTTAAAATATTAAATAAAGTGTACTTTTCAGTCTATATATATATATATATATATATATATATATATATATATATATATATACAATGATACAATGCTGTGAGCTTTAACCTATAAGAGACAATCAATAGGGGTCTTTGTGTTGCCTTTTTTGCTTTATAAATAGCGAGCAGCAGACGGTTAAGCTGCGCGGTTTTGTACTGAATGTCCAATGGCGAGGGTGCAATCAATCAAATTTAAACAGCAGAGCCCCGGTGGAATTGGAGCAGGAGTCGCGTACGAGTGGATATTAGATGGTTTACATAAATCGATCCGTTCTCGCCAAAAGTTTGAGGAAACTCGAGTGACTGTACTGCCGCTCAGCTGAGGAGGTTGCAGACTGAACGTGAGGAGTGAGGATCCTCAGACGTAAATAAAGTGACAGGGACCAGCGAGCAGGAGGAGCGGCGCGCGGAGAGGAGAGGAGAGGACTCGCCTGGTCAGTGGTCCGTGTCGCTTTATTACCGTCGAAGGATCCTGGCCGCTATCAGAGTCGTGAAAACCAGAAGTGTGTAGGCTACATAGATTATTGAATTATTATTTTTATTTAATCAAATAAATAAATAAATAAATAAATAAATAAATAAATAAATAAATGCTTTTGTTTAAGACCCCCAGAGACCCGATTGGATGATAATAACAATAACGTTAATAATAATAATGATACATATTTTAATGATTAAAGTCTAAAACAACGTTCCAGTGTATATAGATATAATTTCAGTGTATTCTGAATGCAGGTCTGTATGAGTGTATATTTGTATATATGCATATATTAAATTTAGCCTGTTTTTTAAGTTTCTGGAGAGTTTTTTGTGTGTGTTGGTGGTGGTGAAGATGCCATCTCGCCCCCCTCCCAATAAGACCACTCGCTTCATTGACGGCCAAGCATTTCTGAAGCGCGCGCTGGGGTTGCCATGGTGAAAGGAATAAAAGGGGGGAACACTGGTCGCATTAAGCTATATGTTTGTGCACTGGAGTTGAGATGAAAGACGGTTTCAGTGGAGCCAAGATTGATCGAGCAGAGCGCCAAACCGACCCCCTCGGACTCGTTTAGCCGTTATCGTTTTTTTCCTGTTGTTTTTTTTTTTTTTTACAGTAGTCCGCGCGGGGTTTACTCGAGTGGCCGTGTGTCCGTCTGTAGCGTTTTAGGATCCCACCGCTAAAAACCGCTCGTCATTGGACAGTGACGTATTGGGGACGCGCCGTCGCTGCCAGCAGGTGTCGCTCTGTTTCACCGGAGCGGTCGTCCCTGGTGAGTGACTGGTGCGCTGTTGTGGACTGATGGTGTTATTTATTTGTGTGTCGTTTAAAAGCTAAAGAAGAACTTTTAGACACGTACCCGAAACGAATACAGCTGAAAACGACCTGTTTAAGCGGAAAACAGTGCGAACATTTAATTACGCTGATATTAATACAAATACTGAAGTAAACCGATTTAAATTCTGTAAATCGAGTTTACTTAATCTGCGAGGAGACGCTCGATGTCTTGATTTTACTCACTAAATACCAAACAAAAATAAAAACAGTTTACTGGTATTAAACTGAGTTACCAGGACATTAAACTAATAAACAGTCAAACAGCCTGTATCGAAATGAAGGAAGGCTGCCTGGTTTAGGCCCCTTTTCCATCCTGATGAACTTTTATAAGACGCGCAGTAAAGTATATATATAAGACATATATAAGATGCAGTTTTCCACCAGATCTGGAGGATCATCATATGCATATTTCTCCTAGATATTAATGTGTTTATGTTTTCCGTGCATGAATCATTTGTTTGAGCTCAGACCTTATTACAGATATTCTGTAATTCTGAGTGGGAAAAAGAGAAAGATTTTTATTCCATGCATTTTACCTACTTAGTGTGTATAGGTTAGCGAGAGACTGTAACGCTAAACCTACACAGTGGCTAACAGGCAGGCTAAAGAAGTCGGATGAAGAATCAATCAAACCGTCTTGTTTTCCTCTAAATCTATATTTTAAATTCCGCTGGGAATCAGCGTTTAAGGTGATTAGCTGGAACACTAGTGTGATCTGCTGCTGAAGTGAGTGGTGCTGCATGCAGTGTCTGCTGGATCCACACTAACCCAGTAACACCACACTTGGAAATCTTTCCTTGCCATGATGCATTATGATCGTTTGTAAAGACAAAGCTGCGCACACGTGACCGCGCTAATTCCCGTTTGGGCCGCTTCCAAAGAGGCTACATTAGGAGCAACATTTTATTTTTCATGGTACATGATCAAACCATCAAATTGCACGATGAAACATAGCGAATATATACGAGCTTTAAAATAACATCATGTATAGATTAGCATAAACAAATTCATATTATTCATTTAGATAGTAAACATAATTTATATGGTTATTTTTTAGTGAGTGAATTAAATAAATGCATATGTAAACAAGCTATGGTGATAAATATGGGAAAACAGCGACATTATTATTATTATTATTATTATTATTATTATTATTATTATTATTATTATTATCATCATTTGATTACATTACTTTTGTCAGTGTTTCACAGACATCTTATTAATGTAAATACATAATAATAATATACAGAACGAAAAGCTGAATTTTTACATTTAAAAATTATTAAATATATAAATAATCTGTTAAAATTTAAAGACAACAAAATAGCTATTTTAATGTAATATTTGTAGACTATATTATATAATATATTTGTGAGATATCTAACAGTTCTGTATATAAACACAAGATATATAACACACACATGTGTATATATATATATATATATATATATATATATATATATATATATATATACAACTGCCAGTTGTCAGTTTATATACCAAAGTTCTAGTACTCAATTAAAAAGCTGATCAGTGGTATAAAAGTTCATTTGCAGCTGAATGATCTGGAAGTGAAAGCAGGCTGTGGTTTGTTCCTTTGCTCCAACCCGGTGGGGCATTCAGTGGCTGTCGTTCCGCCTTATTTCTCCCCTCCTGCTCCCCAGTGCATCATTCCCACCCGGCCGGGCTCAGTGCAGTGCCACTGCAGGGCCTCCTGCTTGCCTTTACAGCACGATCATCCAGGCTTGCTCGTTCACCAGCATATCAGTTAAGCTTTATTGATTGTGCCATTCCTTATTGGAAATCCATGTAAATATCATAATTTGCTTTAAACGAATTCCAGGCTCTACGGAACTGGTAAACATGGGGAGTGCCTGGGTGCATTTGCTTGAGTGTAATATGAATTATTCATAGCATTTAAGTCATAAAACAGGAGGCTGTGCATGTATATTTTTATTACGAGTGGAGATGGAGCAACCGGATCTCACTTTTGTTAGGTTGAGATGGTCGGATATGTGGATAACTCTCGATCATGGTGTCCACTGGCTGGACTGGGTAAAGAAACGAACCTCTTTCAGTGGTAGAGTGCGAGAAAATGTAGCCATGTCAGTTTTATCAGTGCATAGTACATGGAGCATTGCATCAAAGTAACACAGAGCAGCTCAGCGGGCCTCAGTTTACCACCAGTCGTGTGGCTGGATAGACTAGGGTGGTAGCTCATGTAATGTCTTGCGGCCAGAATAGGTAACAGTGTGCTTGAGTGGCGAGATAAGGGATAAGTAAAGAGCAGGTGATCTTCAGAAAGGTCTTTTTGTAGGTGAATGTGTCTTCGTGTATTGAACGTGTGATAGAAAGGGGTTAAATGGGCCCCTTATGGGTCACTGATTGTCCTTAAAAGACCAAAGGCAAATAGATGATCCCTCTGTCTAGTGGACGTCGGGCCATATCCCAGGCTCTTTAGTCCTTCAAATGTCCAGACAAGGCAGTCAGCTTTGGTTATATGTGTCACTGTATACACATTGTTGGGATTAGGATCAGCATTAATCAATATTCGGCTTTAATCACACATCAGCAGTCTAATTTAGTGCTGAACTTCAATGCAGAAGGTGAGCCGTGATGTTGCTTCTGAAATGTAGCCACCGTGTGCAGCCCATGCTTGTGGCTCCTGTGTTTTTGTTTGTCAAACAGCGGCGTTTCCCCAGGAGAGCGGTTTGTGGTAGCTCCCTGCTCGGGATTACATTAATCAAAGCATTTATTTCCCCCGGGACGCAACGGCACAAATCACCCCCAAATCCCAATCAAATTGGATAACAGAGAAACGGAGCGCGCCGAGTGACCTCTCCGCCTTTTTTACTTCTCGTGTTTGGGAGGAAGGACGGATCTCCTGTAATTCCAACTTCAGTCAGGAAAATAAAGCTTGCGTGAGAGTGAAAGTGTGGCAGTCGTGCCATGTGGTGGTGGTGGTCTGCAGTGTGTTTAGGTGGACATAGCCAGCTCATGTTCTGTAGTCAGGACCAAATGTGATTTTAGTCAGCAGACAGAGGTGTTTGGATGTACTTTTCAAGATTAAGGTGCCAGAAAGGGTGTTTCTGAAGCAATGCAATAAAAGAAACACATTTGGGTCCATTAAGAACCTTTTGTAAATAAGATGTGTGAGTATAAGGAACATTTTAAAGTTGAGAGAACCTTCACATAAGGTTGTAAAGATGTTTCTTAGAACTGTATGTCCAACAGCCTCAGAAAAACAGGGCTCTATATAGATGCCTCAAGAAATGTCTCATTATGGATTCTTTGAGTGATGCTATATAGAAGAGCTGCTTTTGGCTTTCAGCAGAATCTTTCAGTGGATGGAATGAGATGTGTGAGTGTGAAGAACCTTTAAAATCGGAAGAACCTCCACATAAAGTTATATAGTAATATTTTCTCAGAACTGTATGTCCAAAAAAGATTCTGTATATTCTCTTTTTAAAAAAGAAGTAGAACTACTTTTGGTTCCCTAAAGAACCATGTTTAAAAAAGAGATTTTTGAGTGTGAACAACATTTTAAGAGCTTAAAAAAACATTAGTACAAAATATACAGGTTCTCAACCAATTTAAGTTTTCTTTATTGACCAGTTTCATTTTGTAAAGGTTCTTTAAACTTTTCAAAAAGGTTCTTCACACTTGTACATCTGCTCCTCTCTAAAGAACCTTCAATTAAAAAGTGGTTCTTCTATGGCACCATGCAAAAAATTCTTCCTGGCACCTTTATTTTGAAGGGTGATACCAAAAACAGAGCTCTTTAACCCTTTTTGGTACTATACTGTTTGGTTTAAAGATACAACAGTTCTAGAGCAGACCCATTGAACCTTACAATGAACCATTTTCTTTGAGTTGTCATGGTTTTGTATACTGTTGTCATTGTCCTTCACTAAAGAACCCAATAAAAGCTTCTTTTTTAAGGGTGAAGCTACAAACTTTTCAGATCCTTCGCTCTTCAAGAGTCCGCAAAAGGAGATTGAATACAGACTGTAGATAGTCCTGTATATGCTTACATGAACAGTAATGTTAAAATAATTACAGACTGGCTATGAATTGGCATCCCTGGTTATGGGCAGTACTGTCCACCACGTTTAGTCAGCATGACAAACTGTGAGCCAGCTTTAAGAACTCAGAATGAGCCAACAGGATTTTTTGAATGAAGAACCAGCATTTACAATGTAGCTTCCAAAATTCAAAACAGGCCAATCTGCATCCAGGAATAAATGGCCCAATGTGGTCATCTAGCTCGAACATATTGAACTGACTCACCCTCCTAACATCACTGGCACGTTGTATTAGTTACCATACATAGAGAATAATATATGTGAAAATATATACATTTTCAGAATATGCACAAGAGCTTTGATTGAGCGAGCGCAGGCCTGTCAGCATAATAAATCCATGGTAAATCTGGCAACATGGGTGCAATAAGTACCACTAGCAATATGTGGCCTATTACAGGTAATGCAAATAAAATAATAGGGCCGTAATTTTTCCCCATGTGTTGTATCAATGTAGCCGGCCCCGCAGTGCTCCAGATTCATGGGGAAAAACGGGGAGGAAATGTTGGTCCCTTTATGGAGCACCAATTCAGCACTCCCTGTTCTCAGGCCAATCAGGGATAAATGATGGGCCCGCTGCTGGAGTTGGCTGTGTGCTGCCTGCTGGAGGGGCCTGCTTCACTGACGACTAAGCCAGCCGGGCCAAACGTTTAGCGGGAGCAAAACGGCAGGATCAGTGGACACTGATGCAAAGTGATGGTTCATCATAACCTGCAAATGCAGTAAAAGTCTTTGTGCCTTAAACAGTATTGTCCCGGCTGCACTGCCTTACACTGTCCATCATTGCATTACGACCTTAAAACAATGGTGCCGTAAGCATCATGGAAAGCCACTTTTGGTTTCCTACAGAACGTTAAAACTGATGCTTCTTTAAAGGCAATATAATGTAATTCTCCTCTCTTTTTTGGAAAAACAATCTGGTGTGTTATGCAAAGACTGTTCAAGTTTCATATAAAGGTCATATGTGGAATCAGCACTCCAAAACCAGCCTGCTTGAAATGAATCATTTTTGTGATGCCAAGAAAACCAACACATTCATATATATATATATGAACGTGTTGGTTATATATATAGCTTAGAGTTTAGCCCTCCCATTTAATTCACAAGTTATAAAGAGTGTTTTATCCCAGACTGCAGAATACAAAGCAGCCTAGTAGAACAGAGCTTATTTGTATATATCATCAGGCTTAAAAGCACAACCTCTTTATTCTTTCTAATTATGGCTGTATTTTATGTACTATTTCTGGTACATAAAAAGGGGAAAGAACAAAAATGCCAAATAAGTTTAATATATGGGCACTTCAAAGAACCATTTTTGCAAATGAGATGTGTGAGTATGAACAACCTTGGACATACGTCCAAGCCAAGGAGTGATTTGGATCCTGGACGTGGACAGCCATACTAATATGCTGCCTAAACTGTTTGTCTTTGACGCAACAGTATAGCATTGGTACACTGTCTGTACTGTGCTTGTATATACAGCGTGTTGCACCAGTGGTACAGTGATAGTACAATTGAATTAGCTTGATGAACTAACCTGAGTTGAACTAAAAACCATTGTTGTACTCACTTTGAAGTGTACAGGCCACTCACTCAAATGTCAGAAAGATGTGGTTGGAAATACCTTCCCTATGAGCGGACGAGTGTACGTTGTTGTGTGAAAGCCTGTCTGCTGCCTCTCGTATGTGCGGGCACGCTCGGCGGTCGGCTAAGGCTTGATTCATGCGCGCGTTATGTACGTTCGATGCTAATAACCCTCCCTGCATTTGAGCTCGGCCTGGCCCATTTGTTCAGAAATGGGTTTGCATACATCTTCTGTGCCTCATGCTCGCCTCTTACGTTCTCCCAAAGCTCAGCCCCCCTGGTGCCACATCCTTCTTTCTCTCTCTCTCTTTCTCTCTTTTTTTTCTCTCTCGCTCCCTCTCTCTTTATGCACACACATACCTGCAGGGCAACAAAAGCAACATTCAGCAGCACTGCTAACTCCTAGGCCTGACCCTGTGCCAACACTGCCCACCACATATTACTCAGTGCCTGGGTCAGAGCAGCACATGGACAGCTTAGAAGCGAACCACAGCCCTTGGCCGAGGGACCACGCACTGTATTTTTGATCACCCATGCTGGACTTTTATTTCTAATGCGCATACCAACAGCGCTTTGAGCCTGAATAATGGCCAAAGCTAAAGGAACATATGCATCTCATGTATGAGGTCAGAAGGTCAATGAGTCTAATTTGCAGTGTGCATGGTAATGCCTGTACAGTACCAACGCTGCATGGTTTCTGAAAGCACACGCAGTGCGGTCATATTTGTTTTATTTTGGATAGTCTATGAACACAGTAATACAAGAACAAAACGAGTCATGTGCAAAGACAATACGAATCCGCGTGCTATAACTACTAGTGTCTCTGGTTCTTCTATGATGTTTGCAGCAAAAACGTGCCGTTTAATACTCATGTAAATACCACAGACTGTCTGATCCAAGCATCTGGCATGGGTTCCGTCTGCTATCTGCAAGCCTCTCTGTAGCCTTTTAGTATGTGGAGCATTCAGGTGATATTTTAAAGGAACACGCAAGAGAACTAGAACGGGACACAAGACCATGTCAGTTTAACCCCCTATGTGCCAATATGTATGTCTGGTTCCTCACTCTTATGACTTTACAACTTACACATTAATTTCATAGTAGTTACTGAATAATTCTTGGTAGATACCAAATAATTATAGCAGTTATCGAAAAACAGGTCTAGAAAATAATAAACCAAGAGTTTAAAGGGTCTTTTGGCTAATATAGCCCTTGGTGAATCTACACAAAATGGAGCACAACAATTTGTGAAGACAACCAGAGCTACACTAAACCAAATCCCTCCAGTTCCATTGGGAAAATCGATATGCAGAGTTGTGCAGAGCTGACTACACTATGCAGTAAATAAAGAGGAAACGATTAAATCAAGACTATGTTTTTTGAACTGGGAAAACAAGAATGTGAAAGACCAAAAGGACATTGATTTCTATGTGTAATTATCTGTATTTCTTAGCAGTAAATAATGCCAAAACCACTTAGATAAACTACAGTGAAGCAAGTTTCTCTTTTATTCAAATCAGCATTTGCGGTAAATTTAGCACTAGTCAATAGGTGCTCTGATGTTATGAAAAATTGACTATGTAATACTATAACTAGGGCCAGGAATTAGAGCACTTACTGGAGTCTGATTCATTTGCCTACTTTTCCAGGCTAAATAACTTACCTTGCAAAAGATATATGGGAACTTGGTGCAAAAGGATATAGATTTTTAGGTGCAATCGTCTGTTGGTTGTTGTAGTTTCTTAGTGGGTTTTTGTAGATCAGGACTCAACAAGAGGCTCCAAACGCTACCCTGAGGCTTCTTACAATGGGCTGACAGTATTATGGGAAACCAGTTTGCACAGTTAATATGTAAAACTGTAACTAAGGTTTCAAAAGAACTGACTACAGGTAGAGATTTGACAGTTCAGCAGTTACCAGTAGTTACCAGGCTGAAAAATATTAAAAAGAATATATTAAAATCCACATAAAACAATACACAAAATACATATATGTATATAGAGTGTTGTGCAAAAGTCAGAGACCACCCATCCTTTAATTAATGTGCAAATTATTAATTTTCCAGGCTCAGAAAACAATTACACTGACACTTCAACAGCTAAATGTCAGTATTTCAGTATTTAGTGGTTTACCTTTTCCAGTATACAGTGATCCATCACTCACAGTTCTTTCATTCAGTTCAGCAACCTTTTTAAAAAAAACATCTGCAGGCATGTTTTTCCACAGTTCAGCTTTAGACACCGTTTGTTTGTTCTGCATCTCACAATCCAAGTGATTCCAAACACATTCATTGATGTTGAGGTCAGGACTCTCAAAGATGAAAGCTTTACGTACTGATGGCAGGTGTTTAGGAGTCCAGTTTAGGAGTCTGTGCTTTCTGAGTGCGCTGTACAGTTTTTTCTGTATCTTTTAATCATTTTTTGAACTCCAGTTTTGGAAACTCACGTGTTTCCCTTCGACTTTCCCCTTCCTTATGAAAGTGGGTTATCCTAGAGCTAATCTCCTCAGAGGTATCTTCTGAAAAATGAATAACTTGCTGGCTGGTTTTGACTGGTCTCTGACTTCTGCACAGTACTGTATATATTATGTGTTCCTTCTAATGAGTATATCTGTTGATTTTATTGTCCAGCAAGAAGTATTTATCCCAAAAGCACAGTTTTACTTGCTTCTTAATGTGAATCCTGTTTTCTTCCTCTTTCAGAACACCAGTGCCCTTCCTCCCTCCCTCCCTCCCCCAACATTTCTCCATCTCTCCCTCCTTCTTCAGGGACTGGGGCCTCTACGCTGGACCTAGCCTCACTCACCAGTGGAGAGACCAAGTGGCCATGCAGCACACATGCACACACAAACACATCCAAACTCACACACACTCTCCCTCTGTGACACACATACACACTCAGACACACACACAATGTCTCCCCTGCTTCCGTTTTCTGCTCACACTGCTGCTGCAGCCCTTAGCCTGCCGGCTATTTTTCTTTGAGAGACTATAAAAATATGCAAATGCTATTGTTAAAGAAGAAAGTGGAGGCATTCCCCCCCCGCTTGTGTTCCTGGTGAGTCTATAGAGCACAAGGCGGAAGGATTTCACTTTTGTCTCTTAGTGGGTATGAAGACAGACAGCGAGAAAGATCGAGAAGAGGTTGGGGGAGTTGTCTAGTAGAGAGAGCACAGCGGATGACCAGGTAGAAGGGACAGGATATTAAAATAGTCCCCAAATGCAAAGCCGTCACCCAGTTATTATTCTTATTATTTTCCGACCTGCAGTGGAGAGCTCTTTCCCATCATGGACGAATGAATGACAGGCCTTAAACGCTCCAAAATCAAGCACTTAAAAAGTGTCGAAAGTAAGGGGCCAATTTGAAAAAAAAGGGAGAAAAAAAAACAGCCCTCACGGTGCTGTCGCACTCACACTTTTTTTTTGAAGTGATTATGGAAGGCAGTTCAGATCAAAGGCTCTGACAACTCCGAGTGCCCGCCAAGCCTGAGCCGCGGTAATCGCGCGCAAGCCCCAAACACAACGCGGCTCACGCCCCTCGAGCTGCCGCGCCACGCGACGCAGCATAAACAGATTATCAGGGGGACAGAAAAACGGGCTGGAAAGTAAATACGGGATTAGATTTTTTCCGACTCAACACGACCGATACAGCAGAGGAGATTAGTGAAACATTGATAGGTAAATATTAATTATCAGCCAGCAAAGTTGGAGTGAGAAAATGTTTCACATTTAGGGAAAGATTACTGTTGAAAACCCCTCAAACTGCTGGGACTGGTGTTTGGGCCACTGCTTTAATTCCACACTCTCAGAACTTAGATATTAGTTTCATAGTAGCTAATGCCTTCAGCCATGTATAAAGGTGCCAGAAGGTGCTTTCTGAGTGATGCCATAGCAGAACCACTCTTGTTCCCTAAAGGACAATTCAGTGCTATGGGATAATGAGAATCTACCCCAGTGTACAAAAATGAATGCCATCTACATATGACAGATTGCCTGTTTATTTGCTATTGTTGTATCACAACCAAGTTTTCGAATGTAGGCGAATGGCTGAAGTCTATTATTAAGTTATTGTATTTACCCATGAGTCCTGGGTGTAAAATTGCATAAGCAGTGATATAAGGGGTTCAATTTTTTTCTAAGTTAATGCCCTCCTCAAAACTACGGGCCAGAGTGAGATATGCAGTGCCTATATTATTGATAATTACACTGTTTCAGTATATGCTTTTGCAAGGAACCATTTTCATAAATGAGATATGCATAAACATTTTTAAATGTAATATTAATGTTCTGTAACAATTAAAGGTTTTTCCTTAAGCCAAGAAAGGGATCTTTATTTGTTGGTCTTGACAATGTGTTAAAATTCCATAATGAATGGAGCAATAGAAATGCTCCAAAATGACCATCTCAAAGCTGAGATGTTTGTTTCCATCTCCTATAAAGTCTTGGTTGGAACAGCATCTATATTATTATAATGGGTTTATTAATTCGACAGCCTTTTACTCAATAGCAAGTCCAAATTATTGGTACTACTACTGTAAAACATGTTATGGGAGTTATTAGAGTGGATATTGAATAATATAGTGCAGCGTTAGTCTTCAGTTACTGAATAGTAAGTCTTATGATTAATAACTGAATAATAGCCTGTTATTTAAGCTGTTAATGAGAGATTCCAGTCCTCGAGAATCATTCCTGCCAACATTTCAGGGCCTTGTAATCTGTACATTTGGCAGTTGGGTTTTATTCAAGAAAACGCCACATAGAATATTGGATATAGCTGCTCTAGAGACAGAGAGAAAGGGAGGGAGAGGCAGTGAACTATTCTTAATGGCTTTATTTTGTTTTTGTTCCATTTTTTCTTCACTGTATCTGAAAAAAGAATTGCATTTGTGTGAAACATCCTTAATTCCCACAATAGGCCTAATGCTTCCAGACCATAGACCATATATGGAGTGTTTCTGAACTATATTATCAGAACATAGATTAAATAACAAAATACAAGTGAAAAACAACAACAACAGAACAACAACAATAACAATACGACTACTACTACTACTGATACTTTTACTGCTACTACTACTAGCAATAGTAATTCAGCCTAATACAGCTTAGTGGCTTGCTGCATTCATTCATCTCAAGCTCCAGCAAACACTCTGAAACATGACTAACACACAGTCCAGCAGCCAAGACCGTCCTCATTTAAAATTAGGGTTCCAAATGGGTTTCTCTGGAGTGATGATGGTGGTTGTTCCCATAAAGGTCCCTTTTCCTTTTCAGTACAGTGGCAGCCGTAATCTTACGTGCCCTGATGCAAATACTATTTATGGTCCTCCTTCCTTTACCTTCAGTGAATAAAACAATGACAATGTAGTTTGTTTGTTTATTTGCTATTGTTGTACACAGTACTGTGCGGCACCTAACACATTACTTAAAGCCATATGTCTTGCAAGTAGGTGTGTTTTTACTTGCAAAATCCCCATATGTCATTAGAATATATGCCAAAGTATAACCAAAGTAATAAGTTAAAAAAACAGTAGTTGATAGCCTGTGCGCTAATTAAAAGAACAAAGTTTGGTTCCAGATTTCTGCTTCACCATTATGCTTGGTTTACCTCAACACTGAAGTACCGAAAAGACAAACCAAGTATTGGATGATAAATTAATTCCAGACTTCCAGAACAAATTGGCACATATATTATCAATACCCAGTTGTGTTAATGTTGTTTATATTGTATCGTCTTAAATTGTGTTCTGGCTCATTTTGCAGGTGATTTTTTTATTTATTTATTTTTTTACAGAAGTAACAAAAGTTGGTTTTTATAGCACGTCAAATATGATTTTTGTTTTTGCATTATCTTTTTTACGTTCTTGGAAATGAAATCACTCTGTTGTTGGTTTTAATCTTTGACCTTAACAAATTTATGGAAGTCACTGAAACTGTTGTTTCAATGAATTTAACTGAATTGTTTGGTCAATGTAATCTTGGTAATCTTTAGGTAATACATGAATAAACCTGTCCAGTTAATTAGAAGTTACTCAGATCACTTTAGTGGGACTTAAGTATCTTAAAAACTTATCACAGTTGTGTGGGATCGTTTGACATAACATGTATGTTATGTTGTCAACAACTCTTAACAACAGGGATTACATGTATATCACTAAACGTGTACATAGGTTCCTTAAAAGAACCGTTCTGTCTAAAGAACCTTTTGAAAGGTTAATCACCTCCACATAATGTGAAGGTTCTATTCCAGTTTATTTCAATCTGATAATGTGCATCCAAGCCAAGAAAAAACTCCTGGCATAGACTAAAATCATACCTACACTCATAACAGGTCTTGGGGGAAAATGAAGAGAAGAACAATTTCAGTCCCTTAAAGAACCATGCCCTGGATTCATGAAGCTTTTCAGAGTATGAGTGCTGATCTAGGATCTGATTCATCTCTTATTTACTAGGACTTTGCCAACAGGAACAGATCCTGGATCAGCAGTCTGAGAAGCTTCATGTATTTGGACCCATGTTTGTAAACGAATGTGAAGAACCTTGCAAAGGTATAAAGAACTTAACATAACATAAATATGCTTTACCAATTTAAGGGTTCTTCCTAGAGCCTTTACATTAGGCAGAGCTTCTTTACACTTCAAAAGGATTCTTCACACTCTAAGGAAGCTGACAGGTTCTTCCGAAAACCCAAAATTGTTCTTATATGGCATCAAAGGTATAAAGAACATTCACATAATGTTAAGGTTCTTTATTAATTTAAGGGTTCTTCCTACAGCCTTTACATTAGGCAGAGCTTCTTTACACTTCAGAAAGGTTCTTCAGACTGTAAGGAAACTGACAGGTTCTTCAGAAAACCCAAAATTGTTCTTATACGGCATCAAAAGTATAAAGAACCACATCATGTTACAGTTCTTTATTCATTTAAGGGTTCTTTCTAGAGCATTTACATTAGCCAGAGCTTCTTTACACTTCAGAAAGGTTCTTCACACTCTGAAGAAACTGAAAGGTTTCTCAAGGAACCAAAACACCATCCACCTCACTCTGCAATGCCACACCGTCCCTTTCAAGGCTCCTTTCTTCCTGTTGTGTTTTGTTCTCCCTCTGTGGACTCTATGAGCTGTTTACACAGTGCTGTGCTGTCGCCGGCGCATTAACAATAAAGTTTCTGTGAGCACAAGCCTTCTCTCTCTTCGCCTGCTGTTTACCGTGTCACTCCGAGCCACTCTCGCTCTGCCCACTCCGCCCCGCGTTCCCTGGCCGTCGCCCAGAACCCTCGGGTTCCGAGTGGCCCCGGGTCTCTGAAGAGAGGCCAACAAATGGGCCTTTCAGGCACTCACGCGGCGGCAGATGGGGCAGCACGCCCAGGCTACTCGGAGGAAACTTCTCGTGTCGCCAGCCGCGGAGAATGAATCCACTTTTATCTGCCAGCTTGGTGGACTACAATGAGCCTTCCTGTGCACTTAAGCATGAGACAGCAGAGTGGGGGAAAGGAGAGGGTGAGAGCGAGAGAGAGAGAGAAAGGTGGATGAGTGGGAGGAGATTTCAGCTACTACTAATCTAGGCTTAAGAAAATGCAGTGAGAAGTTTGTTTGCCAGATGTTTTGAAACCACAGACTAGTCGACTTGTTGACTTAACTGCTCAGCAATGATGCTTTAAGCTTGATGTCGACTAATTGCTGATCTTGTGATTATGACACTAGCAACATGGATGACTCAGAGAAGGCAACGGGTGAAGAGCAGAAGTTTGGGGTTCGTATCTCAGTTTTCCCAAAGACTACAATAAAAGTCCTGTGTGTCGTTGGAGAGGAAGCATAACAACCCTGTAAAATTCCTCTGGCTCTCCGGACCTCTGCCACGGCATAGCTGCCTTGGGGAGCATGTAGTGTGGGTGGAGTTTGGCTTCATCATGAATTTTTCAAGTCACTTGTTGCAAAGCGGTCCCTTCTCCTGTGATTTTATGCATGACGTCGTCATCGATCAGTCAACGTTGACTTAACTGTGGACTTTTAGAAAGGTGTGCCGCCCTTAATTTCTGGTCATTTTACATGTTTAGAGTTATATTATCCAGTAAAAAGGTAGACACTATTTTGACTTATATGAAATACATAAAATTGATTTGTTTTAAAATGTATACAAATAGATTACATAATCATATAATATTCCTACATCATTCTCATAATGAGGAATTCAATTACTTCCTAAACTGCTACATAAAGACACAAGATTTGAAGTTATTTAAGAAACAAAGAAATAGAAAAAGCTACACTCTCAAAAAATCCCATCTGAACCATTTTGGTGCATATAGAATATACAGTATCTGTAGTGTTGATAATACTGTACATGCAAATCTGTCCTTCTTGGTCCAACAAATCATAGCAGCATTCAGCTGACAGTGTGTGTGTGTGTGTATGAGTATGTGTGTGTGCCCATGTGTGCGTGTGACTGCTCAGCAGCTCGGCCTGTGAGATGGTCATTGATCGCTTGATCGTTAGGAGTGACCGGCAGAATGGCAACTTCTCAGCTGACACTGTTAACACTGGTGTTCACCCTCTGACCGCTCTTTAACGAATGGCCATCGAGTGACCAGGCCCACTCATTGACCCCAGTAGTCACTACGATCTGTTCTATCCACTAACTACACAAAGCCGTCTAATCAGCTGCTGCCGAGGGGCCTCTACTTTGCTAAATGGCCACTGCTACCTTCAGAAGCGATTGTCATGTCTTTTCTTTAAAGTAGGTTTTAAAGGGCTCACATTATGGAAAACCAGACTGTCCACTTCTCAATCCATATATGCTGCAGAAAGGTCCTGCTTTCAATGTACTGTTTTTATGAAATCCCAGTTTACACACCTTTTGCATATATTTGTATATTCAGGCTGCATATTCAGTGCTTCAGTAAAAGAGTATATCATCCAGTATTGCTTTTAAACAAGCCTGAACTGCTGTTTTGAGGGGCAGCCTAAAAACACAGTAACAAAAACCGAAAACAACAACTTTGAGGGATGAAGAAGGGTTGGAAAAAGGTCATGTACAATCATTTAGGATTGTTTTCGGTGCATAAAACAGCACACACATTATAAGTAGGGCTGTATATCGACAAGAACCTGGTGCACCAGGATAGAGGGGTTTTGATTCAGTATATTGGGTTACACTGTGATACCGTAAGCAAAGAGATTCCAATTTTTTTTTTAAATAATCTTAGGATAACTGTCATAGTATGTGAAACCACCAAGGTTAGCAGTGCGCCTTAATGCTACTACTTTACATGGAGTGGAAGAGTCTAATCGCTGAAGACAGATTGCAACACTGCTATCTAGTGGTTGGAGGTTTAACACAACACAAATGAACCACAGTCATTAGTTGTTACAAATCAGTGTTATGTTTTTGACAACATAGCATTGCAGTACTCAATGTATCAATATTTCAAGTGTACACCTGAAAATGTGACTTAAAATGTGGATATAAGATTATATATATATATATATATACACACACACACACTAATACCAAGTGGGATATAAGATGAATAAGATACATTTGCCTCCAATTTATAACGCTTTTAAATAGTTTGCTGATGGAAATGGAAATTGTAAGTATTGTAAATATTTTTACCTTAGCACAATTTTTTTATTAATACCTTTTGGACTTGGAAAGATACACATTCAAATAAGGCACTAATGGCAAAAATAGACAATATAAAGTCTGCCATCACTTTTGCACAGACCGCATGCTGTGCATTTTATTTTCCAATAAGACAAATTCAGCAAATAAGCAGTGCATTAAAATTTGTAGAGAATTTTCACTTAGGAAATCAACAAAACATGTACTTTGACCAGGGGCAGCCAAACTTCTGCACACGGGAAATTAGAAATGGCAAACATTTTTTAACCATATATATATATTTTTGCATTATGTAAAGCATTTTTAGCACTCAAAATTAGGCTAGGCAGCAAAAATAAACCATTCCTTTAATGGACTTTCTTTGTTTCACTTGCAGTTTATACAGAAAGTCATTAGCTACAACTTAGCTATATTTGTTACTATAGTTTTAGCCTTATAGAGCAGTTGGTGTCACCTAAGCCATTTCCTAGTAGAGGCCTATGCATACTAATTTACTTCCTACCGCTCTACTGCAAAGGCATTTATGAAATAGATTACATTTCTTGGATACATCCTAATGTAGAACAGTTGGTAGAGGCAATTTGCTAGGCGAAGCCTACTAAATTAGTTTACACTGGTCTAGCACCCACTGTAAAAGGTCTACTAGTGGCACTGTTCATCTCCTGTTGAGCAATTAGAAAGCATGGCTGCTAGTCCAGAATTAGAGCTTCTCACTTTCTCTGTTGTGTGTGTGCGAAAGAGAGACAGAGCCAGAGAGTGTAAATGTGTGTGCGGTACGTGTGTAAGTGAGAGAGGGATAAAAAGACTGTGAGAGAATGTATGTGTGTGTGTGTGTGTGTGTGTGTGTGTGTGTGTGTGTGTGTGTGTGTGTGCGGCTCTGATCAGTGAGCGAATGAGCCATTTCGCTGGCCGATGCTGTTTTCACTCTCTCTCTCTCTCTCTCTCTCTCTCTCTCTCTCTCCGGGAAGGAAGCACCCTTCAGTGGACGGTGTGGAAATGAACTCGACAGAGCGGTGAGTGTGTTGACCCCACACTGCCCTCACTCCTCTCCTCACTGCCCAAGACTTGCTGTGCTGTCCATCACTGGAAATGTCCTATGCGATATCACCTGTCCAGTCCATTAGACAACTAAAACAGCACCTAAAAAGCTACTAAAGTGAGTGTTCAGTATAAAAAACCCATCACGTTGAGCCTCACAGTGTCCAGAGTTTGCCTAGTTTAGTTGTGCACTGGAGGTGTGAAGCTAATGTAGCTAACAAGTGGTTCAGTGCAGCTTGGTGGTGTTGAAGAGTGGTACAGATGCTGAATATCAATAGAGTCAATAAAATAAAAAGGGTAATTTTCATGCACCATTGACTGTAATACCACTGACCAATCTTCTCAAATCTGAGGTTTCCTAAAACATAGTCCACTGCCACTTTAGTTTCAGTCCCAGAGTATGTAGATTCAATTCAAATGCATGTTGCATGGCTAAAATAGTAGCAGCAGTAGGTTGGCCACACGTCCGGTTTTAGGCTGGACAGTCCATTTTTTTCAACTCCCAGTCCTCCGTCTGGCACAATACCTGGACGGACGCTTATTAGTCCTCTTTTCGGGATGAACTATTTAAAATGTTCGCTCACCAACAATATTACGTGTGTCACTGGCTCACAACAGTGTCTAAAGACATGCCTTGCATTTCATTGCATTTCATTGGCTTACCAAGGTCATGTGACATTGCTTGCCTACCGGCTAACCAAAGGTCAGCCCTCCAAATGCTAGTCAATTAGTAAGCTCCCGTCTAACTCACAAATGTGATCCATTCCACCCAATTAGGTGAGGAAAGCATCATGTGTTATGTGTTATATAGGTTAGGTTAGGATTTTAATTCTGTTCTAGTATCGTGATCCACCCACCCCTGCCTCCACCTTTATAATGTCCTCCTTTTGGGGATGGGATGTCCTCTGTTTTGGGGTTATGAAAGCAGCCATCTTGAAAAATGTTTATTTCTGTTCTTTTTGCCAGTTTTATGCAACAGCTCATCAGAAGCACATCTATTTGAGACTGACAGCGTGGCTTGAGACAAATGTGTGCACAGTGCTAATTAGTGAGCCAGAATACTTGCTAGCAGCAACGTGTAGCTCTAGTGCAAAACTACAGAAGCACCCTACATGTTGTGCTGACTGACTATTCTTGGGGTAGGGAGAAAATTGCACAATCGCTTTAACAATTCAAACACTTCAAAGAGTCAACATACTACCGGTAATATAGATCCAGACACAGTCCATCTGACCGTACTCTTGAGCAGGAGTCCGTTTTTCCACTAAGCACCTCCACATTTCTTTTTCCTTTGAGGAATTTTTGTACGAAAGATGGATCTGCGGATAGAGCACGCTTGTTTAGATGAGTACCATATGAGTACTGAACGTATGCCCACTGGGCAGAACAGCTGAGACCTTAGGGCCTCTCCGCATGCTACGTTAGCCAAACTCCAAATAAAGGAGTGGCCGGCAGAGCAAAGGGAGGAGAACAGAGGTAGATTGCGGGAGAGGTCGGCTGCTTTGAAGGCAGCAGGTAGCAGGTTTCTTCCCCAGCCGTCCGCCTGCGCCACTCTAGGGCTGTAGAGTGCTGGCCCCCACTGGCACAGGTGCTGTTGCTCGCTTCGATTTAGCTCAAAGGCGCACTTGAAACGCTGCGGCTGTCACGACCAATCTGTAAGCAGAGACGGAGCCCTGCCTTGTGGGAAGGGGGCAGAGGGGGGGCATCAGAGCAGACAGGAGTGAGGAAGAGAGAGGGCGGGAGGGGGCGAGGGAGGGAGGGAGGGAGGGTGAGGTCTGTGAAGGAGAGGTAAAGTCCCCTGCATCCCTTCTTTGCCCCCACCCCCCACTGCTCTCTTCCTCTCCGTAGCACATGTTCACTGTAGGTGCACTCACCCAGAACAGCACAAAGAGAGGTCAGGGCAGTCAACAAGTTATTTACTGCGGAGGAGACGCCCAGCCCCCATGCCTCCAATATGCTTCCGGAGACTGTGAAAGGAGGTTTAGGAGGAGTCAAAAGGAGGCACCCACCACCACCCCAAGCTTGTTATGTAACAGAGGAGGCTCTGGTACATATTCTTTGCAAGGATTGCACCCTCCTCTCAACACCTAGTCCATCGATTTAGCCACCTGGTGCCACGAACAGAAGAAGCAAATCAACGACCACATTTTTCACCAGTGCATATGTGATGGGATGTTACAAGCTCAAAGTTGGCCTGATAAAGATCTCATGGTACGTAATATCCGACTCAGCAATGTCTCCACGCAGGGATCCTCTTTCTTAATTATTCATTCTCATTCAGCTTCCTTGATTTTACTTAAGGAAAGACATGAATTGCTTTCAAAACGGTTCCCTCAGGACGGCCCTGTCTGATTAACAGTAACGGCTGCCCTATATCTCACACATTCCTCAAGTAAAACTACTGTCTTCGTGCAAATCTAGTGGGTTCATCAACACTGATGAATAGCTTAGTATGCGCTGGACAGTGTGCAAGGCATTGGGATTTGAATGGATGGAGGAGCAGCATCGGCGTAGGTTCTCTAAGAAACTCCCTGACCCACAGTGCATGTTCTTCTGGCAGCTCTGAGGTGCCTTTACACTAAGGAGACGCAGCTGCAGCTGAGGAAGACAAAGCGGATTGTCAGATTACAGGGAGCATCGCGATCCAGGAAATGTTTCCTCATCAGAGAGCGGCCGCTTTAACTGCTGTTGTCTTAGCCCCAGGCTACAGCCCACTATATGCTCGGGAGCTCTTTCAGGGAAGACGAGGGGAGAACAACACAGAATGCAAATGGGACCAAGCGTCTTGCAGACGCCGTGCCGAGCCTCAGAGGCATGCTAGCCCTTTACACAGTGACTAACTCAAATGCTTCTCTTTGGTGTATGCACTAAAGCCTGTTATAGCTCCGGATGCACAGAAACAGAGTTGCCAGGGCATCGTCTCTACAAGTAGCAAGTTTCAGGTATTCCCTCCCTCAACACGTCAGATCAACTAATTCTCAATACATTTACGATTTGAGTCAAATCTGACTCTGGCTGGGGATGGGAATGCTTGATGTTGTGTGGGTCCCACAAGACCAGAGTTGAGAACCTCTGTTCTAGACAAACAGCAAAAGGCATAGCAAATGAATTACCATAATGACCTTGACACTGTCATGAGCAAGGGTCCCTAGCAATCCAAACCAGTTTAAAATGTCCCCGCCGACCCGCATGCTTGGGGTTGGTCTTGAGAACTTCCACGAGCATCTGCACATTCATCAGCAGGCAGCCTGGCACTGCTCAGCATAGCATGACCGTGCCGAATCAAACCGTCATGGCCCTACACCCGGTGCCAGCTGAGTCCAGTGCCAGGGGCTCCAGCACTCCACGGCACGAGGTGGCGTACTCCCGCATGCTTTCCAAGGAGAGATACTGACCATTGGCGGCGACCTCTGGACTGTGGCAGCTTCGGAGGCTTGGGGAGGCGGGTACAGGACCCCTTTCATCCTCGGGCTTCAAACAGAGCCGAAATTGAGTTTTTAGCCAGTTTCTGCCGCTCCCGCTAACACAGCCCGCGCAAGATGGCTTTTTGCCTGAAGCAGCAGCAGGGAGTCCTTTCAAAGGCTCCCACACTGAGCGCGCGCACACGCACACAAAACGCATGGGAGCCTGCACACAGAGGACCCTCGCAGAATCATTTTCATGCACATTGGAAGAAAGAGGGAGAGAAGTTTGTATCTAAGCCCTCGGAGGCATATGTTGGAGTGTGTGAGTGCATGCATGTGCGAATTGGAGACTAAAGCTGTTGATGGCTCCTCTTGTAGCCCTATTAGTGCTTGCTTTAACAAAGCACCAAATGCACTATATGTCTATTAAGCCAGCCTACAGCCCTCTCCCTATGCCTCGCTCATTACACGCTTTCTCCTATAGACGCATATGGAGACTGAGGGAGAAGTCATGGAAGAGACTTGGCAGTCAGGTGAAGGGCTAAACTGACAGGATTAATGGTTGAGCTACTGGAGCTGTGCAATTACATGGCTCACTGTGGTACATTTTTCATTTTGGGGGACTCTTCTCCTCCCCTACCTCGATCTATCTCTCTTGTGCTCTCTCCCTGTGTTTGCCCCTCCCGGGGGAGACAGTGCAGTCCTACTGGTTTGTTTGTTTTAATTATTTTTCCGTATGCAAATGTGGTTTTATTTAATTGCGGCAAAGCAAGTGGTGGGCTCGGAAAAGAAAAGGGGTGGGGAGGCAGGAATGGGTGTGTGTGTGTGTGTGTGCGCATGTGTGCGGGGTTTGGGGGGGTGTATTGTAGGGTGGGGGGGCAAACTCATTATTGATTCCCGAGCCTTCTTTCTGGAAGCCATTGCCATTACGTGCCGTAATCAATCTCTCCCATGCTCTCACTTCAGCACAGGGAGAAAGAGAAGTGCTAATGTCCCCTTACTGCATCAATCAGAGAGCTAGAGAGAGCAAGAGGGAAAGAGAACCCTTGGATGAGCTTGGTAAAAAGGGGGCAGTCTCTTATCAAAATATGTTTTCATTGCACCAAAAGGAGTGGGACAGGTTTTGACCGGCTGTTCTGGTGAACGCTGGCCCTTTCGCCGTGGTCTATCATATTATACCTGATGGGATTGGGAAGGCATTTATACGACTGGAGACTTAAAAAATGTCCTCTTGAAGATTCAAGTAATTGTGTCCATGTGTGTGTGTCCTTGTGATTGAAGCTCTTGATGGATCCTTTCAAGTGCACAATGTGACTTGCTCCAAGCAGAGATGAGAGGTGCACGCTAGCGAATAAAGAGCGGCACGTTATCAAACTCTGCCATCACAATAGAGAGACTAATTACCCATGGTCGTGCTTGTGCAATGTGGTGTTGGGTGGGAGGGGGTGGGCTGTTGGGTTTAGTGGCTATGCTTGTGATCTGTTGGCAAAGAGAAAACAACCATGGTGCAGTGACTCTTGTTAGATGGTTCAGTTTTATTGCTCATTATTTATGATCAGTCACTATTGGACGTGCACTGAGGTGGGTGGGACTAATGGAATACCAGCAAGAGGGAGTGACATCTTCTTCTCAGGCCTGTCAGGCCCTGCCTCCCTGAACAGTAGGACGATTTCTGAACATCTGGGGTCCTGGTTTGGATGCCTGGTATCCACTTCCATCATTTTATTTTCTATGGAAGAATTAGCACATTTTTGATAAGGAAAAGCTTGAATAACTGATACGGTAAACACAACAAAAATATAATCAACTATATACAGTCAAAGCATTCAGTTACACTGTGTGCATAAATGCATAAATAATATACAGTACAGTGCGCTTTTGTTTATTTCATCTCCAGTCAAAGTGGCTATTATGTATAGGTTATTCATATATTCAAAAGGAAATTACACAAAAGACTCACTCATTCACTCACTCACTCACTCACTCACTCACTCATTCACTTACTCACTCATTCTTAATCCTACTGGATCGCAGGGGGTGCTGGAGCCTGTCCCTGCGCTCAGAGGGCAGGGTACACCATGGACAGGCCGCCAGTCCAGTGCAGGGCAGACACACACATTCACACCTAGGGGCAATCTACCATCTCTAAGACACCTGCCTGCATATATTTGGACTGTGAGTGAAAACCCACATAGACATAGGAGACCATGCCAGAAAGAACCCCGGCTGCCTGCCTGGGAATCGAACCCAGGCCCTTCTTCCTCTGAGGTGACAGTGCTCCCCACAATGTGCCACAAAATCCGCAGTAAGTACTAAGTTGTCTATTCCTTATTTTTGTGCACTGCCACTTCAACTCGTCATCCTTTCAGTCCTGAAGGGGAGATATTATGCTTGCTTTTAATACTCATAATATCATTTTGGGGCTCTACTAGACTTACATGCTTTCATTTTCCCAAAACACAATATTTTTCTTATAATGTACATCTGTATTTAACCTCTGTCTGAAATGCTGTGTTAGAGCTCCTGTGTTTTTAAGCCCCACCTCCTGAAGAGTGCAGTGTGCTCTGATTGGTCAGCTCACCCACTCTGTTTATATTGATCAAACATCAGTGGCATTCTGTTGCAATCCAAGTTCCACCCCAACGCCACTGAGGCTATTCTTACAAGGCATTGAGTTATGCCATATCAGATTGAGCTGGAGTCTGATCCTAAAAGTCAGGTAGAACAAGTTGGTAGACCTGATCCACCTTCGCAAGCTAGACTGGAACAGAATGTTTTAGAGTGGTACACGTTTACAGTTTTTAGGTCCCCTTCAAAACCTATGAGTTTGAGATAAGCTGTGTCCTCCCAAATGCAGCCGTTCTCTCACTGACATTGTGCTCCCCTTCAAAGAGACTAATATCCACACATCCACTAATATTCCACACTGCCGTGGAATGGGTTTTGTTCTGGTTCTTTTGTTCTGGTTTCAAAAACAAACTTCGGAACATGAACCGTGACAACATCTGAGGTCGTGTCAGGTGTTGAGGACAGAGAAGGCAACAGTGGTGACACCCAGTGGCTCCGCTGAAGAAACTCTTCTACGTCTTCTTATCACCAGTAGTTGATCCATGCTTGCTGTCTGGATAAAAACAAACAACTGGAATAACAACACAAATGCTTGCACGTAATCTATGTGCTCTGCCATCTTGTTACTACTGGTAACTATTGCTGTGCTACATCCTCTGATGTTGTATCCTTTGATGTGCCCTGGTTCCAATAAAAACTGGTGCAAATGTAGGCTGGTTTTCTAAATAGGACCAAGGTTCTAAAAACCCTGAACTGAATCAGTTCAAGAACCGGGGTTGTTTTTTGGTGGAAAGAGGCTAACATACAGCTAAGTCTAAACTAACCTTAGCTGCCTTCAAATTTCTTTCTTATGGGCATCAAAGAAGTCTAAAGGAGATATTTCTTAGGATATGAGATACAACCTAATCAACTTGCATAAGAAAGAGGAAAGTCAAAAGACAAAACATGGACAAAAACAGAACTGTACTCCAAAAATGATGAAAAGATACAGAGAAATGAGACTCCTAACCACCATGCAAGACCTGGCAGACCACCAAAAGTGTCACCACTAGATGATGAGTTCTGAAAGTCCACAGGTGTTTCTGTCCATCCTTCCAGAAGATAACCTGGACCAAAACTTGAACTCTAAAACTGGGCATTTGAGATATGGAGTAAGGTTTATAAACTTATCAGTCTAAATTTACAACCGGGATTACTGGATCGTGAGAAGCAGAGTGCAACCAACTTCTAAGACTGAACTTTGAAGGCATGGAAAAACACCATTGCAAATTACAGATGGTCCCGGCACCTCTTGGATCACTTATTAAGAATGTTTATAGCTGTGTGATGAGCTCATTACAGATAGAGGGGGTATTAATGAACTTCCCGAGATAAAGCAGATAAAAAGATCCTGCTGGAGCTCTTTGTCAGCTGGAGAGCCAGGGAGAAACAGGGAGCTTGCTCTCTCTCATACTGAACCAGAGGAGGAAAAACCCTCAAAGTCATTTCTCTAATCCGTCTTGACAAGACAGAGGCTCAGTCAAATCAACCTCTCCCTTTCTCTCTCTTTTTCACAACCCCCCCACCCAAAACCTCTCCAGAAGCCTGCAGTGCCGAAGTCCTACCTCAGACTCTTAGTGGTGTGTGGGGTGTTCTGAGACAGCTGATACACACACACAGACACACAGACACACACACACACACACACACCCATGAAGAGAGGTAATTCCCTCTGTACTATGCAGTAGGAGCAGCTCTAATCCTTTCTACTCCGCGCTCCTGGGTCTGCACAGGGAAGATTGCACCTACTGTGCATGGAGGGAATGCAGTTATACATGGTTCCATGTTCCTGTACCAGCTGCACGTAGAAGACTTCAGCACTAACGCACTTTGCTTAAGTAATGGTATGAATCCATACGTTTGCAAGGTCTTGCAGTTACATAACTGTGAATAATTACCACATTTACAAAGTTGCGAAGAGATAAATATTTGTGCGGGAGTCAGCACACCATACGGCATAACATAATGAAATATTTCACGTTCCATGACAATGGGAGTATCTGGCTGTATGCCATCTTTTGAATGTAGAATTCATTTTTCATATAAGCAGTGTAATTCCCATGAGTATGCTCTACTAGATCATAGAGGGAGGCATCCAGTTTAACAGAATCTCTGTATAATTCTATGGTTAAAGTCATTTAGAGTGAAATGTGAAATACTGGTGCACTGTAGAGACTTGGCTTTCTTTTAGTGGTGGTAACAGGAACCATTTTGATGGTAATGGCAAGCATTAACACCAAAGTCTAACACCAAGGTCTATAAGCAAAGTTACATTGGGAACAATTGCATCTGGTCAGCTGAGTAGTTTCAGTTAGTGAAAAACTGATAATGAATGACAAGCTGTGATACAGTTATTGCTGGTAAACTTCATACTCAGATTGTTGAAATGCACACATGTAGATTTTTAATATACAACTCATCGTGCACCCAGAAGGAAGTGTGGAATTGCAATGCTATTGGGAAGGAAGATACAGGTTACCAGGAACAATAAATGATGGTAAATTTAGACTGATATGTCTCTCAGTATGGCGTCAGGCCACCATATTTGCTAATGCAACAAACCAGACGCCTCGGCATGGAACTGTAGAGGTTCCTAATGGTGTCCTGTGATAATCCATCCCATGCAGTTCCTGCAGATTTCGCAGTAGGGGTGGAGGTGGAATGACACCAGATCTTCTGGATGTGTGACAACAAACCACTCACCTTGGCGCTGACCACGGTGGCTCCACACACTGATTTGTTGGTGTTCTCCATCAAGACCAAAGCGGGACTTGTCACTCCATGACAGTCTGGCATGACACTATTGCAGTGTTTTGCGACGCGGACGTGGTGTTAAGGGCAGTTGTCATAACGGTCTGTGTGCACGTGTCAGTGGTGCTGGCACTAACAGGATGACTCATAGAAGGCATCATTGTGCATCTTGAAACTTTTTGAAAGTCGAGCTGGAGGCTTGGTGCTGTTTGCAGTCAGGGAGCATAGTGAACAGTCGATGCTCACTGGTTTTTACAGAGCCTTGTAGGAACCTTCAGGGAATGAAAGATCCAGTACACTGGAAGAGTTTTGACAATGACACACCCTGGAAAATGATCGATTCGCTGGGCAGTACCTTGACTTCTGAACTCTTTATGGAGCTCCTTGAGACATACCCTCAGAGACTGTGGTTGTTGCTGTGTGTAGTTTATGTTAGCCGTGCTCCAGGTTCTATGGTCAGTTTTTGACCACAGAACAACTTGGCTGGATATTTTTTGGACGGTGGACCACTCTCAACCTAGCAGGGACAGTGATGTGTGAAAATCCCAGCAAATCTTTTCTGGCAGTGTAGATGTTCCTTAGAAAGTGTATGAGCGGGTCATTCATAACCAGACTTTTGGTCTTTTCCTGCAAATCAACCAAAAATCTGTCAGGAATGCCACTACTGCATACAGGGGATACGGGCTTTCAGATCCCTTACTGGATGATTTCTGCCAGAGAAAGTGAAATATCTGTCCATTCCACAGAGTTGGCCGTATAGCTGATTGAAATTCTAAGCTTGGCAGCTTCTGGGAGAAACGCGGAATCCTGGCGAGCGAGGTTAGGAGGGGGGAGGGAGGCACGCTGAGAGCAGCAGGCAGGCGGTGGATAGAGCGCCTCGCTGGAAGCACTGGCTGATTGGACACGCTACTTGGAGCCGAGCAGCCTGGCAGTGCCCGAATCTTCCAGCGTGTCCAGCCCAGGTCTAGCATGAGCCAGAGAGTTGCCTATGAGGGACACCCCCTCTAGAGACTTCCTATGGGAGGCAGAGGATCCCTCCTGAATCTCTTCTTGGACCACCCGCTCTATGTGTGCCTCTTTCCCAGGCCTTGCTTTGGGGGAATACCATGTAGCAGTCACATAGATTAAAAGTCCACAAGGTTGGGGAGTGAAACCAGCTTTGGCATGGTTACTGTCCCATGCCATGCAGTCAGTGCCAAGGACAGAGCAGTAATCTGCTCTAATGCTGCCCGTCGGGGCTGCCAGACCACCCTCACCACTACCACCACATACCACTACATGGCCGCCTCTGTAGCTGCCAAACCCAGGGCAGCCGGCTGGGAAGATTTTAGTGCTGCTACTGTTTCGTATGGGAGCTGTGCGCAAGCACACAGCTAGTAATGATTTCTACATAGCGTATATCAGGCCAATACCCAATACCCATACCAAAACTCTGCATGTGTCTGCAACAGTTCAATTTAGTTCTTTCTATACTCCAGCACTGCCAATTCAACCTGATAATTGCCTGACAAGCTGAGTCAGGTGTGTTTTAGAAGGGAAAGGCTGTGCAGTACTGTGGCCCGCTGCATGACTGCAGGACCCTGTTGTGTAGATTCAAAGTTCTGCCTGATGCCAGTATGTTTAAATGTAAAGAGACACTCTTGCCAAAATGAAAAACTGACCACTGCTGCATACTTCCTTGCACCTTAAATGGATCATTAAATCCTTAAAAAAGCCTTTAGTGGGAGGAACGTTTGAAAAACTGCAACTGCTTTGGGGTAAGTTTTTCGGGGGAAGTTGGTTTTTAGCAGAAGCTAATGTTACTGCTGGGAAGCTGAATATCTTATTGCAACTGTGGTAACTGTCTCAAATTACTATTACAATGGACACAATTCCAATGAGGACAACAAGTTAGAAGCCCAAGTTAGCCCAAAATAGCTATGTGTCTAGATACTTTCCTTTAGTATGATTAATTTTTCTTTGTCTGCTTGAGAAGGTTTAAAACATGTCTCTGTTGTTCATTTTGTGATGAATTAAGATATAATGACTGTTTTCTTAACAACATGGTTGTATGTATTAGCCTATAAATCAGGCTAGCCATCAGGACTGGGATTGCCAAATGGCTAATTTTCCCTAACGCATGCAAAAGTATATTACGGTTCTGTCAAACTGATGAAGCTAATTGGGATCCAATGCTGTGCAACAGAAAACTACATAACACAACAGGGGTGGATGGCACTGAGGTACATTTAGTATCATCTGTGTATCATTTATTTTAGAAACCTATGACTTTTATTCCATTGCGTTACAAGCATAAATACTGCACTTTGGCTCTGCTACATTTCTACAAAGGTTCCTGTTACTCCTTTGAAGCATAGCTTTGAAGTCAGAGGACAAATTTACTAAAATGTGATCAGCCATATTGTATTCATCACAGGAGAAAACCAATTCCAATCCAGTCAAATTCCGAGCCATGCTGCATTTTCTGAATGGTTGAACTTGGCGGTTGTAATAATGGCTATTACTACAGCAGATAAAGATAATCAAGATGAAGGTTCCTCACCAGAGCACCCATGGCCATGTCTGAAGTCCCATGGCCATGTCTGAAGTCCATGTTTGAGCTTTTTGACAAGAAGAAAGATAGGTGATCATTTTAAATCTTTGCTCTATTTACCACACACAAACTTCATCATTGCTATCAAAAGTATGTAATATGTTAATATTGCAAATGTAAATATGTGTTTAATTCAAGTAAACATTGTAAATGAAGTCTGTGCTTGTAGTAGTTGCAGTGTATAGTATGGTGGGTCAAATGTCTTTTTATGGATTTGCCCAGCAAGTTGTCATATTAGGGCCGACCAAGCTAACTGGTGCCCATACCAAAGCCTTCTTTTAAGTGTTTGTGATGTAGCGCTCACTGCTCATATATACAGTTATATTTGCTGCAGTAGATATGAAATGTGACTTGAAAATGTAACATGTAATGTAGTAGTATGTTTGTGAAAGTGTGATGGATTTGGTGACAGAGGCAGACAGGCCGCAACTGCTGCTGTTAACACGGTGTGTGAACGCATACAGGAACCAGCTAGCTTAGAAATCGTTTTGTTTATAACACCAGGCCCTGTGTGAGTCCACCGTTGAAACATATCTATAGTTAGATGCTTTAATCTTGTCAAATAAACACAGTACTATTAGTAATGACAAGTGAAGACAGAACATTCAGTAAAGTACGTTCAGGCTTACGTGCAATGCATACAGGCATTCAGAGTCATTAGGTTCTGTAAATGCATTGTGGCAACAGAAAGAAAAGATACTATGAAAAGAGAATGTACTATTGAACACATAAGTAGTTTTAAAGCCATGTACTCCAGTACTTCAACTCAAGTGAAAATTTGAGTGAGCAACTTTCATTTGTGTTGGAGTAGTACTGACCAGGAGTTACATAGAGTTAAAGTCTACTTTTTCAGGCAGGAGTGTCATTTAGAGGCAGCATATACACAGTTTCATTTGCAGTCGAGTACAGAGTTTGATCAATTTTCACCAGGGATTAGAAACAGCCCACAAGAAAACAAACAAAAATCATAAAAGAAAATACAGTCGTATTTCTCACAGAATGCAACTGACCATAGGAAATCTCTTTTAGTTTTCAAAATTTTAAAGTGTGATTAACCAGATTGTAACTCTAATGCTTAGTTTTAGTCATTATTAGTATGTATGTATTATGTATTACTATTATGTATTCGTCATACAGACTGTTATTTCAATACTTTGAATATACATAAAGTATGCTGTCTGTTTATCATGACTGGGAGTCAATCCCAAAAAGAACTGATTCACTAGTTCAAAACATTTGGAAATCAAGAGTTGACTCTAATGCCTTTCTAAACAGAGAAGTTGTAGTTCTTGATACAAAGCACATCATTCCACAATGCACCCATCAGTCGATTGCCTGTATTTTGGTTAGGACAAACACAGTGGAGAAGCCAGTGCTGAAACAACTACCCACCTGAAACTGACAGAGAAAAGTCACTTAATGTTTACTTATAGCTGCTGATAGCAAGCTCAGGTAGTTAGCTCTCCAGCATTAGCTCTCCAAACTGCTTTGCAGGGCAACATGGTAGCACAGTGGGTAGCACTGTCACTGTCATTCGATTGCCAGCTGGGGCGTCCAGTGTCCTTTCTGTGTGGAGTTTGCATGTTCTCCCTAGGTCTGCGTAGGTTTCCTCCAGGTGCTCTGGTTTCCTCCCACAGTCCAAAGACATGCAGTCAGGTGAATTGGAGATGCTAAATTGCCCCTAGGCTTGAGTGAATGTGCATGTCTGTCTGTCTGCCCTGCAATGGACTGCAGAGTGCCCAGTGAGGGCTGGGATAGGCTCCAGCATCCCCTGCAACCCAGAAGCATAAGCAGCTCAGAAGATGAATGAATGCCCAAATCTCTTGTATTTGTAAACAATGAGTCATAA
>CM067476.1:9252205-9287702 GCA_034552555.1 Semaprochilodus insignis | reverse complement strand
ATATATATATATATATAGTAATAGAATAATAAAACACAAGAAGTAACAATAAACAGGTAAGCTAAAACATATAAAACATAGAACAAAACAAAAAATGAAATTAAAAAGCCATTGTAAAATGATAGGTTTTAAGTCTGGACTTAAAGGACCAGACTTAATATCAAACAGAAGACTGTTCCATAGCCTTGGTGCTATGGTGACTGAAAAGGCTCGATCACCCCTCAGCTTTAGTCGAGACCGAGGAACAGCCAACAGTAACTTGTCAGAAGACCTCAGAGACCGTAAAGCAGTATATGGGCAAAGTAAGTCATTAATATATGATAATATATGCCCATGTAATGCTTTAAAAACAAGCAAAAGTACTTTGAAATGTGTCCTGTAATAGACAGGAAGCCTATGGAGTGAAGCTAAAACCGGAGTGATATGGTTCCTTTTCTTAGTGCCAGTCAACATTCTAGCCGCTGCGTTTTGTACCAGCTGCAATCGTGCCAATGAACTCTTATTTATGCCCGGGTACGGTGAGTTACAGTAATCTAGGCGAGTGGATATAAAAGCATGAATAACTTGTTCCCTAGCCTGAACCGAGAGAAACCGATTCCTCTAAACTGGACAAAACTGCTCCTAACAACAGAATTATTTTGCTTATCAAATCTGAAGTCTTGATCAAAGATAACACCAAGATTTTTGACACTGGGTTTGACATAATCAGATGACTATAAAATGTGTGATAATAGGGATGGTTTCTGTAGTGCTGTTCAGCACCATCCATGATATTCCTAAAATGAATAACAATCAGCAAAGAAACTGCAATGGACTTGGGACTGGAAAAACTGTTCCGTGTAGCTTACCTTGGATGGTTGGTTAGTTAAGCTGTTTGGAATGGCGAGGTTTCTCAGTCAAGTACAGTAATGATGGACAAACAGTGAGAGACAAAAGTGAATGGTGACATTACTCAATGTAAGTCTCAGATACCTTGTGCTAATACCTTGAATATACCCATGGGCAGAGACATCACTCAACTGTGTCAGTTACTGGAGCAGGGAGAAAACACAACACTGAAGTTAGCCAGCTTTTTGTTCTAATTTTTATTACACCTTAAATGCAGTGGCAGTTACTGTGTCTTCATTTAAGGTGGAATGGAAAATTGTAACAAGATGCCAACTTGTGGAAAAAACAGTCACAGCAAACTATGTAGTAGCCTATAGATAAGTAAAACTATAATCAGGAATTCTAAGGTAGTTTATAATCTGGCATTTCTAATCTCATTTCTCATTTCTAATCTAATCTAGTTTTTCTATAATGCATTGGCAGATACTGCTGCTCCATTTAAGGTGGAGAGGAAAATTTAGTGGAAAGAACTCAACTTCAGCCTTGTGGAGAAAACAAGAGTCACAGCAAGTCCTTCTACTCACAGGATTCAAGTCGCTAAGTGTGGATTCTAAATTACTCGCTTCATATGGGTGCTAATAAATGCCAATTTGCACCTCTATTCAGTTGTAGAGTCCAGGTCTACCGAGCTGTAGAGTCTACCTGTACTGGTTTATAGTGTCCAGTTCTATTTGATTGGGGATTCTACATTTTGCTGAGTAATTGAGCCCCATTAGAGTTTCTGATTAATTTCAGGTGTAGTTTATAGGACACAGCATCAACAGAATAACCCATCACAGAAAGTCAATTGTCAAGCCATACTGTTACATAACTGTTCAGGCACACTTCAGGGTTCAGGATGGCTGTTGCTACTGTTTTTAGCTATGCAACATACTTTTGTCCATTTTTATAGGTAACAGTAAGTCATACAGTGTCAGAAACCACACAACAAGTCTCTCTGAGATTCCTCATAAACTTGACATGGTTTAAGACTTGGTTTAAGACTGTCTTTCTCTCTCTCTCCCTTGTCTGTCCATGTCTCTGCCTCCGTTCTTCCCGCATTCTTTTCCCATCTTTGTCTTGCCTCCCAGGCCTGTCAGGCAGCCAGCATGGTCAAAGGCAGAAGTGAACGAATCCCTGTCAGAAGTGCTGAGCGAGAAAAATAAGAAGCGCACCGCTCGACGTGACCCTTGACCCCTCGGCCGTCTGGTTGGCTGCGCCGGCTGGAGAGGCGTGGGGGTCAGGGAGGCCAGGTGGGCCGTGCTGGGGAGTCGTTTCATTCGGGGCACCCCTATATGCCTTTACACCAAAGAACAAATCCATTTTCATGTCACGCTGTCACCGTGCAGGCTAGCGCACACAGCTGTATGTGGATATCCCTGACAGTGCGCGCCTATAGGGTTCATAAAAAGAAGATAGAGGTCTCCCAGCGTTCCCTGCAAATGATAAATCTGACACATGCACACTTTTGCATATGACATAAACAGAGACATATACTTCAAGTTGAGAGCAATTGAAATGAGAAAAAGAAAGGGAGAGAGAGAGCGGGAGAGAGAGGTCTGTTTAACAGACAGAGTCAATCTTTTTATGGTTCTGACTGTGTTTCTTGTGACACGAACAGACACAGGTTTTTTTTCTCCTTGGGATGCTGGAGTTCCCCTCACAGACTGTTTATTGTTTTATACCCACACTCAGAGATGGGGACCTACATCAATACCTGCAGCTAATAACAAGACTAAACTAAAAGTCTCTACTAAACACTCGAAACTTGACTCCAACTCACAACCCACACAGCCGAGACTTGACTCACATGACGCAATTTGTGAGCAGCTCAGACAGTACCATTGCTAGCCACTATTAGGGGGATTTAAGTTGTGCCAGGATGTTAACTAAAAGATTATGACTGCAATGCCACAATGAACATTAGGCTTTATTCAGAAATGATTATATCACACAGTCAGGGAAATATTAAGTAGTTACAGAATAAAGATGCCCTCCTACCATACGAATTTGTACGAAGAGCTTGCTATTGAATTTTTTACTGGTTGTTTCTTAGCTTATTTGGATAACTTTTTGGACCATTCCATAAAAACTGTTCAAGTCAACTGTGCATAAAAATAATACAAACATTAAACAATTAGGTATTCAGACTTATAATTACCAAACATCTTGCTAACTGAGGTAATAATAAGCTAGTCTCCACTGCCAGACTATCTAGGAAGACATGGCCAAGAACCACCTGCTACTGCATTAAAAGGAAATTTACCAGACACACAAAATGACCAAACACAAGCCTCCTTTCTGGCATGACCTATAGAAGGACACAATCTTGAAAATGGAGTCACGACATAAGCAGTCCCTCAGGAAACACAAGAGACACCGTAGCTCATATACATGGATGTGTGGATAGCCAATCAGAATGCAGATGGTAGAATCCTGACAGTGAAGAAACTACCACCTTAAGCATGCAACACTATTTTTTTTGTCCAGTGAGCTTATATATAATATATATTATATATTATATTCTATATTCAAGATACTGATAATGTGAATGAACGTAAGACATAGAACGAATGTTTTTGATGCACCATAAACTGTTATTACCTGTAAAATTACCTGTAATTCAGTGAAAAGGTCACATAGTTTTGATCATAACACAATTTTATATTGCTTAATTAATCAATATGTAGATGGACATCTGAAATGTATTTAATAGAGGCAACAGTTGTGCTGATGACCAGTCTGGTGAAAATATTTTTGCCAGTTGAAAAATAAGTGAATCATCTCTCATAAAGCTCTTGCAAAGCTGAGTTTAATAGAATAACGTGTTACCAAATACAGGCGATGAGAAGGAGAGAAAGGGTGTGATCAGGTATTAATCTATACCCTATATATTCTGCAGCATATTCAGAACTCGTAGCTTATCTAGGAGACAGCAGATAGCATTGCTTGACAGTAGTAGTAGTAGACTGTAGTCTTATACATGTTTAAACAGACAGACAATCTGTGTCCTAATGTCATAATTTTTCTGTTTATTGGTATCCTAAGTTTTCATAAGGAACATACATTCTGAGGCAAAAAAAGACCACCAGTAAAGGCTCAGAACCCTATCCATAAACCTCTAGAGATGCACCGGTTATAGGGATACATGATTTATCTAAAGTCTGTTTCCACGATGTATTACGGAAAACGGTACACAAATAGTTCAGTGCAAGTTCAGATGTTCACAATGTTCAACCAAGACATGTCTAGTGTCTAAAGTTTGCTTTTTATGTTCTGCACTGGAGGCTAACATAGCTAGCAAGCATTGGAGGTGTACATCCCCTACATCACATACTTGCCTCAAACCACACAGAGTTGTTAAGTAATCCCCAGGAGACTCTATAAAAGGGTGCAAAACCACATAACATAGTGAAAAACAAATCTTATTTATAGACCATGTTTCATACAGATGCCAGCTCAAAGTGCCTTACAGATGGGTATTAGCAGTAATAGAAGAAATATGAGTATTATCCTAAAATCATATAAGGTACAGATCAAATTACAAACATATACTGATCAGCCGTATACTACTTCTTGGTATTTGAACTCATTGTCCATTTTATCTTACCATACAGATGCACTTTGTAGTTCTACAGTTGCAGACTGTAGTCCATCTGTTTCTCTGCATACTTTGTTAGCCACTTTTCACCCCCACAGGACCACCACAGAGCAGATATTATGTGGGTGGTGGATCATTCTCAACTCTGCAGTGATGTGATGGTGGCATGTTAATGTGTAATGGGCCGGTGTGAGTGGATTAGACACAGCAGTGCTGCTGAAATTTTAAACACTGTGTCCACTCACAGTCCACTCTATTAGGCACTCCTACCTTCCTGGTCCACCTTGTAGATGTAAAGTCAGAGACGATAGCTCTTCTGCTGCTGAAGAGTTTGCGTTGGTCATCCTTTAGTCCTTCATCAGTGGTCACAGGACGCTGCCCACAAGACACTGCTGGCTGGATAGTATTGGTTGGTGGACTATTATCAGTCCAGTAGTGACACTGAGGTGTCCAGCAGCACTGCTGTGTCACAACATACACTAACACACCACCACCACGTCAGTGTCACTGAATCACTGAGAATCACTGAATCCACCACCCACATAATACCCGCTCTGTGGTGGTCCTGTGCGTGTCCTGACTACTAAAGAACAGGGTAAAAGGGGGATAATAAAGTATGCACAGAATCAAATGGAGTGTAAGTAGTCTGTAATTGTAGAACTACAAGGTGAGTTCCTTTTTACATCTGTGTTAGGATCTATGCTTTCATGCTTTGAACGATTTGTAGAGGATGGATTGTTTTCTTAGGAAGTACAGTAAGAAGAGCATTAAAATAATCAACTCAGCTTGTAACAAGCAAATGAATGAGTTTTTCTGTATCCTCTGAAAAAAAAAAGAAAAAAGAAAGAGTTGAACTTTAGCAATATTTCTCTAATGATAAAAAGCTAGTGAGCATGTTTACAGTTGGGATAAAACAGCTCAGAGATTACACACAGACTTCACATTTTAGGTTTGGTATGTAAAGCTAAAGATCGCAGCTTCTAATAAAACATTCTTCTGCCAGTTTTAGTAGCGAGCATCAATTTTTCTTTTTTTTTCATTTTAATCGTAAACAAATTTTGTGATATCTATCAAGTTTTGATTATCAGAAGGAGTGGATATGTATAGTTGCATGTCAGCAACATAGCTATGAAAACTGATGTCCCTAATATCAACGCCTAGAGGTAACATGAACAAAGAGAAAACCAAAGACCCCAAAATTTACCACAGGATACCACAAGACATTTCTGATGAATGATTTCCCAGCAAAACCAAGAACTGTCTATTCAATAAATATGATTTAAACAATTCTAAAAATGCCCGAGAAGCCAACCTAGTGTTCAGTATGGTAGATGCAAATCTTGTAAATAGAAGAACAGTGGGCATCACCACTAAGCCTGCTAAGGTCATTGACAACATGAACCAATGCAGTACTATAGTCTATACTGTCTCAGTACTATAGTTAGAACAAAAACACTATTTGAAACCTTCATATGCCTATTCTGACATTAAATACACATTTAATAATTTGAAAGCAGCTGTACAAATGTGTTGACTGATCCCTAAGACATTGTTCTACAATGGTTTTGTGAAGCTTTTGAACTAAACAGCATATCGTCACCGTCCAAAGAAAAACAAGAATCTCCAAAATGGCAACTTTACAGGAGAGGACAAAACCTAATTTAATTTTAATGTAAGTCAATGGAACCAGACTTTTTTTCCAGCAGTTTTGGGCCACTTTGGGTCCATTCATCATGGAATTTTCACACAACGTAAACAGCAGCTGCTGTGTTCAAATTATGTATAAAGGTAAATTTCAATAAAAACGGAGATACATGTCTTTTCTTTGGACAGCAATGACATACAGGCTGTTATAGGACCAAAAAAACACTCAACATTTTTTATCCAGTACTATTTTTACCAGAATACATGTAGGTTGTTTTAGATAGAATGTAAATAAAACGGCTATGTTTGCATCCTATATTTGCAGAGTTTCCATGGTATGCTCATTTACTGGAAAATTGAGTCTTATATCCTTTTGGTCATTCTGATCACCTCCACTAGGCAAAGTATTGCACACTATCGACGGTGACAGTCGATATTGTCCGAAGTTTCCTTGTTTGCTTCTGTGGCATTAGGCTAGAAGTTTATATTGACAATACCAAGTTTAAAATTATACACAACCTTTCAGACCCAAGCCATACAAGTGTGAATGAATGATGAATGTCTGACCCCTTGGAAGAAAAACTGACGTAGCATTAGTTAAGCTGCCATGCCTGCAGGATGCCCCTTTCTCCCCGATAAATCTCTTCTATTACGTATCTGACATCTTTGTGAATCACTCGCTCGTAACATTGTGTAAGATCTTCCAAAAATATACAAAAAAAACCCTCCCTCTGTGTTCACTTCATCATCTCCTGGGTGGCAGAATCGTGCATCACTGCTAGGCCTGCCATTGTGGAACCCTGGGGGGTCTGTCAAAGTAACGTGGGAGAACTTTTAGAAGGCTGGAGATTTACACTACATTTACAGGCTAATTTTCAACATCAGGACAGTTTTGTCTCTTCTCTGTTCCTTCACGTCTTAAAGTCAACGTAGCTTGTTTTCCTATCATAGCACAGTTTTCCTATCTTCAAATGATAGGTGAAGTGGTAGGAGGAGGTGAAACATGATCTTATCGATCTGTTATTGCCAGTTATCTTTGCCCACTGATATATAGCACAAATATAGCAATTTGAATTTGAACACCAATTAAGGTATAATTAAGGTAAGCCTAGTGTGACAAGGAGAGTGAGGCAGGTTGCGAGTGTGGTGTAGTTTTATTGAGGGTTGTCCAAGAATCAAAATCAGAACAGGCGGGGGTCAAAACGCAAGCAGGCATCATCAGAGACAAATCCATAATCACAACACCAAGATGTGTGAAACATGAACATGACTAGATACTCAAGAACACAAAAACACGGCTAAGAACTCTGGTAAGCAACACAGAGAAACAATGGGGTATACATGGGAGTCCTAATGAGTCCTAGATCAGCTGCAGGTGTGAAAGTGGGTGGAGCCAGGGTGGAGCAGGAAAAGAAGCCATATGCAGTACCACACAGGCACCAGAGGGGGCAGTATGTGACACCTGGAGTTACAATTACTCATCATATTGATATCTCATATGTCTCTCTCATCTTCTAAACTGCTTTGTCCTTCTTAGCTGCAGGAGGTGCTGGAGCCTATCACAGCGCTCAATGGGCGGAACACACAGACATTCACACCTAGGGAAAAATATAGCTTCTCCAATTCACCTGACCGACTGTCTTTGTCTCCACTGTATGAGGAAATTGGAGCACCCAGAGGAAACCCACGCCAACACAGGGAGAACATTTAAACTTTGAAAGAAAGGACCCCAGCCACCTAGCCGGGAATCAAACTCAGGCCATCCTGCATAAAAACATCAAGACTGTACCACATGCACATACATCTGGGGATAAACATATGAGGACCACTAATGAAAAGTCTTGGGAACATTTTTTGCCAACATATTTACCAGTCTTATTATTGCGTGTTTATTACATATATAGTACTATATTATTCTTTTTCCCCTTCTTACATATTACAATTTTTGTGTCAAGCTCAAAACATGTGAAGATGGATGTTTGTTACCAGTTTATTACATAAACATAAAAATTAAATCATTTCATTAGCAGGAATGATAATTTTCAGTATATAATGGCATAATGTTTTTTCCATTTTGTCACTAAAAGTCTTGCTTAGATCGGAACGTTGCTATAAATATTTAGCAAAATTATAAATAGGATCAATAATAACATATTTTTTAAACTGTAATTGGACAGCTATATAATAACTGACATCTGACAGCTCTTTAACAATTCCGCCAGATCACCAGACTGCACTATACTGTCTAGGACAAGGGTAGCCTGAACTCATATTGTAGGTACTGTTGATTTCTTTGAAAGACATCTACAAAGTGTTCTATGTGGAAGTTATAGTTACAGTTCTTTCAGGCTAGGCCAGTTTGGGATATTTTTCTCCTCCACCCCAAACTTATTCAAAGGGCTTATGCAATCCCACTGATACCATTTCAAATAAAACTGTCAAAAAAACTGTCTGTTGATGCCACATACAGTACAGAGTTTCAGACTGAAAGGATTGATATAACTCAACAATATAAACTGTAAGAATTCTCTGTCATCGATCATCAATCGTCAGTTGTCTCAGATGTCAACTACTGTACAGGTGATGTTTGATGCTCAAAATTTTATTTATGAATAGTTATTGTCTCCTGCAGCGTCCAACAGCAAAGATTCCATCAGCTTAGCTGGAGTGGGAAAGGTGTGAAGTCATTAGATCACTGTGAAGTACAGTGTCTGAATGCACTAATGAAGATTTTAGTGTTTATTACCAATTTGTTACTTGTTACAGCAGATCTGGGATTATGAAAACCAAGCTAATCTAGCATAAGAACCCTTAAACTGGCATTTAATAAACACCGCCAGCTTGCACTGAAGAGTCCTTCATGATACACCTCTTGCCAAACAACAAGACTGTACCACATGCACGTACATCTGGGGAGAAACATAAGAGGTCCACTAATGAAGATTTTCCTGAAATTTGCATGTAATCATACAAGTCTTGGGAACATTTTTGCCAGTCTTATTATTGCATGTTTATTACACATTTATTACTATAATATTCATGTTTCTCTCTTATATAATTTCTGTTAAAAGCTAAAACAGACTTTCATTATATTGAGATGAATCAGATGAACTCCACTCTGGCCCAGGAGAATTTTTGTATCAAGCACCAATTTATTACAATACAGCAGATTTAGGATGATGAAAATCAAGCAAAATGTATCATAGACGTGCCTTTCTTTGTACTGAAGAGTCATTTTACACTTGTTCCTGAAGTATAGGAACAAACTGTGTGCATATTCCTGATCTACAAAAATACAGATCCTAATACTGCCTTAATTATTATTCATGATGGATCATTGGCTTAATTAAAGGGAGAAAGATGCAGAATCACAAGATCATGGAGAAATACAGTATCCGAGGTCAGCACATTTCTTATACTGTGATGAATTAAAGGTGCAGAATACAAATGTATTCCAGTAAAGTGTTTGTCAAATTTAGTGACTATCACCTCAAAGTCTGTTAGCTGACAGTTATGTGGGCGCACTGGGAAAATATCTGGTGTTTGTTCACAGCCCTGGCTCTGTAAAATTAGAAATACATAAATGCTATTCAGACAGATGATAAAGGTAACTGAGAACAATAAATAATGAGAAATTTAGACTGATGTGGACAATATTTATTAAGATAAACAGACAGATAGTGTCTCTCAGTACGGCGTCGGGCCGCCATGTTTGACCCGCTTCCATTCGCTTCTTCGATGATGTTGCTGTGGCAGTCATCATAACGGTCTGTGTGCATACAGTCCTGCGTCGTGCAGCCGTCTGCCAATGGGGCTGGCACTAACAGGATGACTCATGGAGGGCATCACTGCTTGCTGAATGCCCTCAATCGTGGCTGTTGGGTTAGTCAGGTACACCGATAAGGCCGTCCTAGTGTGAAACTTGAAACTTGTTATACAATGTTAAACCCACCCACCAAATTTCATTCCTGTAGGTTAATTCCTTCTGGGTGCAACTACTATTGTGTGTAACTATTATTTTGATGATGAGTGTGTGTCATACTTGCATATATTTGTTATATGACAAATATAGAGTGGTCATGTGGTCTCTCACAAGCCAAAAATACATTTTTGCCTCATGGCTTTAGACAATGAATTTGGTATTTGGTGCAAGGGGTCAGTTGTACAATCGACCAGGTGTTTATTCTGTATTCGTCCTCAGCGCACATGTATCCTGAACAATTACTCAGTAGCACTCAACCAATCTCACTAAGTGTGAGAAATGCCCCATCTTTCAGGTTGCTTGCTTTCTGCAGGTATACAATGTGCTTGCAGTGGGCTTTGCTGTCAAACAGCAATCCCCAATGAAGAAAATCCCCTGCTCCAGCTTTGCCCTCCCCACCTCTCTCTATCTCTCCCTCTCTCTCTCTCTCGCTCTCTCTCGCTCTCTCTCCCACTCCATCTCCATCACTCTTTCTCCGCTGCTGTGGACCCGGTGCCTCGTAAAGCATCCAAATCAATTTGTTTTAAAAACACGTTTTTCAGAAACTTATTAGGCACTTTAGAGATATATCATACACCTTCGGCCGGCCGAGGCGAGAAAAATGGCTCAAGCAGCGGCAGCCCATTTCTCCTGCCGAGCGCGTTGCCATGTCGCAAGGGAACCATAAAGCCAGGCGAAGGCGGCCTGTGCGAGCCCCAGCTCTGAGTTCAGCTCTGCTACCAGCCCCGCGCCCCGCATAAATCAAGATAATTCTCAGCAAGCCTTGACCTCCGACCCCACCACAATTCATCGGGACGTCGTAGCTGGGAGAGGAGGAGAAGGACGAGGATCAGGAGACAGAGGGAAGGAGTCTACTGCTGGAGCTGGAGCTGGGCAGGAAAGGAAAAAAAGGTGGTGGTGTGTGTGGGGGGGTACATTGATATTAGTCACCATCCAGGTTGAGGCCCCACTGCATCTAAATGGTGGCTCTTTACGAGCCATTTGTCTTCTGCTGTGGCCATTTTCATTACCGTGGAAAGCCAGTCGGAGCCTCCAGCTGCTTGTGAGGAGCGCACTGGAAATTAATAACCACACCTCTTCTTACATCTCTTCAAGCCTTTTACACCATCCCACCCTCTCCCTCTCTCTGCACCAGTGCTCGCACACATACACCCACGTTCTCCCATCCCGCACCCCCCTCCACCCCCAGCACCCCTCCAGCACATGAAAGGTAGAGGCACTCTCCCAGGTTGTGTTGCTATTTGCATCCCTGCATCTCTGGCAGTCTTTCAATTTTCTCCAGTCTCTTAGCCTTTGTCCCCCTCCTCCACCACCCCCCCCACCACTGCCTCACCCAACCCCTTCCTCATTTCCCTCTACAACTCCCCCACCTACCCATTTCCCCCCTCCTTTTGCATTTCACTTCTCCAACACAAACAATTCATCCCGAGCATTTAGAATTCTCCCAACGCTCAGACTCAGCCGTGCAAGCCAGGAGCGAGCAGTCACCAGGGCACAGAGCGAGGGAGAGAGAGAGAGAGAGAGACTATGGGGGGGTTGGGGAGTTGGTGGGGAGCAAGCGATTTCATTAATTCCTGCGTCCTGGTTTCTGCAGGAGGGAGAAGAGAGTGGTGACCCCCCTCCCTCCACCCCCAGGTCCCTTAAAAAGCGCCATGAGCTCTGCCATTTTACTGCACGCAGCGGGATTAATGGCGTTCTTAGATGACCTGCGCCTTATGCCAGGAAGAGGGGAGCTTTGTAACTGAAAAAGGTGGCCGCGTGGCCTCTCCCTTGAGCGCCATCCCAGCCTGCCCTCTTCTGCTAATGCATGTAGAAGGCCTATAAAAGGATAGCACAAAAACAGGATCTGCGTGGAAAGCTTAAAATGGTCATGTTTGACCTGAAAATGCTCTAATTGACCTATCCATAATATCACTCGGCTAGTGGAGAGTGGAGAGTTGGTACGACCACCTTACATCAGAGGTTTCCTGGGTAATAAATGAAGATGAAAGACCTGAAGGTTCTGCTAGCTTTAAATGGTCTCATTACTGGGATGTGCTTCTTCTCGCTACTATATTTATATTGAAGGGAAAAAAAGTATTGCCATCGACCTAAAAGAAATCTTGACTGAAGGTCCAAAGGGACGCTGTTAAGAAGAAGAGCTTGCTAGTTGCTACTATACTTAGCTCCTCAGCTGATTGAGGCTTCTGTAGGCTAGTAAATGAACATGTTGTTCTGTGATAGTTATCTACAGTATGTTTCAAATGTATTTTGTGCCCCAAAATTGCCAGTAAAACATTTTGTAGAGGATTCCTCTATCATAACATAGAAGCATGTACCAAAATGAAGGTTAGCAATATGAAGAACTTTACCGCTATATTCATACTGCATGGAAAGTGACAGAAATATTGGCAGTGAGTGGAAAGGGGTCTTGAATAAATTGTATATTATAGGAAAACACTAGTTATGAAGAGGAACTTGCTCCTGATGCTGGTTGCTATACTATAGATGAATATATAAAGTACACAGGGCAGTTAGCGAGAATAGCAGCTGAAAATTTTTTCAACCGTTCACCTGAACATTAAGCTGCTATTCTCACTACCTGCACTGCACACTTTATATATTCATCCACTGTTTACAACCACATACTTAATTGCACACCTGGCTACCTCAACATAATTCCACATAGTTTCCAATATGTACACTTAACACTAAGCTGTATTTCACTCTACTGCATATGCTATCTGGTGTCTGCACCTAGGTAACATTCTGAGGCACAGTTATTGCTCTTGCACATCTGTTTTACTGTTTATGCAGATGTTCTATTGTGTCTCTGATTTTTTGTCTTTGCACTATTACTTACTAATTTACCTACTGTTTTGATCACTGCACCTGAGAAGTAGCCTGATAGTGTTTCGTTATACTGTACAACCCTGTACTAGTATAATGATAATACAGTTGAATTGAACTGAATGGACTTTCTGCCAGATGGGGCATGTAAGCTAATGTTTATTTCTGCACTGTATTAGCTATACCAAACATAAATAAAGCTTCAAATATCCCTTCATTAAAACGTGTCAGTACATGGTACTATGTTGCCAGTACAGCCCTTTTTCAAGCGTTCCTACCACAATAAAGCTCTACAGAACAAGAAGGAAGCAGACACCAATTGTTATGTTTTGCAAGACACTGAGATGAATCAGCAGTGCTTGGCTAAAGATGCTCACCCTGACATTTTCTCAGCTCATATAGAGATAAAGCCATATCAGCAGGCTACTGGAATAGGACTAGCATGAGAAGCCATTTAAACTGACGAACAAGCATTGTGCATTGCCATTGAGATTTGATGGCCTCATCTTAAATATAAAGTTTCTTTTGCGACTGCTCGCAATGCTGCGTCTCTTCTTGGCTGTATCTGCCTTGTTTTTCCTCACAAGGTACTGATTTCTGTGACTTCTCGATTGGCTTTTAAGCAGCAATGGACTGGGTTAAAAAATTGGCCCATCATTGTCCACAGTGTGCAAAACCTAAGGCAGGTCAGTGTAGCAGTTCTGTTTAGTCAAGACAGACATTTGACAATTATGGGTAAAGCAGGCTAACAAAATGGAGCATAATGTCATAATAAGTTTATTTTAACTGTGAATTTAAGACATTTAAAGAGATCCAGACAGTGGATTCCAGACCAGTTGTTGCATGTATCCCCTTCAATGCACCCTTTGTCTTATTAATAACAGCTGCATAACTATTATTAGCTAGTAGGGTATATGTATTTTCTGAGCAAATTAACCAGCTAAAGACCCAAATATAACCAATCACTGGTCGATTATCTGTATTCCTAAACCTTCAGCCTTGAAACTTACCGGTGTGGCTACTAGCTTGTGAACCACTGGCAACCCCCTTTCATTAAGAATATCCAAACATTATCCTGTTTTGTTACTGCCTCTCTCTCAAGTCATTACATGTTTTCTTTTACAGTTTTCTCCCTTTCTATCTTTCAAAGCTGAAAGATTTTGGTGTTGAAGAAGTTGATCATAGTTGGATCGTGCATCTGGAGAGGTGCAGAGGTGCATTGACGGTACACTGTATGTGAGCCTCACTGTCTCACGCAGTCTCTCTCTCACTATTTTGGAATGACAATACAGCCAACAGATAGGGCATCCCACCAGGAATTTTTTCGATAGTCCCAATGGCCAGACCATACCTGTTTTAATTTTGTTATGGACAAGCAGTTTGCTCCCATGGTGAATGCCACTGCTCTAAGTGTGCTCAGAATTCACCCAGTGCATGAGTCACCTCAAGGATCTCGAGACGCAGAAGAGTATCATCCATACTAATGTGTCTCTGTGCCATCTTTAGCCCACAGGTGGCTAAAGATGCCCTTCTGTACACGATCCTCAGCTCACTCAGAGATACAGGCACAGTAGTCCTGGAAAAGGTAAAACTCTGTCAGGGTCTCAGGGTCTTCTCCTGCACCTGATCCCCATTTACCTCACTTGCTATATCTGCCCTGTTTCGGCTCTACTCTGGATAAGCTTTTATATTGATTTTGTTTCTTGGCTTTTCTATAATATTTGCTTACAGAAGAGCAGCTCAGGCCTGTGTCAGTTGCGTGTGCTTTATGGGATGGTTTACATTCAAAGCATTATTTCTCTATTTCCACTTTATGCTTGTTCTCATTATGACTGCATTGCCATGTATAGGATATGTACACTCTTAAAGATAAAGGCGCCTACATAGGTTTTTGTGCGATACCATATAATCTTCATACATATTTATTCTTCAAGGGTTCTTTAGCAAAGGCAACGGATCTATATAGAACCGTGAAATCATTTTGAATGCGTAAATGATTCTTTGCACGATAAAGTGGTTCTTCTCTATGATGAAAAACTAGCTGTGTATAGCTCTTAGAACCCTTGTAAAAAGGATTTTATGTAGCAACAAAAATGGTTCAAATAATTCAACACTGTTGACTAAATAACCTTTCAGAAGAACCAAAATCAGATGTGTGAATGTGAGGAACCTTTAAAAGATCTTTACAAAATGTAAATATTTTAGGGAGAATCTTTAAACATGGCTACAGAACATTATGTGGCCATTGGTTTTTTGAAGGTGTAATACCATATACACCCATCATCAAAAGTATAGTTGCACAAATAGCTGCACCCAGAAAGAATCAGGAATGAATGTCGTGCCAGACTGTCATGGAGTGACTCAGAATGACTGCACATCGTCTTCAGTGACGAGTCCCGCTTTCTTTGTCTTGATGGAGACAAACCCATATGAGTGCCAAGATGAATAGTTTGTTGTCACATGTCACATGTCCAGAAGGCCTGGTGTCACTCCACCTCCACCCCTACCGCAAGATCTGCAGGAACTGTGTGAGAATATCATCACAGGACATCATTAGGAACCTCTACAACTCCATGCCGAGATGTCTGGTATGTTGCGCTAGCATACATTGTGGCCCAATGCCATACTGAGAGACACTACTTCTGTATGTGTAGCTCAATAAATATTACCCATATCAGTCTAAATATTGCCCATATCTTATCATCATTTATTGTTCCTGGTAACCTTTTTCTTCCTTCCCAATAGCATTGCAATCCGACATTTCCTTCTGGGTGCAACTATTCTTTTGATGATGAGTGTATGACAGTGTCTCAAATCTAAGTAGAAAAAACCACCTGCTTTCTGCCCTCCTGAACATTGTAATGTGAATGTTATGTGAAGCAAGGTCAATGATGATCCATTGGCGTCACAACTGTGAGGGTCGTATGATGTAGAAGAGGGCATGGCGCCCATCCATAGCTCATCATAACACAGAATCTCCAAACTCCTTCTTGGATTTGAAGAGATTGGGCCTACCGCTGCTTGCCACATGCTAGCTCTTAGACAGGCAGAAATCGATGCAAACAAGGCACTTGTCCAAGACCAGCGTGGAAAACATGCAGGACGAATGAGTGGCTCTCGGAGTGGGCTGAGGTGGGGGGAAGTTCAGCCAGCCTACGGGCACAGAGGGTTCTGAAGCCGGCCACTGACCCCGGTGGTTCACGGGGCCTGGGTCGGTTGGAGGTGCGCATGCACACAAACACATGCACAGTTGGTGTAGAACTGCCCCCTGGTGAGGGGCTCGGTAGGGTTACGAAAAATCAGGGAGCAAGGCCTCACTCATGCTCAAGCCCCTCTCGACGAAGCCCATCTCTCTCTCTCTTCTCTCCCTCCCTCCCTCCTCTAGGCTATCAGCGCCGCGCTCCTGCATTCACAATTCAAAGAGACAAAGGAATGAAAACAATCTTTGGAACTTGGAGGGAGAGGAGAGGGAGAAGATGAAGGAGAAATAAAAGGCGGCCCTTGATGATGCTCAGGACAAAGATGACTCCGGATGCGTGCCTGTGAGTGTGTGTGTGTCTATGTGAGCGAGTGTGTATAACGGCGGGGAAGCTGTTTGTGTCGAGGAGTGGCCGCTCGGCAGGGCCTTTTGTTGGCCTCCCAGAGAGAAGTGCCGGGGAGCCGCTCGATCAATACGCCGGCCATTTCTCCGGCCTCACCGGGGGAGCGCGGCCATACCGCCACCACATCGCTTCCCTTTCATGCTGTGTGCCACAGAAGAAGAGAGGCGAAAAAGAAAAGACGAGGGAGGGAGAAAGAGAAAGAGATGCCTTTGGAGGGGCCTGGGCTCCTGCAATACAAAGGCTGGACGATGAGGGTCCTGAGGTCCAGGCTTCCAGCTGCTTGAAGTGGAAAATGCCCAAAGTCCTCACCTGCGCAGAGTATTTTAGCAATGCAGCTTCGTTTCAACAGGCTTCCAAGAGCTGGAGAGGCTTCTGCTTGAAACTCATAGCTGTTCAACTTAACCCTATCAGAGCTGACACAGTCTGTAGAGCAGCTCTCCTCTTGCTCTTGTGAAACTGTACATATTAACTATATGTTAACTCCTTAAGATCTCAGCCTTATTACATACTTAGACTTATTATTCAGTAACTACATGGACTACAATGCAAACCGATTGGGTCATAACAGTGTGTAGTAACACTTTAGGTGCGCAATTTGTTGACCATCCCACTTCCCGGAGCCCTACTAAGCGACCCCTCTCCAACTCTTCCAACTGCTCGAATTGCTTCCAAACTCTTCTCTGAATCGTACTTTGCTTGAAAGGGATGCTCCCAACACAACAGCACGAGTCACATTGGAAACCACCCACAACAGGACGACCTTATATAGCCAGTCAGGTACAGCGATAAGGCCCATCCTTGCTTACGTCACATGCACTGCCGAACGTGAAATTTAAATAATTTGCATGTCTCACAATGTCAAATCTACCCACCAAGTTTCACTCCCATTGGTTGATTCCTTCTGGGTGCAACTATGTTTTCAATGTCCCCAATGAAGGGGTTAAGCAAGCCACTGTACCATGGTAAACATAGGCATTCCTAAACATGTATATGTGTGTAATTAGATGTAGTTTATGTATGCAACCCACACATTTCTCTCTCTCTCTCTCTCCACTTCTGTACCTTCCTCTCTCGCCCTACTCTGTTTGTGGTTCTTCATCACTTTCTGCTGAAGACAGAGGCTTCATTCACGCTGGCCATGATACACTCTCCTGCCAGGGCCTTTGAGGAAACCCCTGCACACACTCACACACAAGCAAGCACCAGAGTAGGTAGCACAAGCACACACACACACACACACACACACATTAGATTATGTTTCATGGCTTGCTCCAGGAAAGATTAGTAACACTCAGTATTTGGCAGACGGACTGCACACTCTCTGGAGTTGATGCAGTTATGCAGTGTAAAAACAGAATTATCCATAGCATATCATGTGCTGTAAAAATAAGCTGTAAAAACACCATTAACTCGTTTATAAAGGTGAGAAATTCTACACGGTAATAACGAACCCATGAAGAGCAAAGGAGACCAATAAAATGGAATGTTACTACAGCTGGATAACATGCTGATAGTAATTCATTATGTCCAAACAGTAAGACAATTGACTTCCCATGTAATCCAGTAAATGGTTAGTAAAAACTGACATGGTCTTCTCGCAGAGTTCAGTTACAATGAAACTGCAGGGGTTTATGATGAGCGTAATTAAAATGAGCTTGATAAAGGACATTTTAGATCAATGAAAAGTTTTAGATCAATGAAAATCAAATTCAATCAAATTCAACAGGAAAATTTGTTTTCTGTTTTTCTATTAAAGCATTTTCCCATCTGTATGCTGGTATTACATGGTTTGCCACATTTTATAGTTTATAGCTAGTGGTGGACCACAACAAAGTAGATGTATTATATCACTGTACATAGATATTTGTAAGTCCTTTCCTTTACTCCACTATATTTTAAAGAAATCAAACCACCAGTCAAGCCAAATCTAAAATACAAAGAGGTACATTATTAATCACAGAGAAATTTCAGAATCAGTTTTCTGAAATATCAAAATAAAAAAATAAAAAAAACCCCTAACAAAAATATGAATTGAGGCATGTCAATCAAGCACACCTTTAAACGCTGCCTTTATATATTAAAGACTAGAGACTAGCTTTGGGAATCTCTAACAAGCTTTCAGATTGTCATCAAAACATTCTTAAGAATCCTGAAAATGAATGTAAGCTTAAACAAAGGCAAAGGCAAAGATTGGTTACTGATATTATACTTGGTTGTTGAGGGTTTTATGGAATTGTTAAATAAATGTGTTTTTTCCCTTTATATGTATAGGTTTATGACTCCAACATAGAACAAATTAATAATCAGTTATACGTCAGAGTGTATGTCGAGTGACATATTTCATTATTTAAGGTTGTATTTAATTTTACATATAATATACCAGTTACTCGAAAATGAAAACACAATCGAGAAACTCAAAGGTGTGCAAAGCCAGAAAAGCCATAATATATGTCTGAAAGGGTTAAACAAGCCACTATACAATGTTAAACCTAGGCATTCCTGAACATGTGTATGTGTGTAACTGGATGTAGTTTATGTATAACATTAGAAACAACAAGGAACATGCTAAATTATTGTATGCATGCTCTACTGAAAGAAAAAAAATACTTATTTACGTAACTTAATCTTAATGAGAGACCGGCGCCTCCGTCAGGCTCTGTGTGTGACCATGCTTCCTTTGCATCCCTGGGCAAACATGCCAGAAGCAGGACACTACATGGCCCCCTTTTAGTGTTCAGTCATCCCGGTGACCTTACACAGTGCAAGCAGTGTACCTGGAGTGCATGGGGACATTCCCCTGGGTCCTCAGCTTTGCCCAGACTAGAAAGGAGTTCTGGCTTAATGTTAAAGTTCTTAAATGCAAAATCAACACTATTGATGAGATTCACTTACATTCACTTACAGAGTTCTCTTTGAATACTCTTTCAATGTACTCGCAGTGATCAGATTCATCTGCTCTGAGAACAGATCTGAAGCACGGCCAACCTTACATAATGTTTTTGATACATGTAGAGCTTTCAGAAGACCTAGAGTGACGTATTTGATTTTGTCCCACCCACTGTAAATCAATACATGGTTGGTTGATTCCACTGTCACTTACTAATTGTGCTACTACTTAATCTAACATGTAAGCCTTCAGTTCAGCTCCTATAGTCCTAACCAATGGAGGTTGCTTGGCTGTATCTATCTATGATAGAGAAAATCCTGCTTGGATCATTTTCTTTTGGGCATTTCAAGATTTTCAAAATCTCCAAAATCCTAAAAGATCTTAAGGGTTTCCTACTGGTAATTACATATGTAATTAATATGGTGAAATGAAAGTAATAACTCTAAATTTATAATGGTTAAAGAAGGTCCAGTAACATTTATGGTCAAAGGTAGGGGTCAAAGGTTTCAGTTTTAGGCACAGTTCCCCACTTACACTCAACTCAACTCGACTTGTCTATTATTGTTGCTTTTTAATTTCCAGTTGTGTGTGGGTTATGTCTCCAGCTATCAGTGAGGGGAATGCTGCATGCAGCTATATCTCACCGCAGGACACACACACTTGTAGCCACACACACTCTGAGGGTATTTTATTTTGCTTTCACTTTGGTACAGGAATTTGTGTATCACTGCGTGATTTCCACAGCTGCTGGATGGATTAATTGACAACGTGTGAAAAAAAAAATCTAATTTTTGTTGCCAGTAGGGAAAATTCTAGGACAAATTTCTCACAGGTGTCTATGGATGAAGAGAGAGAGAGAGAGAGAGAGAATGGTTTGATGGAATTATGCAAATATGAAATTCTAGTCTCCGAGATGCACTGTATACATATGAGAACAGTCCAGCAGCTGTGAGCAGCGGTGGTCTGTATTAGCCTGTGTCGAAAGATACACGGCTTCTGTATCTCTGTGTGCTGTGCAAATTGAATTCTCAGTTTCTCTATGTTATATCGGCCGCCTTCTGTTTCTGGGCTCGAATTGTTATCCAGCCATTTTCAAACGTTGTATTCTGCTGGATCACATTGTACAAAAGGTGTGAGCCCGGTTTTTGTAACTGAGGTGTCTCTATGAATGCAAATTGATTAAGGGACATGTCTGTTTTTGTGTGTCTGTGTGTTTGTTTTCAGACATTTTCGGGGCAAGAATTGCCATGAAAATTTGTTGAAGAACCAAAGAAACTTCGTAAAGTGGTAAAGTGCTTTGTTACTAAATCTATGCTTCATGTTTTTCAAACTGAATGCAAAGCCATTTGTTTTGGGTTGCCGAAGTTTAGATTAGGGCCAGTTTTAAGACTTACACTTAAATTACTGCATATAGGGACTTCCATATATATGTATGGGACATATTGCAGCTGTTTTCCCTCTCCATAAAGTACTGGAACCTTTGGCACTAGAAGACTGAAATAATAATTTCCATTTATTTCCAATGCTTAAAATACAAACAGAGCCTAATGATATTCCTCTGTCTCTGTTAACATTTACAGTTTAGAAATGTAGTGAATACAATTTCAGGTGACAATAGCATCATCAAGCACTGTTAAAGGATCATTTTGTTCATCAGAAAATGAATTAAAATATGTTGATGTGTTAATTGCTATTTTTCTTTAATTAGATATTTTGTAAGTAATTGACTAAAGTGACATAAACAAGTTGTGATGCTAACACAATTAGTGTTAGCATCCTAACTAGTTTATGTCACCTTAGTCAGTTCCTTTCCCAGTCAACTGTTGCACTTTTCATTGCATGGTACGGCTCAACTCGATTCTCCTCACTTTTAGTACCAGCTACTTTGTTTCCCACTGCAGATACAGTAACCCCCTTAATGTAGTTAGTTGTAATAGCAATACCGCATAAAACAGCCATGACGTAACGGAAACAGATTTTGTTTAGATGAGGCTGACAACAGCAAAACAAATGACTACTAAAAATCACAAGAGTTTGAAAAAAAATACATTGGAGATCAGATAAGATGATTCTGGCAATGCATGAGGGTAGCTGCCATTAACATATATGCTTATGGTGGATTAAGCGGCAATAGTGATGACTCTCTCAGACCCGTTTTTTATGTCATCTTTTAGTATTGACTCACTTGTTTGGAACCTCAATAAGGTGAGACTAAAATAATATCTGGTACAAGGTTTGCCTAATGAAAAACCAATAAAGGCGTGTAGAGTCAAGTCTAGTCGAGTCAAGCCGGTGCCATGCGATGGAAAATTGGATTAGCATTATTAGCATAAGTGCACAACAGTGCAGTATATTGTCTCATATTAGACAAGCAAAGCAGCTAATAAGCCACACTGTATAGTGTATAGCATGTTGATACATATATCTACTACATATGGGATATATACATATATATCCCATATGTATATCTAATGTATAAGGAACAACTCGTCTGTGGTGGTGTGGTTCTGTTGCTTGTGGGTTTTAAGTGGTCTGTGTACACTTAGCTGCCTCTTTACTGCATACATACACACATACACACTCTTGCTCTGGCTGACCTCACTGGCGAGCCGCAGAGCCGGTAGGTGGCTGACACTATCCACAACCCCCTGCTGACTGTTTATGACAGCAATAGAGAGCGACAAAGTGCTCAGAAAGAGTAAGAGAGTGCGAGAGGGGGTGGGAAGGACAGGATGACCTGAGAAAGTGAAAACAGCGCAGAGGACGGAGGTGTTTATCAGAGTAAGTAGGAAAGTGTGGGGTGTGGTAGAGGCAGCTGCAGTGTACTCACACATGCACACAGAGGTTATGCCCGGTCTGCACCCTATTAGGATGTCTTTAAGCCAGTCTAATGGAAATTGATCAGTGACTTACATCCTTTCAGGTTAATTCAATTAATCAATAAATACTGACAAAATGCTTCTTGTTAGCTTGCCTTGGAACACATGCTCTGTATAAGCACTTCACTTTAACCCCTAAAATTTGCACTTATTGCCAGTGTAAGCAAAAACCATGATGTCGTTTTATACTAACGATTTCCCACATTTGTACCTCATAGGAATTGAAATGTAAACTTTCACACTGTTGCACACTTGTGCTGTGTAGTATAAGAGGATCCAGGGGTATTGGGGTAAGATGACCTAGTGGGTGAGATAAGACACCATCAGTGTCTCAACATTAACAAAATAAACCATGTGACAATGTTTTCAAGTAAAGGTAATAATTCTACAGACTACAGTGAATAAGAGCACATGGAGAGTGTAGTGACTGATTTATGGCAAAAGTATGATTTTCCTTGTTTTCTTTTCTAATGTTCACTCTTAGTGTGATCAATAAAATGGGAGAAAACTGGTATATATACTGGTATAATGAAACTGAGCTGAAATTGGTTAAAGCTTCAAATCTATATAACCAGGCTTGGGGCAGCTGAGTTGACTGTTTAAGAAAGTAACTGATGTTCTGGTATTTGCTTTTATTTGCCACCATTCAGTAGCTCTATTTAGTGGAACTAGCTCAACTTCCCTTAATCGATGGTCCAAATTTCCTTATCATTTGCACTATATGGCCAATAGTGTGTGGACACCTAACCATCACACTGACATGAGCATTACTTCTTAAACAATAACAGTCTCCACTCTCCTGGGGAACCTTTACACAAGATTTTGGGGTGTCTGTGGGAATGTGTGCCCATAGCCTCAACCCTGAAAAACTGCCCCAAACGGTTATCCCTCTTACACCAAACTTTACTAATTGCACTATGCATTCCGGTAGATTGTGTTTTCTTGGCATTTCCTTTTTTTCCTGGAATTTCCTTCAAACCCAACCCACTATCCATTGATTCATCCAGAGATCTACTGTTCCAGAGTCCAGTGACGACTTTGCCCCACTCCAGCCAGTGCTTGGCCTTGCACATAGAGATCTCATAAGTAGTTGCAGCCGTGGGATCCCATTGCATGAAGCTCTTGATGTGCAGCTTTTGTGCTGATGTTGCTTCCAGAGACAGTTTGGAACTCCACTTCATAGATGAGCTGTTGATGAAACACCTGAATTTAATAATTAGGAGGGTGTCCATATACTTTTGGCCATGTGACATACATGAGAAATGTGTGGTTTGTCAGGTCTGGAATATTTCAAAACTAAAGAAACAGGGAGAGCAAATGAGAGAAAATTGGAATATTTGTATTGGTGTATTTGTTGTTTATTTGTTTTGATTATATAACCATTCAGTGGTTTATTTTAATAGAACAGGGAGGCTGTGGCAAGACAGAAATTTTACAGGCAGGCTTGGGACAGATACGAAAGTGCCACATTTAAACTCACTAAGCTTTTCAGTATTACCAATTCTGCTGCTAATGATTGTCTGTAGAAAGTGCATGGCCATGTGCTTGATTTTATACACCTGTTAGCAAAAAGTGTGTCTGAAACACCTGTATAAAATGATTAGGAAGGTGTCCACATACTTTTGGCCATGTGACATACATAAGAAATGTGAGGGCTGGAATACTTCTAGACTATAGAACCAGGGAGAGCAAATGACTGTATTGGGGCATTTGTATTAGTGTACCTGTTGTTTGTTTTCATTTTAATAGAACTCATTTTAATAGAACTGTCTCATCTGGCATAAGTTGAGCCAAAAGACTCTCTTTTTTTGCAAATCTACTAAACTATATTATCAAAACAGAAGCTCATTCATTGACAAAGAGGCACAACACTTTAAGGTGCTAATTGGCATCAGTGTTGTACAAAAATCTGTTTGTCTTACCAAAATAATGAAAAAGTGAAAAATGGCCTACTTCTCTCTCTCTCTCTCTCTCTCTCTCTCTCTCTCTTTATCTCTCTCTCTCTCTCTCTCTCTCTCGTTTCGCTTAAAGAACAAACCTTTTACATTTTTTCACATTTCTGTTTTTCTGTTATATTTTGACATAAAAACAGATGGAAGAAAGTACAGACTCAAACATGTTGAAGCAGAATGTAAATTAAATGCAATTTCATTCCATTTCTTCAAAATGTATTTATCTTCCAACTGAGTAATTAATTACATAATTATGCAGTCGCATTTGAATAATTACGCAATGTAAATTAAATGTACTACAATAACTCTAGTATTCTTGAACAGAACACATTTTCATCGGTTAACGTTACCTAATATTACGTTATAAACTTAACCAAGCTATGAATATTATATAAGTGGACATAAAGCACTTTGTTCAGCCGTGAGATGGCCTTTGAGGCGGTATTAAACAGAGGCACAGTGAGAGAGCGTTCTGGTCCAGGACTCTTCTCTGAGCCAATGCTGGACAGCTGTAATTTATAGAGCAATTTATGAACCGTTGGCGAAGTCAAGAGGATACAGAGATGCTGTTCTCGGGTCTACACCCTCTCCGACAGATACACGAACACACACACACACCCGCACGCACAAACCGTTAGCCATAACTCATCAACAGATGACCAGCTGGCAGAGAGGGAAAGAGAGAGAGAGTAAGGGGGGGAGAAAATAGAGAATTGCTCCATCAGAGGATGGACACGTCTGAACAGAGATGTAGCTAAAAGGAAAGAACAGTGAGTGTGGTCTTTTTTTATGTTGTCCCTCTAAACAATCTTCAGGCTCCGCTGGACAGCTGTCTAAAAGATGAGCCTGGCCTTAGCAGTTGAACCACAATGTTTAGAGCCACAGTGAGGAATTGGTGCAATAGTGAGCCTTCTCCTTACCTGTACATTAGATGCTTTCAAATAACAACAATGCTACATTTTACCCACTTAAAAGAGGTACCAACACCTATCTGCAACAAATACACTCATTATCAAAAGAATAGTTGCACCCAGAAGGAATCAACTGACAGGAATGAAACTTGGTGGGTAGGTTTGACATTGTGAAACATGCAAATGATTCAAGTTTCATGCTCGGCCATGCATGTAACGTAGGCAAGCACAGCCTTATCGCTGCACCTGAACTACCCAACCGCCATGATTGCGGATATTCAGTGAGCAGTGATGCCCTCCGTGAGTCATCCTGTTAATGCCAGTACCAATGGCAGACAGCTGCACAGTGCAGGACTGCACATAGACCATTACAACAACTGCCCTTAACACCACATCAGCATCGCCCAAAGACTGCAATGGTGTCATGCCAGACCGTCATGGAATGACTCAGAATGGCAGTGGGTCACTACTTCTGTATGTGTAGCTCGATAAATATGGTCTAATATCAGTCTAAATTTATCATCATTTATTGTTCCTGGTAAGCTTTATTCTCCTTCCCAATAGCATTGCAATTCCACACTTCCTTCTGGGTGCAGCTATTGTTTTTGATGTTGAGTGTATAACAAAGGAAGGCAAAAACCTATTTTTAATCTAAGTTAATGCAAAGAGATTTTATTCCAAGTACTTTTGCAGTGTTTCTAACAGTACATTCACATGATGTAAAGGGCAGGTTGGTCTCAGTTTGCCTCAAAACAAACTTCCGTGTGGTGCATTTGACATATGCAAGCAATACAAACTAAAGTAGTTTTGGACGTACACAAACCATGTACTCACATTAAAGTAGAGGTTCCCAAGGTAAAATATTACTGCAGTAGTTCCTCCCTTTAGTCCTCCACTTGACTAAAAGTACTAAAGTATTTACCTTCAAATGCACTTAAGTATGGAAAGTAAAAGCCGGATAATTTATTATAGCTCTAATGTCCTATTATCATTTCTGTAACAAAACGCTTAATCAACTCATTGTAGGTGTTAGGACTCTGGTGTCACTCTCAGTCTACCAGTCTTTTAATAGAAGTTCATTAAGTAGACTGACACTGATGTCTATTCAAATGATCATAAGCACAAAATACTGAAGGAGAACAGTTTCCATTAGCCAGAACCAGGCTCTGTCCAACAGCTCAAAACAAGCTCAAAACAACGTGTGTGCTGTACCCTGATTGGTCGGCTCGCTTTACACTTCTTTCATTTTTACATGTTATGTTTTTATGCACACATAAGTCAACAAGAAGGACAGATTTGGTATAATGTAGTGGAGTAAACAGTAAGATATTAGACATTGTAATGTGGTGGAGTTATTTTAAAAAGTACTCCAGAATGGAAACACTTCAGTAAAGATACACCAACACACTACTTACAGTACAGTAACCAGTTACTTTGTTACTGTCCACCCCTGAACCACTGAAGACAGCTGAATGGACAGCTGTTTCCTCTCTGCTGGATTGTGATTATATAATGGATAGTTAATAAAGCTGAGGCATGTTTTAAATACTGATATTATAAAATCATTATTAAACACATAAAAATACCAATGTATACCACATAACAATGATTAAACTCATCTCTACTGAAACAGGCACGGCTGAAAGATTAGACCAAGTTTCAGAGGCATTATTGCTGTTTTGTTAGTGACATTTTAAGTTAATAAACATAACTAAGAAGTAAAAAGATATTCGTTTAAAGTCCAAGTTGTGTATGGGCTAACAGCCGACCAGTAACATCATCTGCTGGACCATAACTACTCCTGTTCCTCCATAGTTTTCATCAGTTTCACTCGCATGCCATTTTATGCACTACAATCTCTTACATACATGTATACTAATGCTGTTGCACTATTTGTAAATATTATTTGTAAATAATCTGTAAACTGTATATTATTTGTGCATATGTGGTTTGTTTATTGTTTGTATATTGTGTATACTGTGTAGATTGTATATTGTACAGTGTCTGTAATTACTGTGCATATGTGGAGTCATTGTGTATATTGTGGGCTGTCAGTAAGTTATGCGTATATTGGGACAGTACTAGAGGGAGACACAAACTGCCGAAGCCAAATTCCTGTGTCAACATACTCGGCCAATAAACCTGATTCTTATTCTGATTCAAATCAGACAAATGCTCGTAATGTGTTTTCAACTCTAACTTTGAACCAACTGCATAGAATGATCCATATATGAAAAGAATTTGTCACCAACTGAGCCCCTAGGAGTTCGTAGTTAAGTCTGCCACAGCTGAGAAAATGGTTTGGATGGGCTATAATGCTTCAAAGGATCAGTAAGATATGGTGAAGCTAGGGTGTTAAGAACATTCAATGCCATAAATAAGACTTGTGTAACGTGAATAAGACCAGAGTAAGATGCACAAAATCTGTTCATTATACACGGCCTGCTGAACATAGCTCATTTGAATTGAAATGTGATACCATGATATTTTCAAGCTTTAAGAAAGATGCACAGTCATAAAGCCAAGCTTCTGCCTGCCTGCTGTCCAACTCTACTTGTTTGGTAGAGTCTTGATGCTAGCTCGGAGCTAGTCCTGGACCAGCCATGGTTTATGCAGCTGCCTAGTGCACGGGAACACTGTCAAAACACTGCCTCCCTTCCTCTCAGCAGTGGAAGCAGGCGATGGTACGGCGATGTCAATGACAGTGGCGGAGAAAAACCTCCAGTGCGCAAGCCAGGGAGTGGTGACAAGCGCCGAAGCGGGCAATCTAATTATTTCACTTTTCTATAAACGTTTCCACTTTTCTGCCAACTCTTTGAGTTATGCCAAGCCAGCCTGCTTCGAGGACGCTTCTGTCGTAACAGGCCTTCATGAGGTAACTTATAGCAGGGAGAAGATCCAGCCTGACACTTTAGCTTAGCCAAGTGCCACTCTGGCACACACACGCACACTCACATATACACACCCGTACGCACAGGCTGCCCGGGTAATGAATGGCCATTGTGCTTACTCCATAAACTTGTCGAGCCTTTTTTCATTCCCTTTTCACCCTCAACCCCCCCTCCTCCCGGACCCCTGAAACAAACTGAATTTCTCTTCTACTCTGAGGCTCTTAATAAATACATCAGGCTAAAAAAGTGCTGCGCTATTAAATTCCAGGCAGATGAAATATGGATGAAGAGACGGAGCTTCAGGTGCGTCGGGCGTGATTTAATATCTGTCCAGAGGACGCCGCTCACGGAGGGAGAGATTACTGCGGAGAGCATGGACATCCGCCGCAACCTTTGACCTCTGAGTGCTGAGCAGGGCATATGGATCCGGCGCACGGAGGGAATAGACTCAGCACATCAGATTCACTCATCGCGCAACCGCATCAATCAGAACAGAACGTGTGAGCTTGTGTTGGCCGTGTTGGGGAGCGAACATTTGGAAGAGAAAGAGAGAGAGCAAGGCAGACAGACAAGGACATCAACTGACTGTCAAAAGTTTGGGGTCACATATTTCACCAGAGTTGTCAAGAGATTAATATAATTAATTGCATTCTGTGCTGCTAACAACCAATTGCATTTGTCTTATTTATTGAAATTCATGAAATTGATATTCCTGAATGTTTTCATAGATGTTTTCTGTTCAAAAATAGGGGTGCATTTTGTTCTAGCTAAATAAGCAGAAAACATGCTCTTCATTAGAACAACTTTATCAGTGATTGCGCCTTGCAAGGCGTCCAGTTTGTCCGATTTAGTCTTTTATTTGTGTTTCCTAACAACTACCTGGGATACCACAGCAATTGTGTAATAACAGCTTATATATACACTCATCGGCAAAGAAATACTTGTACCCAGAAGGAAGTATCAGACTGCAGTGCTATTGGGAAGGAAGATAAAGGTTACCAGAAACAATAAATGATGATACATTTAGACTGATATGGGCAATGTTTACTGAGCTACACCTACAGAAGTAGTGTCTCTCAGTATGTCGTCAGGCCTCCATGTTTGCTAATGCAGCATGGAGTTGTAGAGGTTCTTAATGGTATCCTGCAGTAATCCATCCCATGCAGCTTGAATATTCTTACACACTTCCCGCAGATTTTGTGGTAGGGGTGGAGGTGGAGTGACACCAGGCCTTCTGAAAGTGTGACACATGGCAATTTGCATGTCTCAAACCTACCCACCAAGTTTCATTCCTGTCTGTTGGATCCTTCTGGGTGCAACTGTTTTTTCGATGATAAGTGTATTTAAAAATAACATGACATCAAATTTAAATCCTAATAATTTATCTCCTCTTTTGTTTACAAAAACACATACAGTATCAGCTGAAGGTTTGGAATCTGCCCTTTCAACAGAGACTCAATGAATTATGAGAGAGGAAAAAAATAATATTATATTAAACTATATATTTGCAATAGTCAGTGACTTATAAGGTTGGGTAAATAAGCATGCTTTTTGTCAGTTTGCAAAACAGTAGCAAGTTAAATAGAAAACTGTGTGTATGTTAGTTCTTTTTCTTTGGGAATGACTGATAAAAGTAGTGTCTTGATAATAATGTCATACCCCACATGTTCTTCTTTCCCTTGTTGAATGTCATTAGCTCTCCGGCACTCAAACTTTGCAGGTGTTTCAATGAAACAGTGAATAAGTGACATTGGCTATTAGATCTATAGGAAAGACGTCAGTGAAGAGACCAATAGGGTTGGAAATTGGATTGAAATGCACATTCAGTAACTGTGATGCTTGTACATTACAGCGTAAACGTCTCAATGTGCAAATTTGTTCTTTTTTGATAACAGATATGAGTTTTTCTCCTTGGCCCAACTGAGGCCATCTGTCATAGCTAACGCCAGGTCTGTGTGTGGGCCCGACTTTGAGCAATGGCTGGAATGTCCTCTGAAAGCGCTGAGTCCGCACAAGCCGAGTAGTCTCTTAACTGCCGCGCTTTTAACCCTGCCATTAAGGCTGATTTGTAATGTATGCGCAGGCTCTAGGTCAGAGTAGCATTGTTCAACGAGCCGACCAGCGCTTGCTTTACCCCAATACGCCATGCTCTTCTTCTGTTTTAGCCTGACATTAATCACAAGCTCTATTCAACGGGTGTAGTGTGTTTTTTAAATGCTAATGACCTGTTAGAAACAGCTGTGTCACTTATGCTAGCCATCCAGTTTATTAGGAACACCTACCTAATACTTCATCTCACTCAGCACTCACTTTAAAGTACATAATATCCTTTATATTTACAGAGATTTACAGCTAAATAAACGAGTACAGATGTTTCCAGACCGACATATAAACATGCTGATCTTGCCCAACTAACCTTGATTTTCAATGGAAGGAGTTTCAGACACAAAGACTGTTCAACTGGTAAGTGCTTCAACAGAAACAGTGAATAAGTGACATTGGCTATTAGATCTATAGGAAAGACGTCAGTGAAGAGACCAATAGGGTTGGAAATTGGATTGAAATGCACATTCAGTAACTGTGATGCTTGTACATTACAGCGATATGTCAATGCAGGATATGATCAGACCCTGTCAGCAGGAACACTACGCCCACAACTACACAGAGAGCTATTATGGTATTGTTGCAGTGCATAAGCCCCTCATTGCAAAAACAAATGCACAACAGAAAGCTCAGTGGTGTAAAAACTTACACACTGATTTACAGAGAAAAGGAAATAACTATTGGTTCAGATGAGTCATATTTCACCATATTTTCCACAGGTGGACGAGTGCATGTGTGGCATACACCAAAAGAACCGTGCAGGCATGCATGCCCCATGGCTCTATTACACTGTGGGAGCAATTTGCTGGTTGGATTTAGGTCCACCTGTCCACTTAGAATAAAGGGTCTCTGCAAAGATTATCCTGGCTCATCACCTTTATCCTATGTTGAGAACATTTCTATCCTGATGGGAGTGGCCCCTTCCAGGATGACAGTGCCCCATCTACAGACCATGAGGGGTGGATGAAGGGTATGAGAAATATAAGAGGATGTATGATGTAGGATGTATGATGAGTCAGGCGTGCACAGTTCCAGGCCTGGACTTGTGTTGTGCACCCTTGGTATAATCATGTGCTACGGTCACCAGATCTCAGTCCATTTGAACATCTACGGGAGATTCTGGCCAGTAACATGCTATATTGTGATGAAAGTTGTAGTCTTGTTACAAAGCACAGTGTTACTTCTGGTGACTTAATTGACATTAGTGTCACTATTAAGTTGAAAGTGGTCAGAAATCAACCACTAATGAAGAACAGGAACAGGGCTAACACAAATTCTGCATCATTAAATGGGTTATGAATGTTGACTGTCCACTTGTACGGTGGAATGAGAAGGCAAGGGGTTCAAATAAAATTGCCAGTGAATGTATAACAAATGAATATCCAGTTCCCACCCACTAGCACATGCATCCTCCAAGATACGTAAAACACCAGCCATCGCATCTTTTCAATTTGCAGCTGATAGAATGGAGGTTAACACTAATTGCCAATGCTGATACGTTAGCTAACAGATTAGCATTAGCTGAAGTGGGAAGCCATCCCACCCACCCAAGTGATAGAGGACAAATATGCTGTCTTAAGACTGCAAGCAAATTGGATTTGTTCCTCAAATCAGATCTTTTAAGACAACTGTCTTCACTGTTATTTCCAAGTGATCACATCGGATTTGATTGTCCAAACATCACAGACATATCTGCATCGGTTGCTATGGTCACAACATAGGCGCCAGTAACTACGAAGCGATGCTGGTGACGGGGATTTGAAATGCGGATGCAAGAGAGATGAAGGTATTAGCCCACATTCTAAACAACACTCACTCTTCCAAGTCCCGGTTCAGAACTCTTCTGGTGCAGCAGACAAATTTAGCGAAGCTTTGGCACTCTTCTTGAGTCCCAGCACCTAGAATTTAGAACCATTTGCCAACTGTGCATTTAACCTATCCATGAAGTAAAACCCCCACATACACACACACACTAATGAACACACACATTAGGGTTTAGTGAGCACACTTCCGTCATTCTGGATTTGATAATTGCTGTTTGTTGTGTTGGGAGTGATCTAAAAGACACTCCAAGAAAGCCACTTGGAGCAGCCAGTAAAAAGCCTATTGGATTCGCATTTGAAGCCATCTCCAAGTGTGATTTGGGTCCGTTTCACAAAAATGAGATATATGTGTGTTTTTTTTTTTTGCTCTCCAGACTATCAAATTCAACCTGCAAACAATCTGCCAAAAATAGGATTGGGGACAAGGGTTTGGACTCCTGACTATGGATAGCCATGGCATCGTTAGGAATCAAACTCGCAATCTCATGGATTACTGATGTAATCAGCGCAGCACATCTTTCTACTGTTTTTCAAATGGTTTTGGGCCATGTGCAAGACTTTTTCAGCTGCATTTCAAGGATCCTGAAAAAAATACAATAGCCTTTAGTGACGTAATGGCTGAAATCTCAACCTAACAAGAAATCTCAGCCCAAAACTACAAAATGTGTCACAATACATGTACAAACTACATTTTTGCAAATCAAACTGCTATAATGTGTTTATCATTTTCAGTACAGTTTCAGTACAGTTTAACTAGCTGAACTAGCATATGTCGTGGCTGGGCTGGTTGGGTGTAACAGTGACCTCAAGTTTCCCACCATGATAATCGTTAACTCTAAACAAAACTAAACAAACAAAAAACTAAACAAAAATACTACTACCAAACCATCCTAGCAGCCAGAACTTGTAGACTTTTTGTAGACACTTTGTATAACTTTTGTAGACAAATTTTATTGTCATTTAGTATACAAGTGTATGCAGCAAAAAATATTATAAAGTGCAAAAGTGAAAAAGTGACATGAAGTTGAAAATTGTTCGTATATATTAATATTACTATTACTAGAAACACAAAATAAATACCACATAATATCCAAAACTCTGTAAAGTGAGGTATTGCAACCAAAAAGCTGTGCACTACAATTTTCTATTAAGTTGAACAGAAAATTTGGACAACAAGAATAGAACTGAATAACTTTCATAAAAATACCCAAAGCTGAAAATTCTCCTTTTCATTCTTAGTGTCAGTAAGACATTCCCTTCAACGCGCACAGCCAACCCTTAAGGATTGAGCAGTGACACTGTGTGTGACCTCTTACACTCTGCAGTCCTCCACACCTACACTCATGCAAACACACACCAGTGGCCAAGACTCGAGGTGTGAACTGCTCTAACACTGTGTACACACACTCTCTCAGGAAGGAGCCTGTAATTTTATTTCCTTCCCTGGTGCTCCTGCACCTTTAATTGCTGATCCTGACCTCTATCCATGGACCCCGAGATGACCCCCCACCCCAGGCACACACACACAATCACACATGCACACATACACACTGACTTGCATCTCTAGAGAATGCAATAAAAATCACTGACCATAGATCATTAACCCTTATGGGATGAAGGAAGTGGGGTTCCTAAGGGGGCTGTTGCACCTCCAGAATTCAGGATTATTAACTGCAACTGCAATAAATAAATAAAAAAATAAATAAATAAATAAATAAATGAATGAATGAATGAATGAAAATAGTAAATAGAATAGTTGGTAGAGTAATTACAGATTTATGGATTTGTTTGAGGTATAAATACCCAGCACCCAAGCAGTGGTCACTTTGGTCAACGTTTTATGGCGAAATGAATCACTTCTCTTGCCAACAGTTGGCTGCTTTAGGGCAAGTAACTTGTGCGTGTTACTTATATATAAATATATATGTATCTACAACATAATCAACCACCACTTCCATCAATTTATTTCAATCATTGTAATAATCTCCTAGTAGATGTGGTCATGTAGCTTAACTGTAAACATGATACAATTAAAAAATATTAGCTATATTAGTTATTCAATGATATTTGTCCAGTAAGACAGAGTAGAGACAGCGGGGTGTTGTTTTGTCATGTTGTTATCTCTGTACAGCTGTATATTGTCTCTCTCTATACAATTCAAGCAAAAAAAGAAAACAGCACAGGAATGACCATAATGCCACAGTATTTATCACATATGATTTGCTAAACATTTCAGCATCCCCAACATACAATACATTTCTGCACCTCTGTCTTAGAAATGATCATCAGTGACAAAATCAGAGAAAATCTGTTGAAATTGCAGATTCTAGACAACCCATACCATATTTGTGTTAGTAAGCAGTGCAGACATAAACCTGTTGACACCTGAATGTTAATCAAATGTACATGGAATAAATTATTTATCTATTACATAACATTTAACACTATAACACATAACACTATAACATTTACAGTCAAATCTGAATTCAACATGAACCTTTTCTTATCTTGTTAGTTAATGCCCCGGTAACATTATATTATATACAAAATAAATTCATAATTTCAAAAATGTAATGACATCTAAAACATCTTCTCAGTTTTGATTACATCAACATGCACCAGCGTGTTATTAAGTTATTATTAACCAATAACAGATCCAGGTTTCATGTGTCCTCACACAACTGCCACCTAGCATCAAGAGAAAATGAACAGCTAGTTCAGAGTCACACACGGAAACACAACACTGTACAGTCTAAGCAAATATGATTCTATTTACTACTAAACAACAAAACAACAGCTGAACTGTTTCTGGTGCTATACCACCATCTTTATATAACCCCACTCAAGAGGGTTATATGGATGTATTAACGGCAAGATGAACGGTTTGCTGTCATGCGTCACATGTCAAGAAGTTCGTTTTTGTTTGCACAAAAAAGTCATCTGTGGAAGATTGTTTGCCTCTCTGTTAGCTCATGCTCTCATGAAACAACAGCACTGAGTATTTGTATTATTAATGGAGAATTAAAAAGCAGAATAACGGCAGGAAGAGACACTTTTTCCTCCAGGCTTAAAGATGATTTACTAAATAACAGGCCTGGAGTTTAAGGGGTTAAACAAATGTGAAATCATGCCATCAGTGATCTCATTAGCTCAGTGCACATCGTAAAGGAAACGCAACCTTCCTTAAGAGGTTTGGAGCAGATTTGTGAGGCGTAGCTTCATGGAGCTTAACCAGTGCCATGCGTGTCTAACAGTGCCATTTCCTCCCCAGGCAGGAAGTTGTAGCTGCCTTTGCATCAGTGAGAGCTCTGGCACGCTCCAACGAGCGGCCCGGCCCACAATGCATTCCTCAGGTTGCCGTTGTCAGGGACGACAGGAAATGTTTTAATTTAGCCAACTTCCCTTATCGTGTCGCATTGGCTATTCATTAATGACGTGTTTTAATTAGCCATTAGTTAACATGTTCCCGGTGTCAGAGATATGACGCGAGAAATCCCAGCGGGGGACGTATGGGGGATGAGCTCTC
>CM067476.1:9233924-9247366 GCA_034552555.1 Semaprochilodus insignis | reverse complement strand
AATAATAATTAACAATAATTATATTCTAATAAAGTAATTTCGAAGTTACTTTTTTTCAGTATTGTTGTCTGTACGTTTTTTTTAATCATTATTAAAGTTTGCAGTTGAAGTTATAATGTTCCCTAAACCACAAAACGCAACATTAATGAAGACTAGTTTTACTTCAGAGAGGTTTTGGAGATGTATTTACATAAAATATTTGGGTGACTATTGACTTTTAGTGTTTTATTGCAACATTGGCACTGTACCCCCGGTTTTAGCAAGCAATAATACTTGCAATATGAGCAATGCTATTGCAGTAATGGCATTCAGATGCAGTGCTGTAAATCACATAAACTCTGCAGTGTTGATTCAAGCTTCACTATACTTCGGTAGAAAGCTACCAATAGGAATAAATAGTGCCAAGTGTGGTCGAGGAGGGATAATGGTCTAGGGCTGTTCAAGTGAAGGGTGACACTAATGCTATAGCATACAAAGACATTTGAGTCAATTATATGCTTCCAACTTTCTGGCAACAGTTTGAGGAAAGCCCTTCCCTGTGACTGTGCCCCTTCGCACAAAGTAAGGGCCAGAACAACACAGTTTGATGAGTTTGGTGGTGGAGGAACTCCTGAACACCTTAGGAATTAATTATAAGAATGTTATAGGAACATTACCCAACATCCGTGTCTGATTTCTCCGATTTTTAAATGAGCACAGAAGAGTGGAGGCTTTTACAGCCACAATAAGGGGAATGGGGCAACTCTGTATTCATGTCCAAGGATTTGGAATGGAATGTCCACCAAGCTGAAATAGGTGTGATGGTCAGATGTCCACATACTTTAGGACAAATAGAAAATGTATGAAGCAGAGATTTTGTCTATTAACTGGTTCCCTTTTTCAAGCAGAATGCATCCTTTTTTTACCCAATCTGGCACAAAAGGCTTAGCACATCAAGGCCTGGGGGACTACGGGAATGCACTGGTGAGTCAAAAAATGTCAGTGTTGGAGTGCATTCATTACAGTTGCAGTCACATTAACAGGGGGAAGCTAAAACATTTTGTTAGCACTCTTGTGCTAATGAATGTTCTGCATACACATACAACTGCAGCTCTGGATTGGTATACTGTGCAGTACACACACACTCACACTTGTTTTTAGACAACTTCAGGACATTGGGTCATACATGCAGTGGTGTCCAATAGTTTAAGAGGCCACTGCTGACAATGCTTCTATTTCACATTACTTTCTAATTTAATACAAATGTTTAATGCAAATAATAATTTCAGCATAACAATTTGAGCGAACAGCTTTTTTGGAGCCCACCATCTACTTCATATATATGAAACATATTGTCTATATACTGTTTCCTGCTATTTTTTTGCAATCTATCAGTACTTTTAATTAAATGCTCTAAAATTACTTGGAAAATCTTCAATTTTTCCATCTCAAGTGTTTATGTCCTGCTGTACAGTCACTGTTTTGGACATATACAAAATGTGTATAATGTAATTTTGGGTAACACTATATTTTATATGGACATAATAAAACATGCATGGGCCTTGAATAACCCTCACTAAGCACTTTCTCAGGTACTAGCTCCTTGCATTTAGACTCATTATCTATTTTATCAGCTCCTCTTACTATATAGGAGCAGTTTGTAGTTCTACAATTAAAGACTGTAGTCCCTCTGTTTCTCTGTATACTTTTTTATCCTACCTTTACCCCTTCATCAGAGGGTCAGGACCCCCACAGAGCAGGTATTATTTGGATGGTGGATCATTGTAAGCGCTACAGTGACATTGACATGGTGGTTATTGTGTGTTGTGGTATGAGTGGATCAGACACAGCAGACACAACTCAGCTTTTAAATAATACCTGCTCTGTGGTGGTCCTGACCATTGAAGAACATGGTGAAAGGGTGCTAACAAAATATGCAAAGAAACAGATGGACTACAGTCTGTAATTGTAGAACTAAAAAGGGCATCTATAAGGTAAGTGGAGCTGATAAAGTGGACAGTGAGTGTAAGTAGGTGTATTTAATTGCTCTATGAATGTATTTGTAAAGCAATACTCAAGAATGTATGAATAGCTAATGTCAAAAGATGACATGGGATATTATATGAAGTAAATTACACTTTATTGATATTGACATGTACTGACACGGCTGACTAACATTTATCCCATTTCTAACACTATGATGCATCATTTACTAGTAATGGAACCTGTAAGCCTTATTACATACACAGAACATTAGTTCCATATATTACTGCTTGAGTTCAAGTACAAAAGTACAATTGTGTTAAGGTGACCCATGTGACTGCATACACAAACAACTAAATAACTTTTACCCTTGATGCCAGTAATGTTGCACTTGTATGTCAAAAAATCAGTCGCAAAACTGATTGCGACTGTCATATCCAGTCTCGTCTGGCCCTGATTTTCTCTGTGTCTGACTCTGTTTCTTTCCTGTTACTTCCATGTGCCTTTTGTTGTCCTGTGCCATGTGCTTCTGTTTGTATTGGTATAGCTCCTCCTGTCTCTGCCCTCTTGTCATGCCCCTCACCTGTCCCTAGTTTGTGGCTCCGCCCCTTCCCAGGTGTTCCTTGTTAACCCTTGTGCATTTAGACTTCTAGTTGTTCCTTTTGTGTTGCCTTGGTTGTTCCGGTTCTTTGTTCCTAGGGCTCAGTAGTCTTTTGTTTCTTTTATTTCTAGTGTCATATTAAAAGTTTTGACTTGTCCTTGCATCCTGCCTCCTCGTCACTCTCTATGGTAGAGATACACCTAACTAAATGGATATTGTTGGTTATCTTACAGACTGAAATTTCCAACTGCTGAGATGTCTGAAACAATAAATATCCTGATATACCACATATACTCTTGATGTATCACTGTATTATATTTTTGCCATATCGGCACCTCAAATATTTGTTTTAGTGCGCAACAACTACACCAACAACAACTTTTGAACTTTTTGCATATTTAAAAGCTCTAGTTAGTCTTTCAATTTAGTGAACATTCATGATGGACATTCACCCCAAACTGCTTAAATAAATCTTGTTATATTAACCTCTATAGCAAGTTAAGAAAGCTGCTTTATCCTCAGGTAAAGTTCCATTTTGCAGGTTTTTAAGGTGGCTGCATAATTCCATGAGTGCTATTTTATAGTTTGATGTATTCACTAAGCTAAAAACAAGGAAACCTTTTATGAGTAGCCATGTCTAAATGTTTGACTGGTACTCTATGTATATAAAAGATTCTTCTCATGGATGATACTTCATGGCTGTTATAAATGGAACAAATGCCTTACTTTAAAGACCCCTATGACAATTTAAAATAACATAGTTTATAGATCATCTTATGTATCAAGATGTATTGCTTTATTGATTTAAAGGCTCGCTTTAGATATGTGTCCTTCAGTGCATATATTATGAGGTGCCTAGTGTAGGTAGCCTTTAAATAAAGTGTTATTGAATTCTAAGCCTAACTAACCTTGCTGTCAAAAAAGAAATGGTTTTCCTCCTTCAACTTTAAACAGTGAAACATGTAGATTCTGAAAAAGTCCTTTACAGTGTCAGGACAGAGCTGTTGGTCCCAACATAAGTGTTAGCTCTGGATTTCTCTGCTTTTCCTACAAAGGCAGTTCAGTTTTGCCCAGTAAATGTACGAAAACCAGATCAAACACACACACACAGACACATGCACACTATCTCACTGTAGGAAGATTTAACTGCAGCACCCGAGGCCACCCAGCCAGTCATTTCTCTCACCATTGTGTCTGGAGAATGACTCTGCCACAATCACACACACACTCACACACATACACACACACACACACGTACACACACAGTCCTTTAGAGGGCATCTCTAATCTTTGGACACACATCTATCTGTGCTAGAAAATAATGGTCGCCTCACTATGATTAGCGTAATGACTCTGGAAAAGACACGCACACACAGACATACACGCACACACAGACATACATGCACACACACACACACACACACACAGACATACACGCACACGCACACACACATGTAAATGCACACGCACACAAAATGCTTTTTCTTCATATTAACATCCAGACAAAATCTCCCCTCTTTCATGTCAGTGTCCGTGCAAATTCAAATTGCACAGCGCCGTTAACCTTTCTAACCCCCAGCCTCTCTCTCTCTTTCTGGTTAGGGCTTCAGAAGCGGGAGAGCACAGAGAAAGAGAGAGAGAGAACAAGTACCAAGTGGACAAAAACGTCTGAGACAAGTACTTTGTTTAATTCAAAGTAGACATCCTTGAATTTCAGAGCATCTGAAAATATTAGTTAACATTTTATTTGAAGGCTATTCACACTGTGACTCACACACAGAAGCACCAAATAACATCTTAAAAGTAGTTCCTAAGCTGATCTAGGTATTTGCAAGATGACATGATATATTTTATTATGCAAATTTTATTATATATTAAAGTGACAGATTTGCTTTTTAGGTCAGTGTATTATTTTTAAGGTCCCACTTTATATTGTGTCTCTAATACTTGTGTAGTTACACATTAATAATACATGTTACAACAGTGTAATTGCCTAACAGTGTATTATTCACTGTTACAGATGGATTATGGCTGTACACCTGATGTGTTTCAACTTCAGTTTATGCTTCAGTAATTACAAACGTTTATAGTAACAGTTGTAACAGTATTTTTCTATAATTGTCTTTTCTATAATTGTCTATTTTTCTATATATGACATTTTTCTATAATGTCATACATTCACAGTTATGTTTGCATGAACTGCTGTTTTTCTAACAACACTTTGATTGAACAGGTATATGGTTCCCTATATCATGAGAGTGATTACACTGTACCTGCAGAGTGAACTTTACTAGTGTTTAGCTAGCTGTAATAATACAATGGTGTCTAGACATTTTAACCAAATTTCTGGTTTTGTTACACAGCAACAGTTGATATGCAATTTAATAATGCAATTACAAAAACATCATGTAGGTACTACAAAATTACAGAATGTTGACACCAACTATGTCAAAGTTGCTCTTTAGAATAAATGAACAGCTTCTGTGTAGCTGGTAATGTAAAATTACAGATTAGTAATCCAGTTACTGCTTTTCAGGCAGCATAGAAAAGTGCACATAGATGGGCATGCACTTTTCCATCCCATTCATTCATAATGGGAAACAAATCGGAAAAATCTGCTGCTATGTGGAAACTATGCATGGATCAAAAAGCTGTACAGAGGCACACCATTCCTGATCACACCACACATTTAGGATTTGGAACAGTGTTGTTATCTTGCAAAGCCACAGAAATATTTAGCAGGCAAAACGTGTGCCAAGAAGAAGAAGAAGAGGAAGAAGAACAAGAACAAGAACAAGAACAAGAACAAGAACAACAACAACAAGAATATAACACATTTACAAGGCAAAGTCCAACTACAATGACTTATTGTAAAAACACCAGTTCAAATCACCTTACTACACCTGTAATGACATTGGACACAACACAACTGTATCATGTATCTATATTTACAAAAGATGCAATTCTACTTGATAGATACTACTAATTAATCTCTAACAGTGAATGCATCATCAGCAGTTATTATAATATGAAGTGGGACCAATTTTAAAATCTAAAAAAACACATTATCCCACATTTCCATGTCACCACCCAAACACAAATCAGTGTGTAACCTCAAGAATCGTCACTACCGAAACAGATTTTCTAACAGTTTCTAATTCACCAAGCTTGTTTGTGTCTAATGAAAAATATTATGTATATGAATATATTATTTGTGTACAAATATTCAAAGTTGTGTTTGCTAATCATGTCCTGGCCTAGAGGTTTTGAGAGCTGCTTAAATTTAGCTAAAATTCTCTCTACCCACACAGTCACTCTTGAAACATTTGGTACCATTTTAATGAAAAATTATTATGCATATATGAAAATATTATGTGTAGTTTTGAATTCTGCTTAAATGTAGCTAAAATTCCAACTACCGACACAATCTCTCCTATAACATATAGTGACATTTTAATCAAAACTATCATGCAAATATGAATATATTATGTGTATACAAGTGTTTGAAGCTGTGTTTGCTCATGCACTTACTCGTAGTTTCAAGTTCTGCTTAAATATAGCTAAAATTATCACTACCAACACAATCAGTCCTGAAACATTTGATGATATGTCAGCTATTTCAGTTATGATATTTATTGTTTTGCTAGTGATACAATTCACTGGATTTTAGTCTAAAGTCCAAGACCAAAATGTTTTTTAAAACCATTTCGGTATAATTATCCATTTGCCAATAACTGTATTTATAAATTGTTACTGTCATAACAAAACATCATAATTTCATAATGCTAACTTTATTTAAAAACAATATTGAGGGCCTTTTAAAAGCAATTCCTGGATAATGGTCCAGAGTGCCCCAACACAGACCACATACCTTGTCTCACTGAGGTCTCTATAAGAACTGTCTAAGAAGACATCAACTTGTGGCAGCCTGCTACTCCCAGGGGCTTGTTTACTTGTGAGTGTACATATAGTGGAGGAAGAGCTGACCTTTTTTTGGTTGTGTGAGTGTAAAATTCACAAGACAGCAAAAATGACAAGTGTCATCTGCCACCGTTCACCAAGAGACATCAAACCTCACAGTTCTCACAGTACTCACAGTTCCAAACACAAATCAACAGCTGAAACAAAACCGAGATTCAAATATGGGTATGCAATCAACATTTCAATCCAGAGGATTATACACAGAGTTAGAGCCAGAGGTGGGCAAATTACACAAACCATGTACTTGCATTAAAGCAGAGATACCCAAGGTAAAATATTCCTCCAGTAAAGGTAAAAGTCCTTCCCTTTAGACCTCCACTTGTGTAAAAGTCCTAAAGTATTTACCTTCAAATGTACTTAAATATGGAGAGTAAAAACAACATGATTTATTATGGCTCTAATGTCCTATTATCAGTTCTGTAACAAGACTCTTAATCAACTCATTTTAGGGAAAGAGACTCTAGTGTCTCTCTCAGTCCACCAGTCTTTTAATAGAAGGTCATTAATTAGTCTGACACTGATGTCTATTCAAATAATCATAAGCACAACACATTTGGTAGAGCCAAACTCTGTCCAACAGCTCAAAACAAGCTCAAAACAATATGCGCGCTGTACCCTGATTGGTGGGCTCGCTTCACGCTTCACACATGAGCCAAAAGGACAGATTTGGTATAATGTAGTGGAGTAAACAGTAAGATATTAGACATTGTAATGTAGTGGAGTTCAAGTAAAAAGTCCCCCAGAATGGAAATACTTCAGTAAGGACACACCAAAACAACTACTTACAGTACAGTAACCAACTAAATTTACTTACTATCCACCACTGGTTAGAGCCATCCACCAAGATGTAAACTACCATTTGGTCAGTGTATTCAAAATGCTTTTGGAATGTGTGGAATTTGTTGATAAATCTCTAACATTTATTGAAAGAACAGCTGAGTCTGAGAATCTGAGGGTAGTGCTACCCTTCAGCTGGATAGCTAACTTGTCACTTGTCAAATTTTTCACATTATTTAGGCAAATGAATATCTTTATGTATGTTATATGGGTTAGACACTTTAAATCCAAAGTTGGCCTTTAGAATTCAATTTACTTCTTTGTGAAAATGACACCTACTTCTACAACTACAACTACAGTAACATATACTCAGGGACATGGGTAACGGCACATATACAAGATTATTGGCCTTTTCAATTATTTGCCTTTTTCATCAGTTTTTATATATCAACAATGTGTCACAATGTGCTGTAACATGACAAGAGCCAACAATGTACACATATAACTGACCGATAAGACCACTGACACACATCCTTACTCTGCTCTTTTTACGCATATGCAAATAACCAGAGCCACGACCAAACAGATTGCTCATATTTGGCATGGTAATTGATGGGGTCATGTCCATAGTTAACCAGTGAGAATTAAGACTGAACGGTACACTGAACCAGAGGTATAATGTTTGATTGATTACTTTTGTTTTTGTTTGTTTGTTTGCATGTTTGTTTAAAACTATATAATCAGTAGAGTAATAGGCTGTAATGGGGTCTCGACCTGCTTGTGTTGGTGTTTTAGTGACGTGCACTAACACAAAGCAGCCAACAGTTGTCAATGGAAGCAACCCATAAGGAAGGGGGATACCACTGATTTTCCAATTGACCCGATACCAAGTAATACCAAGGCTAATATCCCGATAGCAATACTTGAAAGTATGTAATTTTTAACAATAGTAAGTAGTAAATGTGAACAAAATTGTAACAGAAAGTCTTCTTTATTCATTTTTATTGTGACTATTAAATAAACATTCAAAAATTCAAGTTCTTTCTTTACTTCTTTTTTAATAACTAATCAACAAAATACATTTCAGTGTTAAATATTGTTGAAATGATGTGGAAAACTAGTATTTCTTGTCTACTGAACTAAAGTAGTAGTAAATGCAGTAACTAAATGTGTATTGATTAGATTAACATTTAAAAAGTTATATTTTGAATAGTTACAGAGGCGGAAGAAGAAGTAGTTCCTATACTACACTAGCATTTACAGCAGCATTTTGTTTGAGAGGTAGAATACACATCTGTCCTGCTAAATAAATGAAGTAATGATATCAATATTTTTTAAACTAAACGCCAGGATTGAATGTTTTTATATTAATGTATCCACCCGCCCATCCCTAGCAACTGATGAAAATACGGTATCACTGCAGGTTTTGAAAGCATAATAATAGAATATGAAAATACAAACTTTGATCTAAAACAAGCTCACACAGGTCTTTATTTAACTCTAATATAACATTCAGAACTTTTTATTAATAGTATTATTTCAGGCAGTTGCAGTTCCCAAATCCAGAGGTGCTGAATTATCCCTAGCACCCTCCTTCCATGGTTCTGCACTTACTGCTCCACCATTTGTAGTTTGAAGTCAAACTCTTTTCTGTTGGTTTAAGCACAGACATTGCTACACAATTCTGCACAGTGTGCATTCGAATAGTTCATTTTGCTCAGAAATGTTTACCTGGACATGGATTAGAACTATTCCTTTAACTCTATAGTGAGTTAATGAAGCGAGATTTTATTAAATGCAATTTGGAGATGTATTTCTATTGGCCCATACGTAATGAATGTAGACAAAATACAAAGGATATTTGGTGTTTTTGAGGTTGAGATTGTTTAAAGGTTTAGTGATATCCAAGACTGAACGTGAGTATCTGAGAGTATGCTGACTGTTTAATAGACTGATGTATGATAAACATATTCAAATTTGTTGGAAACACTGCAACTTCATATAGTCAGGCCAATAAAGTTTCTTTGCATATGAATTTCAAAAGAAATCTAGAGAAAGACACAGAGAGAGGAACGCAAAGATGCATAGAGCACTGTAGAGCCACTGTAGCAACAGGGTGGGAGTAGGGGTCATACGAAGGACGGGCAACTTTCTACTCTAGTCCTGCTTGCTTGGTTTTCTCTTTCTGGGGCTGATGATAGAGCCGAAACCTCTTTTGATGCGATCTAATCAAACGGCATAAAGGATGCAGCGCTCTGTTTACGCCGCCGATCGGCATTGCACAATCAATTACCACCCCCCGCGGCGGCCTAAATGAGCAAGACCAAAAGACAGGGGGGAATTGGTTAAATGTTATTGTCGGGGACACCATTATCCAACAATCGAGGTGGTTAATGCAAGAAAATGACATTCATTAAAAGCTGGGCTGGGGATCAGGAGGAGGCCGCGCTGAGGATGACCCCTCATTCACGCACGGCCTTTGTGTCTATCTCTCTCTATCCATCCGGCTGTGGGAAGGGAGATCGTGACACACACACACACACACACACACACACACACACATGTACGCACACACAAACACACTGAGATTGCTCCTCCTTTTGTATGTCAGCTTGAGAGCGAGAGGCTGCGGACGAATGAAAGGGGTTTTATCGCTTTCTGTTCTAGGAAGCACAAAAACAGAAATCGAGAAATGGGTTTCTGTCTCGTGTGTACATGATGCATGATGTTGGGAAGAAAGGGAGAGATGAGAACAGAGAGGGAGAAAGATGTAGAAAGAGAGCAAGCGCTAGTCTTGTCTGAATCTTTAGCTCAAACGCCCCCCTTAACCTCATTGAAAAGACAGCATGACCTTTACAAAAGCACAAGTTTTTTTTTTCTTCCCGCCAATAGCAATGTGCATGCAGATGCGTAGATATATTAGCAAGATCCAACACCATGCTAACAGAAGCCTTAAAGGAGATTTCCGGCCTGAATTTAGCATTTCTGCCAGAAAGACTCATAGGCAAATATGATAGAAGAAAATCCTTGATAAAGTGTACAATTTGAAGGACAACAATTCTTAAGAAACAAAGAGTAGGCCCTGTCCTAGGCCCAGGTCGTGAAGCATTCAAACCCCTGTAGATCCTGCCCAATATGGACGGCAGAGGGTGGCACGTACTCCCTGGACAACAGGAACGGAACCAAGCTGATGGTGGGGAGAGGAAGGATGAGAATGTTGAAACATCGGCACCTGAAAGCAGCAGAACAGGAACATAAGCTGAATCTTTGATAGACTATAGGCAGACTCCGACTGGCCAGAGTAATGAATGAATGAGTGCTGTAGCTTTGAAGTGTTCCTGGGAGAACTTGCGCTAACGCTTTCATTTAATGTTATTTTTCGTGATAGACAGTATTCCCTAGGCCTCAATGGTTTGACAGAATTCATGATTTTATACAGCCTTCATGTTTTTGTTAATCAGTGTTCCCTCACTACAGTACCCAGCATGCATTACACGTATACATTATATAGCCAGTGGGAATCCCTGTAGTGTCAATCAGTCGTCACTGCTAGTCACTGGTCTATAGACTACTGAATGCAACTGTGCTAGCATTAGAGTAACTCTGACTTCTGCTATCAAACATAATACCACAAAAATGGACACACATTTTTACACTTCACTTCAGAGACTACTGTGGCACTGCTGTAACATTTAGGATTCACAATGAAGGTAAGTAATGCAGTAATGTTGTCACAAGCCAAGAAAGCCTGAAGGAAAATGTTCTTTACATAACAACAACTAGAAAAGGTGGCTTTTCAGATTTTCTTTTTTGTCCAGTTGAGTTGATATTGTTGCTGTCATGGGGGTATTGTCATGACAGCAGCAATATCAGAAAGAAAACATACGACCGCGGTGCAACTTTTGTACAATTTACATATGCCAGCTATATAATACATATTCATGGATATGTGTGCATGCATACGTAGAGCAAGTCATTACTCTGTTGCCTTGCATGTGAATGGTACAGCGTAAAGCCCTTGATTGTCAAACAGATTGCTGTTACAGCGTTTCTCAGTCTCGTTGCTGCTTCTGCCAGCAGAAACATGGGGCTATTTTGTATGTGCTGATGAGTTTATGTTGGGTGGGGGTAGCTGTTTTCACCTCTTCTCTTTCCCATCCTATCTATCTATCTATCTATCTATCTATCTATCTATCTATGATGCTTTTGGAACTGACAGTCTGCCAGAGGTCATCTCCGCTGGCTAAGGCAGAACCACTGGCTGCATTTTTTCCAGTGGTTTTGTGGTGGTGGTGGCAAGACCCAATGCAGCTTCAGCAGATGGAGATGGAGAATTTATCATCCCTCTGGGGGCATTTGATCAGTGTCCCTCCCACTGCAGCCAGAAATGGAAGGAAAATATTAGGACTAGTTGCACAATGGCGATGGTATGGAATGGTAATGCCGATGGATGGAATCCAGAGACAGAAGCAAAGAGAAAAAGATGAAAGCAGCAAAGGGAAAGGAAGAGAGGCCCAAGTGCCTGGACTTTTCTTCAAATCCACCTCTGGGTGGATGGAAACCGGAGACAAAAACAAAAGGGGGAAGAAAAAATAGCAAAGGGGGGCTAGAGAAGCACTAGTCTTACCATTGAACATACATCTGTGTGGATTAATTAAATCAAAAAGAATGGAAGTAAAGAGAAACACAGTAAAAGGGAAGAGAAGCAGAAGTACCTAGTCTTTGAACTGACCTCTCGATGGGTGAAATCAAAGGACAGAAGCTCAGAGACAATGAGACAACTAGCAAAAGGCAAGGAAAAGAAGTTCAAATGATTAGTCATGCACATCTCAGGCAGTTTTCTACTACACATTCAAAAACAAGAACTGACCCTAATGGGAAACAAGGGAACTTTCAGTTATAGCTCTAGTTTATTTTCCACCTGCTTGAGACAGTAAGCTCAATTAAAGTGATGGCTGCTATAGTATAATGGATAACACATCCAACTCCCATGCTGTAGACCAAGGTTTTATACCTTACCTGGGCATGCACCCTACACTATACAAATAAGAGTCCTTGGGCAAGACTCCTAATGCTAACTTCGCCTACCTCTGTAAGAAATAATCAAGTTGTAAGTCGCTCTGAATTAGAGTGTCTACCATATACCATAAATGTAAAAGTTTGATCATATTTTTGGCCTATTATATGCCATTGTAAAGCATTTAATTTGGTATATTTACTTAATAACTGCCTTGTTTGCTAGGTACCTTAAATAATTGTAATATAATATAATATAATATAATATAATATGTCTACAATTGCATAAAAATGTCTACCATTACATAAAATTACACTAAATCATGTGTATAATCAAGCAAAGATTATATTCTGATGTGTACATAACTTGTACTGCCATTAGCCCCCCTGTCTTTTGGTCTTGCTTTCTAACTAGCTTATGTTAGCAAACTCTGTTCAACATTATAATGACCTGGTGTGGTTGCTCTTGTTAGAGTGCTTGGTGGCTTTATCCTCACCCCTGAGTATTTTTATTTCCTGTTGGTACCAATCTTGAGCAGGAACAAAAACCCATAAAACACAACCCTTTGGGACCGATACGCCAATGGCAATGCAAATAACACAGTTACAGTTTTCTGATGCCAAAGATTCCAGAGCTTTGTGCATGGACGTCAGCCCATGGATGATCGGGTGGAATCAGAAGACACAACCAAGGAGAAAAACAACAAAGGACAAGAAAAGGAGGAAAAGAGAAGTGCAAGCTTCTCAGTCTTGCCTTGGAATGCACCTCTGGATAGATGGAATCAAAAGACAGAAGCAAAGAGACAAAATAAGCAGAGGGCAGGAAAGGGAAGCACAGTGCATAGTTTTGTCTCCACCATGGTGGACATGTGCCTGTGGCCCACGTTAGTCCTTGAGCATGACGACCTATGCGAAAAAGCCAATTACGCACCACCTGAGAGGAGGGAGACTTCTAAGCCCTTCCTTGCTCCCCTCTTCGCCTCTCCAGGGTCATGTGACTCGCCACAAATCTGCATGTCCTTGGAGCTGTGGGAGCCGCTATTTATAGCCCTCATCTCGGCAAGAGAGGGCCTGATTGGGACGATGGGGGGTTTAAAAGGGGGGT
>CM067476.1:9189932-9233618 GCA_034552555.1 Semaprochilodus insignis | reverse complement strand
GGTGGTGGGGGGAGGTGGGTGAGGGAGAAGAAGGGGGGTAGGGTGGGCGACTGTCGGCAATCTCATCCTCATTCCCCCATAGGGAGCTCAAGTGTCATCACCGAAAGCACCCCAAGTCTTAGCAAGCCGTTTACGGCTTCAACTAATTCGTGTTCAAGCCATATGTTGATGTCATCAACTTTCCCCACAGATCCTGCCTGACTCTGTTCTCTCTCTCTCTCTCTCTCTCTCTCTCTCTCTCTTGCTGTCTCTAGTCACTGGCTTCCTCATTAGGAGGCGTCTCTGGAGAAATCGCCATCTCATGAAGGCATGGTCAGCAAAATCATCCAAACAGATACTGTCACTCCGCTAATAAATCAGTCGCTGTCAAATCTAAATGATGGGACTGGGCAGACATAAAAGTATATGCTTTTTGAAATTTCATCGATATCTCCAGTGAAACTGAAAGCAATAAACAGCGAGGCTAGCTTTCCCACAAACCTATAGTGTAAGCAACCTTCATTGTTCCTTCCAGAGAAAATCCCAAAAAATCAATTTTAGGCATTTGTCAGAGAAATACAACATATAATAATAAAAATGATCCAAAATATGTCTATATACTATTGTTGTTTAAAAAACTCTATTTTTGCTGTTTTTCATTTTTCAAAACTGTAAAACACCTTTTCTTCTTCACATTGTGTCAAGATTTTATGACAACAGATAAACCAATAGAATAGGTGGTGTCCCATCATCTTCCTTAGATGTAATGCTGTTTTGTGCTTTTCCTGGACGTACAAGGTTTTATCATGACAGTGACAATATGCAGTTATATTTAATACTAACTATATGAGTGGATGGCATCTGAACTCAAACAGCTGGAACAGCTGTCTTAGAAAAGTCTAAATGAAATTTCCACTTCAGCAAAGTCAAGTCACATTATTATGACCACTTCTTACTTTCGACACCGGCAATGCATAGCTCATGAAGGAAGTCTCATGTCGTGAGCTGGCTTGGTGAGTATATAAGGTGTGCGATAGACGGTCTGCATACATATCCCTCATTGCTGCCATGAATAAAAGGGCCGATACATGCTGATTGTCTTTACTGGGGTGGATGGGATCTTCCAGCAAGACAATGCAGCATGTCACATGGCTGGAAATGCCCGACACTGGTTGGAGGAGCATGATCAAGACTTCCAAGTACTACCCTGGCCCCCTAATTCCCCTCCCCAACGCACCCTCCAGCAGCTGTGGGATGCACTGCAGTCAGCGTGGCTCCAGACACCTGTGTCAACTTACCAGGACCTTACTGAGTCACTCCTAGCCCGCCTAGCTGCTGTCTGTGCTACACACAGCAGTTACTCTGGATATTAGCTGGTGGTCATAATAATGTGATTCGAATGTGTACTTGGAACCAAATGATAAATTACTGGGATCATGACTGAACATTTGCCTCAGGCAACTTGCAAATCAGCTAATATGGTGGTCACCGACCCCCGTCCTCAAGATCTTCCTTCCTGCAGGGTCTAATTCCAACCACAATCTTCCACACCTGCTCAAGCTAATTAACTTCTTTATTAGTGCTTCATTGGTTAGATCAGATGCATTTGTGTTAGGAAAAGCGGGAGGACAGCATGTTAGATGTATGTTGGAACGCTGGAAAGCAGATTTTAGAGAGAAGGGCTGACAGTTAGCTTGTTAGCTAATCTACAGCAAATGAGCTAAGTATAGCAGCTAAAGTCACATAATGTTTGGTTGTCTAGATACAGCAACGTATTAAACCTTGTGTTAAAATCAATGGGGACTAAACAACATACTGTGATGACGTATTCCAAGAGAAGCCTTAATCCATTGAGCAATTCAGAGTTATGTGGCATCAGTAGATATACATGTTGTAAATAAAACTGATTCTGAATGGTCATACAATTTAATCACAAATGTATACAACAAAAAAACAACAACACATTTATTGGCACAACCGCTGATTGGCATTGTGAGTACACAGTTGACAGCAGCAACATAAAAACCACCACTTGAAAACGTCACATCACAGCGGAGGAAAGACGGAAAGAGTTCTTCAACAGGAGACATGTTAGAAATGAAACTAGGGAATGAGGAATTCATTCAAGCAAAATTTGCTGCAAATGACAGCACAGTAAAGTATGACAGGGAATAGAGATTCACAATAGAGAGAACGAGAGAAGGAGAGAGATGTGAAATGTGAAAACTGTCGGGGAGTGCAGAAATCATCACAGGGAGGTGATCAACATTGTTGGCAATCACGGTAATGACAGAGTGATTTGACATGGTAGTTACAGCACTCACCAAGGTGATCATTTATCTCCAAACTGGCCAGATCAGGCTGATGTGCAGGAGCGCCTGCACAAATGCTGACAGATACAGAGAGACGGAGAAAGAAAGGGACAGAATTAAAACATGACACCTTTGTTAGTAAAGAAGAAATAGAATTAGCGAATTTGAGTGCCAAATAGGTTGAAATTACGCTAATGGGTTCTTAATGGGTGGCTGGTGTCCAACTGGAGACAATTAAGTGCCTATCCATTATAGCAACAGTACATTTTACTGTACCAAAACAACTGCTCGAACGAAAGGATAAAAGAATAGCTGAATAGCAGTAAGCATGCATGTGTGTATTGTCTGTGTGGGCAGTAGCAGGGTCAGAGAGTCCATGACTCACCCACCAAACAACAAACAGCATAGCCTCGTTTGTACTTTGGCTGGAACAGTCCACACGTCACAAGGCTGCAGTCTAACCTTGAGCCAGCAAACTTGCATGCGTCCTTTCATATACATAAGAATGCGATCAGATACCTGCTGAGGTTATGATACATCTCCCCATCCCTGCTCCGCTAGCTTCCCATGCTAATGTGTGTCTGACGGCCCCTTTCTCCCTGCAATCAGGAGAATGATCGTTATCATGTGGGCCTGGCCGCCCAGATGCTCCCAAACAGCCGCGCTCACCGTAACCATTTGCATAATAGCGTCTCATCACCCCAGCCTTCTGCTTGTGCTGTAACAGGAAACTGTCAAGATGTCGCCCCTTCCTTCTTGACTGTTTAAAAAAAATAAAATAAAATAAACAGATCGGTGGAAAGGGGGCTAGGCCTTACTGTTATACAGCGGCTGAGGTCACCAGGTGCGACGACAACAACTGCCTCGCAACCCCTAAGTCTTCAATTTGGCGTCATTGCGCAGTTGAGAGCCTCCTCCACGCCACTGTTCAAGAACAGAGCGCGGCAGGCGATTGAAATGCAGACTGGATGAAGGACTGGCCGCCTCCTGATGATCACAAGGGTGGAACACAGTAATGTTCAGATGCAAATTTGTTGGATGACTATTGTTTCTGTAAAAAGCATTGCTGAGTTCTGTCTCCCAGAGTCAAGGTTAGCAAGAAAGGTGGGGATATAAAGAAGTAAGTCAATGTTGAAAGTGCTGGAGAGCTGCAAATCAAATAACAGTTAGTTAGCTAGCTAATCTGTAGGAAAGCAACTAATCTATAGGAGAATGTAATTACTAAATTGACAGGAACTTGGGTAGTATGGTCAAAATAAGCATCATATTAATAACATCTTATTAATAACGTATTAATAACATTAACACACAAAGTTAATAAGAGGGGAAGGGTGGAGATCATGTCTTCAGTATCTGGGATTTTTAAAATGCTGTTAAAAAAAAAATAAAACGTGTGAAAGCATTGTTTTGCTGTTTCCTGTTGACAAAGATGAAATGAAACATCATTGTGATAGTTATGGTGAACTATGCTGTCTGTCACTGCATAAACTGGTAGAAACAGATGGCTAAAACAGAACTTAAGACACCTCTGATGGTCATCTTTAGGCAAAGACCATATTTAGCATATTTGTGTCTCTAACTACTTTCTTATCTGGAAATAAGATTATGAACTTCAGAACTGGTATTCTGCAGTAGCTCCTGTCCTCAATTCAGTTTTAAGTGAAGCTTCCATAATGACAAAGCAGATAGGATGAGATTTCAGACTTTTCACATTCAGGCAATTTCTGCAGTCAAGTTTCTTCTGATTCTCAGAGTCAAGGTTAGCAAGATCGGTGAGGATATAGAGAAGTGAGCCAATACAAAAAGTGCTAGAAAACTGAAAAGCAAATCAATTGGTTAGCTAGCTAATATACAGGAAAGCAGCTGAGTATAGTCTCTAAATTGATATTAAACTAGGTAGTCTAAGTAAGCAAGAATCACAAGAACCACAAATCTGTTTGTTTCAGAAGAGAGGCTGAGCTACTGCTATTAACAGGATTACTTACATGCTTTTGAAATTGCAATTCAAATCCAGATCGCATGGAGTACCATTCATCTTACGTTGATCACATGGGTGGAATACATAGTAATGTTAGGATGCTGTTTGTTGGATGAGTATTGTTTCTGTAAAGAGTGTTTTTAAAACCTGACTCTAGTCACGGATAGCAAGGGGGGAAGGGATACTGAGAAGTGAGCCATTGAAAGTGTTGAGATGTATTTTAAGGCCCTCAAAGGTAACATATGTCTTGTGTGGCTGTGTAAAGTCAGCAGGTGCAGTTGCTAAGCTCAGTGTGAGTGATATTGCACCGGAGGCTCTGGGTGTTGATCCTGAGGAACCTGGAGTCTCTAGAACAGCTCTAAACCCTGTGGTTGGTTTCAGGGTCCAGCGTATCTATGTCTCTTTATCATTTGACATCAAAAGGGCCAAGGCCCAGCACTATCTTCTCTGTTTACTAGCCTTCTTAGCAGGCGCTCATTACCAAAACATCAAAATAATCCACATGAAGAGCTAGAATTAATGATCTCGTCATGCCACGAGTGCCCTGTGCGAACTGTGCCAAGCCATCCAACACACACACACACACACATGTGCAGGCCCCTGTGCGGGGGCACATGGCCGCTAACGACTGCTCAATTAGGTGAAATTAAGGAGTCGCTGTGAGGTCCATGCTGAACTCATTAAGGCGTGCAAGGGAAGGCTGAACAGTGTCGCGTAGTATTAATCCCTCCAGAATGAGATGGGGGATCCGTTCAGGTCTGCCTCCAGTAGCCAGCCTGGCCTTGGTTCTAATGAGGTTGAGCATAGCCCCCAAGTATCCCGCTGTACTGAGATGCGGCAGTATGGCCAAAGAGGATATATTTTGCAACCTCACATGGCTCAGCTCCAGTACAAGGAACACAGTTATCTGCCATTCTCTCTAGGACATCAGAACCGAGCAATCTGGACTAGTGTTACGGACATAGCTTGTTCCTGGCAGTAGACTGTTAAGGTTTGCAGACTTCTGAATAGGCAAACAAATGTGTACCTTTATATTACAGTATGTCTACATACTATAGTTATACACTGCAGTGACGTTGTCCATGTTGCCATATATACAATTCATCAGCCTCCCTCAAGCCCATTCATTATTACTCAGGTTGTACACTGGTGTAACTAGGATATTTCCACATGTTGATGTCCCTGATGGCATAACAGTGGCTCTCCAGTTAGAAAGATTCAGTGGTTCTGTGGTCTGACACTGATCACTGATGAACAACTAAAGGACGACACAGGCCTAGGCCTATTTCCGCACATGGTACCTCTAAACATGTTAATTGCAGCCATGTTAATTGGTTAGTCAATAAAATGACACAATTTATCTTGTAAAAGTAAAAAATTCTAGATATAAGGCTTACATTTTTATAATGAGATATACTGGATTTTCAGAGATGCTTTCACTGTAATGTACACGCATCCAACTCTTTATTAGGAACACTCCACTTACCACTTGTAGTTCTACAATTACATACCGTAGTCCATCTGATTCTCTGCATACTTTGTCAGCCCACTTTTATCCCACAGGACTATCACAGAGCAGGTATTATTTGGGTGATGGATCATTCGCAGCACTGCAGTGACACTGCTGTGGTGATGTGTTAGTGCGTGCTGCGTTGGTGTGAGCGGAATGAATTTTTTAAACACCTCAGTGTCACTGCTGGACTGAAAATAGTCCACCCACCAAAACTATCCAGCCAACAGCATCCCATGGGCAGCGTCCTGTGACCTTTGGTGAAAGACGTCTGACTTCTGACCACAGAAGAACAGGGTGAAGGGGCAAAACAAAGCATACAGAGAGACAGATGGCCTACAGTCTGTATTTATAGAACTACAAAGTGCACCTAATAAGTGGAGCAGATTAAATGCACATTGAATGTAGAAAGCAGGAGGTCTTCCTAATGAAGTGTTTGGTGAGTATATGTAGGTCTATAGACGATTGCCCAGTCACGAGTCAGAAAGCTAAAGATGGTAAACAACTCAACATGCTCTTTCATGAATTATATTTTGATTAGGCAAAACAGAAAAAACTGATATGACTGTCTATCCATTCGTAAAAAGATAGTGGTGGACAGTAAGGTAGTAAATGTGACTGGTTACTGTACTGTAAGTAGTTGTTTGGTGTATCTGTACTGAAGTATTTCCATTCTGGGGGACTATACTTTAACTTCACTACATTTCAAAGTCAAATATCTCACTTTCTACTCCACTACATTATGCCCAAATCTGTCCTTCCTTTTGGCTTATGTATGCATAAAAAAGTCACATGTCAAAATGAATGGACAGAGTATTATAATATACATTTATAATGAATTTGTTATATAATTTATTAAAAGATAAACGAATAGATAAATTATAGCAACAAGTTGCAGACTGACTGCCTAACTCAACACAAACTTTTTTAGGAAACTAAAGTAGACTTGACACGATTAGGCAATAATAAAAAAGGACTATCAGAATGATCTGTTACCATAATCCTCGTTGTTGAAATGAAGGAAGGACTCAATGCTAGGCAACCAAGTGCAATTTGCCCAGCACCATCTACTCTGAAGAAGCACCCAATTCAGGGTACAGCATGCACTTTGTTTTGAGCTTGTGTTGGCCTGTTGTTGTGTTACCTAACGGAAACTGTTCTCCTTCAGTGTTTTGTGCTTATGATCATTTGAATAGACATCAGTGCTAGGCTAATTAATAACCTTCTATTAAAAGACTGGTGGACTGAGAGAGACGCTAGAGTCTTTACACCTAAAGTGAGTTGATTAAGAGTCTTGTTCCAAAACTGATAATAGGACAAGTGGAGGAGGAACTTTTACTGGAGGAATATTTTACATTGGGTATCTCTACTTTAACTCAAGTACATGGTTTGTGTACTTTATCCATCACTGTGGTACATTTCTGCAATGCAAGCTCTGTATGTCTGAATGGCCAGCATGCTCATGTCAATAGCAACTGCGTGGACAGTTTGAATTCAGTACATTGGCTGCCTTGGCAACATAAAAGTGCTTACTTAGCTACAGCAAATGCAAATTCCACATAAATTAGTATACAAGTCATGCCACTCTATATATTGCGTGGATCTTCTAATCATAAAGTGTGCAGTTTTTATTTGAGGATTAAATACTAATGAAATCTATACAACTCTATTAATAACCATTATAAAGCGTACCCCAGCCATGCATAAATCATGCATCACTAATTAGCGTAAAATTTAAATGCATGCTGTAAAGCCACATCGAGTGTCTCACACAAGACTAAGGTGCCAAGCCATCATTGTACTAATTAGTTTGCAATTATGTTTAATAATTTCTCTGGAAGCCGGTCTTCACTCTGAAAGACTGCGGGCTTGCTCCAAAGGAATATACAATCTCGTTGCTACATTTGCCACAAATGGAGACATCAGGCTCGGTGGGGAGAGAAAAACACATTTGACAGCATCTTTACACACTCAACTGCATTAAAGCAAAAGGTTTTTTTTTCTCTCTCGCTTTTCTTGATGATTTCGAGCAACAGAAATGCAGTTTAGCTTCAGATCCCTTTTAACTTACATTTCAGCTTGTGTTACAGTCTTACAAAGGATTTGAAAAGCTGCCAGTATTTTTCAAGACAGTCCTGTGAAAACAGTAGGCAACACAAGACAGTTGATATGTCCTTAGTGGCCATGAAAAAGCTGGCATTAGCTCGACAGCGATATACGTCTATATAATGTTATTTTACAGGAATTTGATTTTGCAGTAATAGGAGTTGTAACCCTTTATTTCCATGAAGACAGCCAACACACCACCAGAAACATGCTGGCAGCAGGTTATTTGCCAGCAGTAATATAGTGCATGTACAAAATACATCATCATGCTATCAGTTACCATTAAGTTGCCATCAGTTGGGTTCCTGATTGTGATGTTTAGGGAAACATTGGTAGACATTTAGCTGACACTCACATATACATATGTTGATATACTGCATATGACATTATCACATTATCAGTTGGTCTGTGTTGCATTAACTAATAAACAGATGGAAAGAAGGAAGTCTCCTAAGTGAAGACAGTCAAAACACCGCCAGAAACATTCTGGATGTGAGTTCTTTGCCAACAATAATGTAGCGCGTGTACAAAATACATCATCATACTATCAGTTACCATTAGCAGTCAGTTGGGTTCCTGATTGTGATCTTTAGGGAAACGCTGTTAGACATTCACCTGACACTCAGTGGAATATTAACAAATGTACGTATGATGATATACTGCATATGACATTATCACATTATCAATTGATCTGTGTTGCATTAACTGAGAAACAAGATGGAAAGAAGGAAGTCTGGATTTTACAGCTCCAATATCGATTAGCTTCACTGTTAGGACAACCTGACTACTTAAAGGCATAGCAGGTAAGAAACTAAGTAGAAACAGGTAAATTAGCTTTTTTACAGCACTAATACCACATAATGTCAGCAGAACTGCTTAACTGTATTGGGAGTAATATAGGTTGATTAACCTTAATCAATGCATTGACTGAGCAGACACTATACTGGACATCTTATTCCTATAAAATAATTTATTATGTGCCAACTGAAAAAAAAAATTACATTTATATTTATGAAGATTGTAAATTCATACAAGCAAAAGATGAGCTTAATTTCACAGATTATTCATGTTTTATAATGGTTGTACGGTATGTCAGAATAAGTATGTGAACTACTGAAAGTAGAGTGAAAAGCTACATTTCTAAGAATTTAAACCAGTCTAATTTGACATATTTTCACTATCATGGAAAAAAACTACTTTTACTACTGATGAGACTAACTGGTTTGGTTTGGCACCTTTGCTGTAGGACTTGTTACTGTTTATAGCAGATTATTTTTTACGCTGTAGGTGGTACAGATGAGTTTAAATGACAAATGGAGATGATGAAGCAAAAGGCTTACAGGACAGGTTATCAACAGCATTATGATAGGGTTACAGTTAAGATTAGGGTTTGGTTTAGGTTTTAGTTTGGGGTTTTGATTATGGATACAGTTAGGAAATAGTTCAAATCAACAAACACCTTAGTAGTAGTTTAGTAAAAGACTTTGCTTCTTCTGACAGCTGCAGGACTAATATAACAGATTACTACAATGTAATTATAGTATAATTGTAATATAATTTAATAAAAGATGCTTATAGCAACAAGTTGCAAACTGATTGCTTAACTCAACACAAACCTCTTCAAGGATCTAAAGTAGACTTGACACATTTAGGCAACATGTGATCATTTAGGCATTCCATTTGCATTATGACAACTGGTGTGGGGTTACTTTTATTGATATTAACCAGTAGCTGGCTTTAGGTTGGGGTTTAGGTTATTTAGGTTATGGTTAGAGTTAGGGAAAAGTTATGTTCAGCTCAACAAATACTTTATTAAATAGTTTTCTGAAAGAGTTTGCTTCTTCAGTTAGTCAGTTATAGTACTAATATGACAGAATACTATAATATACTGTATGATTAGAATATAATTAGAATATAATCCAATAATAGATGCTTATAGCAACAATAGTTATAGTTGTGAACTGACTGCTGATTAACTCAACACAAACCTTTTTTAACCTATAGTAGACTGGACAAGATTCAACATTGTGATAATTTAGGTATGCCATTTGCATTATGCTAACTGATGTGGTGAAATATTAACTAGTGAAATATTACAGAAGCAAACACAGCCTATGAAACGTATCTTGGCTTATTCTAAAAACTGGATTTTTCACCAAACTGCCTGCAAACTTTTTATAGTGGACTGTCAAAAAGATCTGTTACCAAAATCCTTGTAGCTGAGATGAAGGAAAAAAGGCCCAATGCTAGGCAACCAAGTGCAATTCGCAGACGCAGGAAGAGTGCAGGAAACACATTAATTGGTTAAATTGTTTGACAACTGCTCCAACAATCACCCCCAGCGTGAGAGGCGGCGAGGAGGCAGGCCGGCGGGGTTCCGGCTGGTTGCTGGCTGTGGAGCGGAGAGCGGTGCTTGGGCCCCGGCGGCCCACGCGGCAGGGTTTGGAACCCGGCCCACTATCTCAGCTCTAATAAGGGTAATCAGCGCCCCCATGCCAGGTACCAGGCTCTCCTCACAGCAGAGACATGGCAAAGAACTACAGCCAGCCTGGCAATGTTTACCCAAAACACACTCCCGCGTAACACGAACACACACACATACACACACAAAACAGGCATGCACACACCCTCATGGAATAATCGCAGCTTTGGTTGGAACAAGCACCCCAGGCCCTATGCACGCACACACATAAACATATGCTAAAAAACAATGAAACGTCGTCGATAGTCTAAAATTGATCACCGCTTCACCTCCACCAGTGGGATATTGATTGCGGCTCCCTTCGGAAAGTGGCCTTTTAAATACACCTGAGCAGCTCGAGCACACAAGCCGTGCGCGGCACAATTAGCGAAGCTAACCGCTCATTTTCAAACCTGCTGGCTCCATTAATCCCCACGCCTCTGTCAGTAATTTGAGCGCATTCAGAGAAAATTGAGATCGGGCAATATTACAGAAAGCCACATAATTTTTCATTATGCCTATTATTAGCCTGAATTAGAGCAGCATGGAGGTCTTATCTAAGAAAGAGAGGTGTTTGCTTTTTTTCATACCTTGTTCATAGGTTATTTTTACAAATCCAGTATGTCAATGTCAAAGAGTAACATAGCGTTGTCTGAATAAGTGGCTATACTGGATCTTCATAGGAACCCAACCCTGTGAATCCATCCACATACTGTAAACAGACAACCCTTCTTCATACACTCATTGTCAAAAGAATTGTTGCACCCAGAAGGAAGTGTCTAATTGCAATGCTATTGATAAGGAAGATAAAGGTTACCAGGAACAATAAATGATGATAAATTTAGACTGATATGGGCAATATTTATTGAGCTACACATACAGAAACGGTGTCTCAGGCATCAGGCCATCATGTTTGCTAACACAACATGCTAACACTTTAGCATTGAGTTGTAGAGGTTCCTAATGGTGTCCTGCCAAAATCCATCCCATGCCGGCCTTCTGGATGTGTGATGGGTGACAACAAAGCGTTCATCTTGACGCTGACCACGCCAGTGCCTCTACACATGGATTCAAGACAAAAACAGGACTCGTCCCTGAAGATGACCCGCTGCCATTCTGAGTCACTCCATGACAGTCTGACACGACACCATTGCAGTCTTTGTCTATGTTGGCGTAGTGTTAACAGCAGTCTCAGTAATGGTCTGTTTGCATGTAGTCCTGCATCGTGCAGCCATCTGACAATGGTGGCACTAACAGAATGACTTATGGAGATCATCACTGCTCGCTGAATGTCTGCAATCGTGGCTGTTGGGTCAGTCAGGTACAGCAATAAGGCCCGTCCTTGCTTGCTAGTGTGAAACTTGAATCATTTGCATGTCTCACAATGTCAAACCTACCAACCAAGTTTCATTTTTGTAGGTTGATTCCTTCTGGGTGCAACTATTTTTGCAACTATTTTTTGACCATAAGTCTGTACTCTATAGCAAAAGACTGGCCTAAAAAAGTATGCCAAAATAATAGAATGAAAGCTACATTTAATTCATTTATACACATTCTTTTATTTATCTAGGCAGTGCAAATGTGTAAAGCTTATCAAAAGAATCAAACCACAAGAATCAAATCATGTAATGAACCTCAAAACTGATTTCTTGTGGACTATGTAGCTGAGGGTGTTACATACACTGTCATTTCATTTCATACATTTGATGCATCCACTTCCTACATTACACTTCCTACACTACCACCATATACTAGCTGCCAGAAAGCAAGCATTATATTATAAATTATAATTTGTCTTAACAAGTAAAAGTGTGTGCTGGTAATAGGATTTGTTATTAGATAAATATAAAGTCTTTGCTGTCCACAGTCATGGTCAAATCTAAATACAGAGCTTAAAAAGTATAAACAGTATCTCTGGTCAAGTTAAGCTGAAATCCGAAGTGAGTACACACCATATACCTGTTTACACTAGGGTTGCCAGGTTTCAGCAGTGGCAAAACAAGCATAGAGTTGGGGGCGTGGGCAGTGATTGGCAGGTTGGCGGATGTGTTAAGCACAGCAAGCATCCAACATGTCTTTATCGCATTTTGTTCCGTTACGTCTCTTCTGTCATGTTCGTTGTGGTTTAAAACTCTTAAATTACCTTCTTTAATTGATTTTCTTCACATTTTCATAATGTATAGTATAGGTGCTATACAAATTATATCCTCCACAGCTCACCTACTTTTTTATGGCTGCAATAATATAGCTTACCTTAGCCTTTATGAGCTTACATACAGGCTGTGCATCAACACACATAGTACTGTACTTTATTGTATGTTCATTATTATCATCACCATCACTTTTATTTATATAGCACCTTTCAACTTACAACACACAACTCCACAGTTCACTCCACGGTGTAGAGTCCATAGCAAATCTGGAAGATTGCACTCCGTGACTACAATGCGTCACATAGGTGGCCAGTGTAGTATGCCTCAAAGTCCAGAAATGGCGTTAGCTGTAGCGTTTTCATGAAGCTGAACCCCACCAGTATAAGCACCAGTATAAGCTTAATAGCTGCAATGCAGCGTTGTGCAAACAGCTGGCTGGCCCAGGTAGCCATGTTGCTGCAATGCAGCATTCCTTAAGTAACAGGCCCAAAGGCTTCATAGCATAGCAATGCACATGCATGAAGCCGAACACCACCTGTAAGATATACCAGTCAACAAATGTGAAAAAAATTTCAAAAGAGAAATCGTACACACAAAAGGTTTAACTTAGTTCGAGTTAGTATTGGTACTCAGTGCGTCTCTAACTTCTAGGTCACCGTTCGAGTGTACACTAACTTGTGATTTTGATCATGTTGTACAAAAAGGTCAAATTTCTGTAGATGAGGAATTTTTTGAAGCACTAGTGGTCTCAGATCTGTGAACCCCACTGTATCTCTGAGTAAGAAAAGCTTGGGAAAAAAGGCTAGAATGGTACGTCGTTTAGTTCAAAAGAAATTCAGAGATGGGAGAGACTTTCTTAGTACTAGTATATAGTTATATACTATATAGTTATATTTTAGTACACACTCATGCACAATCAAGTCTGAGTATACTATACATGTCACCGTTTACAGAGGTAAATTTACATTTTATTATATTTCATTACAAACTGGTGCTGCAGCATTTTGCCACTTCTCACCTCTTTTCCACCCTTCTCAAAAACAACCTTGTGCTACGCTTAAAGGATTACGGGTGACTGGAGGTCTCGAAGGATACACCTGTTGAGTCCTCCAAATTCTCACAAACAGAGTGCCTGTTTCTCAGCCGAAGGATCAGGCACAGTCTTCAGTAAAACCATCCTTGGCTGCATCCTTGGCTTTGGAGACACTGCTATGGAATTGAGTGAAACTTGAATGGACATTTTTTAAAGGCTTATATCTGCATTTTCCTTGTGTTTTATTTTTTCACTTATGGTTAGCTTCACATGTTTTTATGTATGAAAAACAGTTATAAATGAACTCTGTGATTAGCTGTATCTTGCCTCTTTCATTGTGAATGAATCTATGTAAATGCATTGGACTTTGTGACATAACAAAAACAGAGAATTCACAATGGACTGCTTGAAAGAAACGCAGACGACTGCCCTTGACACCATGTCAATGTCACCAAAGATTGCAATGGTGTCGTACCAGACAGGCATGGAGTGCCCCAGAATGGCAGCAGGTCATCTTCAGTGACGAGTCCCACTTTTGTCTTGGCGGAGACAACCAATGAATCCGTGTGTGGAGGTACCGTGAGCACCAAGATGAACGGTTTGTTGTGACATGTCCAGAAGGCCTGGTGTCACTCCACCTCCACCCCTACTGCACAATCTGAAGGAACTGTGTGAGAATATTCAAGCTGCATGGGATGGATTATCACAGGACACCATTAGGAACCTCTACAACTCCATGCCGAGACGTATGCATGTTGGGTTAGCAAACATGGCAGCCCGAAAGAAATCAAAGAAATTGAGGACAATTCTGTTTTTCATGATATGTGTACTTGTAATGTCACAGCACCAACTGGACACTGGACAATAGCACTCAGGACTGTCCGATTTTGGCAAACTTACGCACCACAACACTAGCGGTGTCGGACGAAACTTTGGCCGAAAATATGCAGTGTTTGCGCATTTGTTGCAATCTAGCAGCTTGAGTGGCACGATCTTGCTTCAAAATGTCTCAGTGAAGTAAAGCACACATACTCACACTCGCTCACACACCCACACGCACTTGTGTGAGCCTCCGCACTGTGGCCGTGCCAGACCGCCACTTCCTGAGGCCCACATGAAAATACAGGCCCTAATCTGACGCTGCCGGCCGGCGTGGAAGCGGATGAGAGGGGGAGTGAGGCAGCGCCGGGCCCTCTGAGGACACACTGTGCTTTATACACTGAAGCCAGTGTGCGGGAGAGTGTGTGTGACGGACTCTGCTCAGGGCCGCAGGGGCGCAGCCGGTGTGTACGCGTGTGTGTAATTTCATGCTCGAAGGCAGACTCAGTGAGACCAGGCACCTTCGCTGTACAAATAGCACCATGAGTTTTAAATAGCCGTGTGGTGTCACTTTGAAAGCTGCATCAGGTAGCTCCTGCTGGGGGACTTCAGTCTTTTTCTCGCGCTCTCTGTTTCTCTCCCTCAGTCCCCAATTCCATTTTTTTGTTGTTGACTTCCCCTCTACCTTGCTGAACTCATTTGCGTCATACATGCGTAATGCGAATGCTCACTGGTAAATTTAAAAATGGAACATGCTAACTCCTTTGAACACTGGTTGTCCTAGCGGCTTGTGTGCTAGTTAACCTAAATAAACTTGATAGCAGGCAAGGTACACTTGCAGATTCCTCTGCTGTCAGGGCAAAATAAGCTAACATTAATTAATATCAGCATTTATTTTTACATTTTAAGAAATTGTTGTGTAGTAAAATTAATTGAAAGTAGCATGCACATAGTGATAAAGTGAGGACAGGAGTACTATGGAGACCCTCTGGTGCACCCAGAAGGAAGTGTTGGATTGCAGTGCTATTGGGAAGGAAGATAAAGGTTACCAGGAACAATAAATGATGATAAGTTTAGACTGACATGGGCAATATTTATTGAGCTACACATACAGAAGTAGTGTCTCCCAGTATGGCGTTTGGGCCTCCATGTTTGCTAATGCAACATGCCAGACGTCTCAGTGCGGAGTTGTAGGGGTTCCTAATGGTGTCCTGCTATAATCCATCCCATGCAGTTTGAATGTTCTCGCACAGTTTCAGTCATATTAAGAAATTGAGGTTTGAAAAGCTGCTGGTAAAATTAATCTCAATCTTTTAAAGAATCAGAATGCTCTTATAGATGGTGGTAGAGATTACCCTGAAAGCCATTGCCGTGTTTAGAGAAAGCCTCTCTTAAAGGTGGAAATACTTAAGTGATTGTACTTTTTACCATACTTGAATATTGAAAAACATGTATCTCCATTTTTGTGGATTTTCTTTACTTTTATGCATCTTTAGAACACAACAGCTGCTGTTTACATTGTGTGAAAATTTCATGATGAATCGACCAACAGAAATGCAAACTGCAAAAAAAATGGAAAAAGTCTGGATCCATTGACATTACAGTTAAATTAGGTTTTTGCTCTGTCCAGTAAAGTTGCCATTTTGGAGATACTTATTTTTGTGATGATATTAGTTTAAAAGTATTACTTTACTGCAGCTGAAATTCAGTTCCAGCATAAAGTCACTTTAAAGTTATAAAAAGCATGCTATGACTCTCAATGAGCTTTATGTTTAACCTTTATATACAGGATTATGTTTTGACTTTCACTCGAGAGTATACTGGCTTCATACTGCTATTGTTGAGTAAGATTATAACACAGAATCTATACTTTCACTTAAGCTTCTTTGTATTTCTCTCTTCAGAACTGTATAGAACTGTGGTGTTGCAGAATTCAAGCTTGCCACTAAAGAGACCAGGATAGCTATCTACATAAACTAACTTGTTAGGTAATGCTGATTTGTAACACAAATGTTTTCTATTCATCAACCTACTTTTATTATTCGACAAAGACACCCAGGTAAACACAACAGGCTGTTTTTAAATCATGATTTCAAGAAAAACGAGTTCAACCCTACCTGGGTCTATGTGGAAATGTTATTACATACTAAATCAACTAACTAACCAAATTCAATTGACTATTGGGTTCAATTTCACTAGCCACACCCAGGCATGATTACTGCTTGACCTGTTGAATCTAAACACTACTTAAATAGAACCTGTCTGGCAATGTGTAGCAGCTAGAATGTCTCAAAAAGCAGCACCTGATGCCACATTCTAAAGAGATTCAAATACAGATGTGAAAATGTGAAAATTATGTGAAGATATGAAAGTCATCAAAATCTATCATTTGGAAAGGGTTACAAAGAATTGGGAATCCAACGAATCACAGTAACAGCCATTTTTACAAATGGAGAAAACCTAGAACAGTGGTGAATATTCCTAGAAGTGACCGGCCTAGCAAAACTCACATCAGTTTTACTTGCCGCAGTTAAGGTCAATGTACGTGATTCCACAGTAAGAAAGACATTGGGCAAAACTGGAATCCATGGTAGAGTTGCAAGGCACAAACCACTGCTGAACAATAAGAACAGAAAGGCTTGTGCCACATTTGCCAAAAAAAAAAAAAAATCGAGAAGACGCCCAGTACTTTTAGGATAATATTCTGTGGACCAAAGGTGTAACGTTTGACAAGGAGTGCATCCTGTTACATCTGGCATAAAGTTAACATCACATTCCACCAGGAACATCATACCAACAGTCAACTATGGTGGTGGTAGTAGTGTGATGGTCTGGGGCAGCTTTGCTTCTGCAGGATCGTTGTCGTAGTTGATGGAAACATAAATTATGCTCTCAATCATAAAATCCAGAAGCAGAATGTCTCGTAAATGTTTTGTTGTTTTTGTATTTGTTTCTATGTGAAACTTCTGCACATTTTAACACACAATTATTGTTCATTTGATGAATTTAATATATTGAAAAAAAAACTCAAATGTGGACTGTGCAAATGTTATGGCACGTTGTATATGTTTTATGTCTTCCAATACGTCAAACTCAGCAAATATAAAAACATTTTGCACACAAATGTTCTGGGAATTTTCTAATAGAAAATGCGTTTGCTTGTTTAGCTTGAAATTCCACAAAATCATGTAATAATTTGACTGGGGTGTTCAAACCTTTGTAAACAACTGTATTTTTTATTAGAACGTGCCATTATCCAGTGCATGATTGGAGTTCTGGAGCATGCATTGGCAGAGCACAATGAGTTCTTCCTCTTTTCCTTTCCGTCCTTCTGCACAGTCGGTAGCAATGCTGACCTGACACTCCAAGCGGTCACACATCAAGGTGCCTGTCCATCCCCTGCACTGCCTGGAACGTCAGTCGTGGTGAACAACAGAGGCGGATCAATCGAAGATGTGATGAAGTAGGGAAGGGAAGGTCTGCCATCATTTTTGCTCCCTTAACCACACGGATGGAAAGAAAGCAATCCTGCCGCATGCAAATTGGGTGTCAGTCAAAGCGAGGTCTGCACGCACACACACACACAAACACATTAACGAGCTGCTCACATCGCTATAATCACAGTGGCGGCCTGTGCGTGTGACAGGAGGCAAAATAACGCCTTGGCCTGGCTTTGACAGTACAGGAAATCAGTCGGGAGATTCCAGGGTGCGCAAGGTGGTGATTTGCAGAGGTGAAATGGTTATGACACATGGAGAAGGAGGCCAATTTCCAGCCCATCATGGCGATTTTAATTTTCGGCCATCGTCAAGGGCCCGGTCCAGCCGAGCATGCTTGTTTGTGATGTCTTGCAGGCCTGTAATTGAGGTTAACATCTCTACTGATTGTTTAACATCACGATTGATCGATGAATGTTGTGAAATGACACCTTTGCTACAGATGTGTCTGCCGCACAACCACCATTTACACTGTCAGGGTCGGATGCATAGTCTTGGCTTTGTGTAACAAGGGTCACATCTTTTTTGCTTGTTATAGATACAGATTCAGCATTACATATTTGCAGTTGTGAACTGTGGCTATTAGAGCTAGGTCTTATAATCTACAGTAATGCCAAATCAAGTTCTGAATCCATATTTGATGTTAGCTGTTTCTTAGTAATAAGCTAACAGAGATTTGCATTAACATTTTTAACAGTTCAATTAAAAACTTTTAAAAACATTAGAAGTTTCTAAAAGGTAATCCATGGATTCGTTGAAACTTGTGACGTATGTATTAGTGTATATTTTACCTTGTAGCAGTTTTACAGTGGCTTTTTCAGTACAAATGTCTGGTGTAAAGCTGCCACCGCTGTTTTTATTTCTAACAACCCTCTTAATAGGCAGCTCATAACTAATACATTAGCCCTCCTTAGCTCTTGATGCCCAAACCAATAGGACAGCTCACTTAGCAATTATCCTCCTAGATACCGCAGAAAAAATAACAAATTAGCTGGTGTTTCAAGGATTTAACTATTTCTGTCCATCCAAAATTACGATACAAACAAGAATAGCCACTTTATTGGAAACACCTACATTATTGGTCCATCTTATTGGTGTACAATTTGAACCTGTAGCCTATCTGATGCCATGCATAATCTGTGGCCACACTAGTTCACCATTTGTGTGTTATTGCAAATAATCATTTTTATGTCCATATATTGTGTAGAAGTGGACAAACCACCTTCACTACCCACACCTGACTCATCTCAAGTTAGCATTAGCATTGCTTTGCTATTTACAGCAATAAAATGATTTCACAAGTGAGTTCAGCACAACATTATGGGGGCCAAGCGATAAAGTGTTTCAGGTGTAATTTTGTCCCATTCATCCTGTAAACACGTCTTAGGGTGTGCAATGGTACAGGGTTGTCATTATCGCATTTTTGGTTTCAAAATTTCGTAAACACCTTCTCTACTACGGCTAGGTCACTGCAGGGCTTGAATTGGTGACTCTTACAATTACATTTACGGCATTTGGCAGACGCTCTTATCCAGAGCGACTTACAACTGTGCTTAGTGTCCCGTCGGATAATGTTTCCCAGCTAGTATAAGTAGGTTAGGAGTCTAAAACTCACCCTGAGCTCAGACACTGCCCGAACAAGGGCCAGTGCTGCTACCTAGAGAGAATAATACACAGACATATATAGCATAAGTGCACTACCTGGCAACCCAACCCAGGGCTCATACCTAGAGAGAAGAAAGGTTATGGTGAGTATAAATACAAAAACAAAGTATTTCAACATACACAACTATAAGTGCAAAAACAAAATATTTCAACATACGCATCTACTAGTGCTCATTCATTTAAGTGCTTTACAAAGAGATGGGTCTTCAGCCTGCGCTTGAAGACTGCGAGAGACTCAGCTGTTCGGACAGCCAGTGGGAGTTCATTCCACCATCTGGGAGCCAGGACAGAGAAGAGTCTGGACGCTTGTCTTCCATGCGTTTTCAGCACTGTGCATCTGAGGCACACCATGGAGCATAGAATATCATACTAAGGGCCCAAATAGGACAAGCTTTTTTTAAACCAGAAACCTGGCATTGGCTGATAAAATATAATGCTTCCTCAATGCTTTTACAAGTAACATATGGAGTATGTTTCAAAAAACAACCCATCTATAAAAAAAACAGGCTTCATAAGCACTGGTAAAGACAGATTACGCTGATTATCATAAATGCACCAGTGTTAACGTACCAAGCCAATGTTTAAAACCTAGGGAACTTCTAGGGAACTTCTAGGGCACATCTGGTCTGACCTTACTTATGAAATGCTCATACTGTGATTATACAATTATACAGTTGATAGGCCAGTTACATTAGAAATTACATTTACATTTAGTTTACATTCTTAGAATTTCCAGATACTGCAAATAAGCTGAAGCCTAAAGTTATCCTTGATATCCTTGAGGTCAGTACTGATACGTAGATAGAATACTGTAGTTTCTAACACTAAAGCCAAAGCCCCCAGGAGTGGAACTGAGGACTCCTGTATTACTAAAATAAAACACTGCTAACCACGTGCCAACAATACAAGCCAAAGGACAGCACTTATTCACATCATTACACCAATAAATCTAGTCCCACATCCAGATTTGTTCGTGGTGAGTGTGTAGTTTGGGTGGAGAACTGAATTACCTACACTTGCGGCATGGCAAAAGTGAAAGAACTGTTTTTGAATGATCTCTCTGTGGTGCTTTTGGCATCTAGGGCCATGCCAGTTCATGCCACAGTGGTTCTCCTGGCTTCGGCCACTGCTCTGAAGCTCAAATCCCACTGCTGGACAATAGAGGTTAATGTAGTGAGACTAGACACACACGTGGAGGATGTAATCCTTAGGCGTAGCAGCTACTTCTGAAATAACACAAGCATGTAGCAATTTTACTTGAAGTATTTCTCAGCAGCAGCTTACTGACAGATGCAGATGCTAAACTTTCAATCAATACCATATTTGGCATTCTAAGAACACAAGGAGATATTTTATTAGGATTTTAATTGGATGTTTCATTTGGTAAAAGTTTCATTTTTCTTCCCTGCAACTTTTCTTCCCCTAATCTGTTTGCAGTTGTTAAACAGCAATTGTTGTAGCTGTTGTTAATGTTACAATATATAGTATTTTGTAAGTTTTATATCATTTTATAGAGTTTATTTTGTTGTTTTGGCCCATTTCTTATGGTTTAAAAGGACACCTTGAATGGTGTAACTTGTATAACACTTAAAAAAATCAAAATAAATTAAAATTATCAACAGAATGTGAAGAAATTGCTGTTTTTATCACGTTGCAGAGATATTTACCCTTTGATAATCATGTTAAAGGTCCTGCCCTGGTTAGATTGTTTAAGTACAGGTAGCCAGTGAAAGGATCACCAAATGCAATGATAGCTAATGTGCTTGGCAAGTGACCATTATTACCACTACAAGAACAAGAAACCACATTTTGCAGCAAACGACATAAGTGAAATACAGTAAATATAAGAAAAGAAGGTGTTAACATTGATGCTTTCCACCGCTGGAGATGTTCTTGATAACAAAGGAATGAAGTTTCTTCCAGAATGCTAAGAAATAGCTGTTAGTGCCAACACTGAGGAGGTGGGCTGGTGCATTTCCTTGTTTCTTATGATAGGGGTGGACTTTCTGGTGATATTGAGGCCTCTGTTTGTTTGGAAATAGATATGTAAATACATTAAGGTACCAAGAATTAGTGTAAACAATGTTTTAGCCATATCATATAGATTGTCGACTGACCTAATGAATACTGTAATGAATACTGTTTCTTTGCTTGATGGTTATGACAAACATTTATGGTTTGAAGTGTTTTTTTCTGAGAATGATCCATTATCAGGACTAAACACTCTGGCCCAGCAGAACTACTTTTGGACATGTGGCACCAAAGGCGACATAACAAAAGACGAGTTTTGTCATTGGCACAGACAACGGTGACAGGTTGAATGAGTTCATGTCACCTGTGAATCGAACATAGGGCAAATTAACTAATGTTGCATTTGCTCCACCCAAAAAAATAGACTTTAGTGTGCCTAAACTTTTGACTGGTAAATGCACCCAAACAGTCAGTATGACAAAAAAGTGATAACTGCAGATTTCTAAAAGGTAATAAAGGAATACTCTCAGGACAGCCAAACAGACTCTAACCCTGTGTGTCTGATTTGTAGTAAGCTAATGTGCAGCATGCGTAATCTTAATGTCCAACTTCTCCTTACATCAACTTTCAGGTTGACTGTTCTCATGTCTGTAGTGGGCAGATAGACAGCTTAGACTGGTCTTATTTTCCCTGCGCCTAATCAGGCTATTATGAGCAAAACTATGATCCTATTTCAGACGGTGGGAAACAATAGAATGTAAAGCCCTATGCGGTTACTGTGGAAGCAGTCTGAACACACATGCACACACGCTCACACACACACACTCACACAGTCGCTCGCGTAAACCCGGAATACTAATAGCCTGGCAGCCCCTCCCCCACGCACACTCCGCCACACATCCTCTGGATCAGCAGGAGTCCAAATCAAGCTGATTTTCCTCTTTGATTCAGCCGGAGAGCACAGCTCAGATTGCATTTCAGAGAGAAGGAGACGAGAGGACACTGTGAGAGAGAGAGAAAGAGAGAGAGAGAGAGAGAGCGAGGGGGGAAGGGGGTGCAGTGGGGGTGTTTTGCATATTATAACGTGAAAATAGGAAAGAGTGGAGACGAGTCAGCGCAATAGGCCTCTCTCTCTGTCTCTCCAGCGCTGCCTTTTCTCTCCTCCACTGCCCCGACACACACAAACACACACACACACATACACATACACACAAATGAGAACATGAAAACATCTTAATGGCAAAACACAACCCAGGATTCATTTCTCTAATGTTGCATGTAGAAGTCAGTGAGAGGATGTGTGTCCTGACTCCAACAAAACCAGAGACAAACTATAATATCAAGGATATGCTCCTTAAATCCAGTTGTAGGCAAAAGTTTGGGCCCCTGGTCAAATTACATGATTTGTTGATGTTCCATATTGCTGCTGTCCAAAGAAAAACAAATATCTCCAAAATGGCAGTTTTGCAGTTTTACAGAGAGCAAAAATCTCGTTTAGTTATAATGTAAACGGCATCTGCTGTGTTCAGTTGATGCATAAAAGTAAAAATCAAGAAAAAAAATGGAGATACGTGTGTTTCTTTGGACAGCAACAGTGTGTTAAAGGTGCTATTTGTAAGATTTTTAGGATTAAACATTCCAAAATTAATTAAACCTATCATCAGAATATGAATAAATAACAGTTATGACCGTATGTCAACAATTGTCTATTGTCTATTGGATTTGTCGATGTAACACATCACAGAGACATCTACTGAAGTTAGCATGCTAACCCCAGCTAGACCCAGCCCAGGCTGTCTCAAAATACCACTTTGTTCCTTAGGAGCTGCTGTAGCCACTGCAGCATTGCCAACAGTTCAACATGAGAGCATGAATAAGCAGCACTGCCACAACGGTGTATTCTAACCTCTTGTCAAAAGGTCTGTTGAAAGGTCTGCTCCTGATTAGATCATGTAAAGACAGGAAGCCAATGAAAGGACTTTCACATCCTTTCAGACGTTTAGTGTTGAGATGTCTTCTCACAGTGGAAGGATGAACAGAAACACTTGTGGATTTTCTCTAATAGATAAAAGTACTGATGATGTAAGAGCCATGGTGGACAGTAAAGAGGTAAATGTAATTGGCTTCTGTAATACAGTTTAGTTTTTTTTCATGTATCTGTACTTTACAGAAGTATTTAAATTCTGGGGCACTTTTTACTTTAACTCCACTACATTACAAAGTCCAAAAGTCAAAATACCTCTTTGTTCCTTAGGAGCTGCTGTAGTTACTGTAGCCAATGTAGGATTGCCATCAGTTCAACATGAGAGCATGAATAGACAGCACTGCCACAATGGTGTATTCTAACCTCTTATCAACTATGTTGAATGGTCTGCTTATGGTTAGATCATTTAAAGACAGGAAGCCAATGAAAGGAGCAATAAACACAGTGATGGCTGAAGGAGCAATAAACACAGTGATGGCTGAAGGAGCAATAAACACAGCGATGGCTGGCAAACAATGATTGTTACCACTGCTACCTGTTCCCGGAAAGAAACCACATTCACATTATAATAGGGAGTATAGCATCTCTGGCATTGTCACCCCAGGCCTGGAATGCCTAGTACAGTGTTATGTAACTTTGGAAGAGTGAGCACGAGACCTCATGTAAGAACTAATGTAAGGACACCATATCACACACCAACAAGTATGAGTCTGCATCTAGCTATGGGTAGAAGCCAGCTTGGTACATCCAGCATAGACATAATGGCACACACTGAGAAGAGACCAACGAGGATGTTGTTGAAGGAAGCGAGAAAGAATAAAAGAGAGAGTGACGGAGGAAGAGAGCAAAGTAAATCTCGGTCTTTTACTTGTGGCGAGTGATGAAAGCATGTAAGATGGTCTGATGGCTTACAGATAAACAGGGCAAAGTGTACGTCCCTGTGTGTTTTGTCCAGTAAATATTAGATTATCCAGTAAATCTGTCTCACAAAGTTTTTTTTTCGGGTACCAAAAGGCATCTAACCTCGGTCCTGTTTCAGGCTAGCATGCAAAGCAATACTTTTATCTCACCCCAGAAAGTTCAGTCAGTCTTCACCAATCTCACAACAAATAATCCTTCAACGATAGCAACCTCCTGTAATAAAACCATGTAACGTATCTTGCAAGTTGACTTGTTTCTTTTTCTTTAGATGAATTGCCGGCAGAATGCCCAAACTATAGAGATGGGGTGGGTTTTGCTAACTGCAGATGCGGCACTGCACATACCAGGTGTTGAATTCCGACTCAATTCCAGAATCTGATTCCCTGTTGCATGCATGCAACTTGTGCATGCATATGGACGCTACAGATTACGCTTGTGATTTTGGTTGTTTGTATGTGTAAATAATAAGTGTAATCTCTATTTATCCGTATGCCTGCGTGACCAGTGTGCATGTGAAGAGGAGTCAGATTCTGCAACAGAGTCATAATTTCAGCACAGCACCTGGTATGTGCAGCCAGGGTCAGTTCAAAAGGCCGGTCTCAGTAAAGCAGAGGGCAGATGTGATTGAAAAGTCCTTGTAGGCTTGGTTGAGCAGAAGTAGTCCTGCCACCTGCCATTGTTTTTTAATGATCAGAGATTGGAGAGGAGTAAAGAGGGGAGTCCAATTCTGTATCCTGTGTCCAAGCTTTGCCTTGACATTCTTTCTGGGGGGCTTGCATATGTTTTTTAAAGAAATCTAGAGAGCTAATTTTACACGCCTCCAAAGTTCTAGTCGCAGAAGTTGGTTTAGCATTTTCTGCTTCTCATGATCCAAGTACTCCCAAACACATTCAATCATGCTGAGGTCTGGAGGCAGCCAGTTCATTGTTCTGAAATATTGGAGCATGCTTTTCTCTTTTCTCTAATAGATGAAAGTACTGATGATGTAGCAGCAGTGGTGGACAGTACGGAAGTAAATGTAATTGGCTGCTGTACTGTACGTAGTGTGGTGTGCATCTTTACTGAAGTCTTTCCATTCTGGGGGCCTTTATACTTTAATACTACATTTCAAAGTCTAATATCTTACTTTGCACTCCACTACATTATGGCCAATCTGTCCCTCCTTTTGGCTTACATGTGCATAAACGAATGAAGTGTGAAGTCCACCAGTCAGGGTCCAGCAGTCACTTTGTTTTGAGCTTGTTTTGAGGGTTGGACAGAGCTTGGTTCTACCTAATGAAAACTGTTCTCCTTTAGTGTTCAGTGTCAGACTAATTAATGACCTTCTATCAAAAGATTGGTGGACTGAGAGTGACTCTTCACCTACAGTGAGTTGATTAAGAGTCTTGTTACAGAAATGATAATAGGATATTAGAGCCATAATAAATCATGCTACTTATACTCTCCATACGTAAGTACATTTGAAGGTAAATACTTTAGTACTTCTAGTCAAGTGGAGGTCTAAAGAGAGGAACCTCTACTTTTACTGGAGGAATGTTTTACCTTGGGTGTCTCCACTCAAGTACATGGTTTGCGTACTTCGTCCACCTCTGTCTATTAGGGGCTGTTTCGGTGGTATACAGGGTCTCGTTTCCTCAACATGTTTTTTTTCCACTGCCTTAGACCCTCTACTTCCTCATCCACAAGCAGATTATCTTCTATCTAATCTCTTCAGGAATATCTCCTTGTACTCAAATGTTAATGACGGCGTTTTTCCTTTGCACAGTACCGTGTGTATGTATATGAGACATATACATATAATCCCTGAGACAGAATAAAAACAAGTGTTAGTGTTTGTGTGGTAGTGTTCGTGCTATAATACAGAAGCATCTCTCGCTGTATTGCATTAGAGTGAATCTAATGCAACTGCTCTCTCCCCAACTCTCAAATTACACACACCTGACAGAAACACCCCGGTGAATAATCAGCAAGCTGACCCTGTGTGTTGTGTGGCTATTTCATGTGTACGCCCATTTATGTGCGTAAGTGCATGTGCAGTGTGTGTCTGCATGTAGGGGTGTGTTGTTCATATCTGTGTGTGTGTGTATGTGTGTGTGTGTGTGTTTCCATGTTCCAGTGTGATGCGGGACGTGGTGTGTTTGGGACCGTAGCGGAGTGTGAGCGGGCCTTAATTTGTTGCAGTGGGGAAGAAGCCTAATGCAGCACACCTGCTGTCCCCATACTGTCATTAGCCCCTCCGCTAGGGTCACGGCTCAAACGCCATCCGCAGCCTGCAAAATGTGTATCCGCGGCCCTCATCATAACTAATGCACGCAGCCGCGGGTGGGTGGGAGATGCTGTGCTACCCAGATGCATGCTGGGAAAAGAACGTTAGCCCCGAAATCTCAGGGTGCTGTCTATCGTAGACTTCATAAACAAGCACAATGAAGTCTTCCAAAAGCAGAAACAGCAATGCACCTGCTAACCCAAAGACAAATGCAGGATGATAGCGTCCAGGAATAGCTACAAATCAGAGCTTTAACAGCTGCAAAATTAGGAAAGTTGCGTTTGGTTTTCAGCCATATTCAGGCAGAAAATTGTTGGGTTACAGTCAAGTTTAGGAAGAAGCTTGTCATGATACAGTTGGCTTCAGACAAAATTTTGTCAGGCTACAGATAGCTTTGGTAGGGTATAGTCAGATTTGGAAAGATTTTGTTGGGCTACTGTGGGGTCTATGCAGAATTTAACCAGGCTACAGTCGGGTCTGTGCAGAATTTAGTCGGGTTACAGTCTGGTCTGTTTTTTTACAAACCCAAATGTTGCCTACAAAATTATCAAATATAACTGCAGATATGGGTATGGTTGGCTTTGGACGTTGTTGGGCTACAGGTTTTTTTTTTTCAGAATTTTGTAAAGGACACAATTAGAACAATTCAATTTTATATGCTACAGTCAACTTCGGACATCATATCTGTGTGCTGAGGTTTGGTTGGTGATTTGTTTTCTGGATAAAGTTCAATTTGGGCAAATTTTGTTGATCTAAAATTGTATTTGGGCAGGACTATGTCAAACCACAGTTGGGTTTGTGGTATTTAGTTGAGCTACAGTAGGGTCTGTTCAGAATTTTGTCAAGCTACAGTCAGGCCAGTCAGACAGAATTTCGTTCAGATTAAAAAGTTGGTTAGACAATATTATGTTGAGCTTCAGACAAAATTGTGTCCAGTTATGGTTGTCTTTGGACTGAATTTGTTCTGCTACAAATGGGTTGGGAAGCTTTGCCAGAATACAGTCAAATTTGGGCAAATTTTGCCAGTCTAGAGTATTGAACTGAATTGTGTAAGGCTATAGTAAATTCGGGCTGAATTATATCAGGTTGCTGTCAGATTCTGAGGTCATTTTATTCTGACGCACCAATATACAATTGTTTCAGGCTTTTGGACTGAATTTTATTCCGATTTAAAAAATAATGTGAGTTAGTTGTGCTCTGTTTAAATTTTCAGGTCCAGTTCTATTAAAGTGCAGTTCATCAGTGAGTAAGTTTGGCTGCTAACGCCAAAACATTTTTTGAATGGTACAATGGCAATGGGAATAAGGTGCAAAGTGTTAACTTTAATTTTGAACACACATCTGTGTTAGATGAATCATACACGAATCACAGCCTTGGCTGCTACAATTTAGGAGACCACAAGTAATTTGACAGTTAACTGCTCAGTGGATTCTTGGCCAGCTGTGTGTTGTTGCATCATTATTTCATGTGCAAGAGAGTCTGGAGTTGATTATACATGTGACATTTACATATGGACTCTGCTGCTGCTGTCTCCAAGTGTGATGAACAAAGAAGTTTCAGTGTCAGTACAGCAGTACAACAAGAGGCAGCATAAACCAATCAGTGACAGAATCTCCACATTACAGTGGCAAAATGACCTGTTTGGTTCATTGTCAAGAAACATGCATGCGCTGGTCAGCTTATTAAAGGCAAGCTATCATTGCAAGCTATTGTAGCTGTTATTATTATTGGTGAACAGAAGAAGAACTCTAACCAGGATGTAGGCAAGCTTGTGTCAAAGACTACCGCAAAGGGAATAGACCAGCATCTCAAAAACTTTCGACAGATGGGAAAGGAACCTCTTCCAAACTCTGAACATTCCTTGTAGTCCCTGCGACAGCTAAAGAGCTGCTTCAAGCACTGCTCGTCCAGTTCTACACTTCCATGATACAGTGCATCATCACATTCTCCATCTCCATCTAGTTCAACTGTGCATCTTTGCTCATCAAGCACAAGCTGCAATCGAAGGTATGCACCCTATACTCATTTACAAGAAGGTGGAGAAAATCATAACTGCCCCCTCACACCTGGTCACTCTTTCCTCCAGGGAGTTTCATTTCACTGGAAACCAAGAGTGAGAGCCCTATAGTCTTAGACCAAATGGAAAATTTCTTTCTCCAATCAATCATCCTGCTAAACAAGGACCCTTCTCACATCCCTGTGCTTTAAATTGCTGCATATACACTTTATTACACACATTGTAATGTACTGAATAAGAACTCTATTCACTTTACTTTAGCCAGTGCAGATATGCACTTTAATATGTTGCAATATACATATTTCACATATTATATGTATTATCCTTATTTTAGACAACTTGAGATCTAAAAGACTAAACTTCAGCCTTCAGTCTCTTCAGTGGTGGTGCACTGTTATAATGTGCAGCGAGACCTGCAGATATATGGCCTTCATTGGAGGAGTCATCAGAAGAAAACCTTTCCTATACTCTCATAACTCAATTTGCACCAGAGGGTTGCAAAGGAACATCTAAACAAGCTTGATACCTTTTGGACACAAGTCCTTTTGGACACAAATGTGAACTGATTAAGTTTGAATATTTTTTTGACTGTGATGATCAAAGGTAGATCAAATACTAGTAAATTCCGGAAGCAAACATCACACTCACAGTGAGAAAACTGATGATGAAAAGAACATGGCGTTTACACCAGGATAATGATCCTGAACACACCTCAAAACAACCTCCACAACGGTCTGCCTCAAGAGTTGGTAGCTGAGGGTTTTGCTATGGACTTCACAGTCCACCAACCTAAACATTATTGGTAATGGGTGGACAGACCTCAAGAGAGCAGTGCATGCAAGATGGCCCAAGAACTCCACAGAACTAGCCGAAAATCCTCCAAACAAGAAATAAACGACTAACTTCATAAAGTGTTTACAAGGTGTGATACTTGCCAAATGGGGACCATGCAGGTTGCCCAAATGATTTGGGCACTTTAACTTTTTTGTTATTTTGAAATTGTAAAAGATTGCTTAAATTAATTAAAGAAATTAAAGGTCTTCACATGCCACTCTATAGCATTTCCTTGTCTATGCGGGTGTCAACATTCCATAGATATCTAATATGTCTATATATATATATATATATATATATATATATATATATATATATATATATATATACATACATATATATATANTAACATTCCAGTTTTTGGCCCTGTAAAACTCTGGTGCTGCTTCATTAGTGTGTTTAGTATCATTGTCCTGCTGCATGATGAAGGAACATCCACTCTGCATGAGGCACTGGGTGGATCTGAGCAATTAAGATGCTTCTGTACCATTGAAATTTATTCTCACTGCCACTGGCAGTCATGTCAATAAGATAAAATTAACCAGTACCATACTCCATTTCCATTCCACCATGTTTCAGAAATGTAGTGGTATGCTTTTGTTTGTTTGCCTTTTTTCTGGTAGAGAATCAGAATCTTTATTCGCAAAGTATGAGATGTACAAGGAATTTCTTTTGGTGCGGGTGTCAACATTCCATAGATATCTAATATGTCTATATATATATATATATATATATATATATATATATATATATATATATATATATACATACATATATATATAGACATATTAGATATCTATGGAATGTTGACACCCGCACCAAAAGAAATTCCTTGTACATCTCATACTTTGCGAATAAAGATTCTGATTCTCTACCAGAAAAAAGGCAAACAAACAAAAGCATACCACTACATTTCTGAAACATGGTGGAATGGAAATGGAGTATGGTACTGGTTAATTTTATCTTATTGACATGACTGCCAGTGGCAGTGAGAATAAATTTCAATGGTACAGAAGCATCTTAATTGCTCAGATCCACCCAGTGCCTCATGCAGAGTGGATGTTCCTTCATCATGCAGCAGGACAATGATACTAAACACACTAATGAAGCAGCACCAGAGTTTTACAGGGCCAAAAACTGGAATGTTATTGTTTGGCAACATGTCACATGAACTGAGTCACATTGAGCGTGTGTTTCACTAACAAATAAGGCAAAGAATTAAAAGAAATATTGATGCTTAAAGACGACATCAATATACTCCATCTGGAAATACCACAGTGCTAGGCCTTTTGTTATCTCACTTGCACATGAACTAATGATGTGTCAACACACAGCTGTCCAAGAAATCCCTGAGCAGCAAACTGTCCAGTTACTTATATTCTCCATAATTAGGTGACTCCAGAATGATTAACCAAATACATATGCTAAATATCTTTGCTTTAAACCTGACATCCTGCTTTTGAAGCTCATAGTCATTGTTTCATTTCAAAGCCAATGTCTAGAATACTCTAGATTACAAAAGCCTTGGCAAACAATCACAATCCACATGCTGGATAACATTGGTCTGCAGAAGAGCTAGAATTATTCAAATGAGTCCCATGGGTCCTGAATGCTTATGCTGAGGGTTTGGTTGAGTTCTCACATTTAACAGATTTCACCCTGCATTCTCCCCACTGCATTTTTCTTCTTACTTTATTCTTATTCCCCGCTCTTATTACCTTAAACCAGTTTTTAATTTGGCATGGAAGTCAGGTGGGAGCCACACGCTAGATCTGTTTACCAGAAAGGCAGTGTATCAATTCTGGAAAATACAATTTAGTGTAGCTAAATGAACGCTTCATTTCTTTGGCCAAAAATCTTCCATATTGTTGCTGTCCAAAGAAAAACAAGTTTTCAATCTTGGGAACTTTACAGGAGAGGGCAAAAATTTAATTTTACTGTTAAGTCAATGGAACCAGACTTTTTTTCAAGCAGTTTTGGGTCATTTCTGTTGGTCCATTCATCATGAAATTTTCACACTGATAAACAGATGAACTCCAACTTATACATAATAGCACTTATCAGAGTTACAACACCATGGAATGGAATGTTTATCTGGGCTAAAACACATGATATGTTGTTCAAAAGCATACAATTACAATACAATTATTAAAGTATAATTTATATTTGTTTTTTTATAGCTGATTGTGTTCTTATTGCATATTATATTGTTTTATATTTCATATATTCATGATGGAATGCTGGCTATGACTTTGACTACAGTGTGTGGTAACTGGTACAGGTCAGTTTTCGACTCATAATCTGATAATTTGGCCTGAGTCCGGTTCAGGTCAGACTCCAAACGCGATGCTGTGTCTGGTCGGCTCAGGCTTGGATAGAAAGTTGTTGGCTTGACCAAAGTTCCAGGCTCGATTAAAGCTCTAGTTTGGAGTGAGTATGTGCAGCCTTTGAATGTTGTTTCTGTCCACACCTATGTGTGTGTCAGGTTGTCTGTAAACATTTTGCTGGATTTTTGTGTAAAAGCCCCACTTACATGAGCACACACACACACATACACAGAGGCAGCAAGTCCCAGCATACCTGCCCAGTGGTAATTAATCGCTCTGGTATTTAGGCCCAGTGGAGTAGACAAATATGACAGAGACAGGGACAATTAGGAGCCCCGTTCAAGCTACATTAACTCCCTGCGCTATAACAGCTTCGGCTGCCTCGTCTCGCCTTGTAAAAGCAGCGCGGCGATCGTTCCTCACGGGCTGCGCCAGATATTAATGAAAGAAAAGGAAGATTGTGTTTATTGTACTCCCATAATTGCAAATAAATTTCAATTATCTGGCATGTCACCTCTTTAACTGCGAGTGGTGGCGATGGCGAATGGAAGACGATTGTTTGAGCATTTGCCTTTCGGGTTGGAGAGCGCAGCCTTAAAATGTGTTTACTTTCAGAACTGGGAGGGCGTTCAAGGTCATTAATATGACTTTTCCTCCAGTTTATTTTCCTAATGCAGGCTGCATATTTTGTGAATCAAGATGTTTTGCATGCATTGTTGTACGTACCTGCAGAGAAAAAGAGAACAAATAGAATGCTGGGCAATGAAAAGAAGAGCAAAACTCAGACAGCAGGGAAAGTGTTTAGTATTCCACTTTCATCAGAGGTTCTCGTCTCCTCCCCTCTGGCTACAGAGAGGAGAATATTTAAACAATGTCATAGGACAGGTCAGCCAGAAACAGTGGACAGAATGACCTTTGACCTATCCTACAAAGTCACTGTCTGCCAAGTCCAAACAGAACCAAAAAGACTAAGTTGAACCTTGTAGTAAAAATTAGGATTTCTCCTTCAAACTGGCTTTAGTCTGGCCTGAAATGTTGCCTGAATATAGACCAAGGACATCTTGCTAAAGACTGAGCCCGCTGGTCCCAATGCACCAAATCCAAACCTGACTGAAACCTGACAACAGTCTGTCCAACCCTGAAAGTAGCCCAACTAAAGTCTTTCTGAAACCAGTTGTATTCTAAAACAGAATCTGTACAAACTCAACCCAAGCCTGACTGGAACCACCTGCAGACCATAAAGTGATTGTGACAATGGGCTCGCTCTGGCAGTCAAAGTCAAGATGGAGCCGCATTGATCTTGAAAGATAACTGTTTTCATAGGAAAGCCATATATAGCTGTTTTACCCTGTTCTAAAGTATGTGCATGAAGTGAAGGTCAGCTTACAGGCCACTGAGCCAGTGAAAAAGCCATACTCCAGCAGGGTCCACCCACCCGGTCTCCAAGATAACAATTGTCAGTACTCCATGTGTTGGAACGTGAAGGCAGCTAAGAAAGTCCACAATTGATAGCAAATGTGATGCAAAAGCGATGGTACACGTTCTAATTAAACCTTGGTGGGATTTGTAGTCTTTTGTAATTAATATCATTTAATGATTCATGTGTTTATTGCAGGCAGTGGGTTTGGTTTAAAACATCCACTATGTTTGGGCATGTTAGTTAATGAGACTTGAATGCTAAATAGCATCGTGACTGATATGCAGCTAGCTAACCTGCTAATGCCAGCCATTCACATACAGCAAGGAAGCCTTGGTGGTTGATTTGAGAAGCATTTCACAATTGGTTTGTAGTGTCTGCTTTGTTGGAAAGTCTCTTTATATTTCTGTGTCAGGTGTCTCTAGCTAATGGTAGCTTCAACGAAAGTGCCATTATCTTTTAGGAGGTATGTTTCTATAGCGTTGCATTTTATGACTCATTTTCACAGAAAGGAAATTGGGGTCCCCCCCAAAAAGCACTGACCATTTCCACTTATGCTGGTCACATACCATTAGTTACAATGACAATCAGATCATCAATGGACAAGCAAAATGATGAACAACATCAAAAAAAAAAAAACCTACCCACTTGTTAAGATGCTTTTAAGCTCTGGTTAAACTACATCCCCAAATCAAAAAAAGTTGGGACAGTATGTAAAATACAAATAAATGTTGCAGTGTTTCTTACCTTTGACCTTTATTGTATTGCAGACAGTATGCATATCCCAGGATATTTCATGTGTTGTCTGTCTTCCGGCATTTCAGGCCTGCAACACACAAGGGCAATTTAGGGCTAGTAATGTGGGGAAAAACTAAATAATGTTGTGATTTCAACAGGTGATATTAACAGGTGATTGTAATCGTGATTTGGTACAAAAGCAGTATCCACAAAAGGCATGAAGTCTTTGAGGAGCAAAAATGGGCAGATCATCTCCAGTTTGTCAACAAATGCATGACAAAATTATTGAAATGTTTAGGAACAATGTTCATCTAAGAAAAATGGAAGGGATTTGAATATTCCTCCCTTTACAGTGCATTATATCATTAAACAATTCAAGGAATCGGGAGGAAGTGTAAATGATGCAAGCCTAAGCTGAACCCATAATCCCTCAGACGCTGTACAGTTCACAAATGCCACTTCAAATTGTACTGTGCAAAACAGAAGCCTTGTGTTAACCATGTCCAGAGGCAGCGTCAACTTCCCTGGGCTTGGAGGCATCTGGGATGGACCATCACACAGTTTTGGAAAGAAATGGTCAGCGTGTGCTCCGGACCAACGACAAAACAGACCATTCAGACTGTTATCAGCAACATATCCAAAAGTGAGGCTCTGTCATGGTATGGGGGTCAGTGTCCTTGACAAAGACAGCTTACACTTCTGTGATGCAGCTTTAACGCAACATAGTACATTGAGATCTTAAAGCAACACATTCTGCCTTCAAGAATACGTCTTTTCCATGGAAGACCATGGGTTTTTCAACAGGACAATGCAAAATCCAATGCTGCACACATTACAAAGTCATGGCTGAAGAAGGGTATGGGTACTGGACTGTCCTGGGACAAAATAACACCTGAAACAATCATTGCTTGGTGTACTCAATGCCAAAACGTCTTTAAAGGAACAATACAAAACAATACAAAGTGGTAAATGCTTTTACTGTCCCAACTTTTTTTTGGAATGTGTAGCAGTGATGTGGTGCATTGTTCTCATGCTAGCCATGTGTGCTTCTGTCAGTAATGATATCTCCACGTCACTGTGCAAATATGTACTTTGTTTATCAAGGTACAAATGCAAATGTACCCTCAAAGGTACACCAATGGTTTTTAAGCTCCAACTGTATGTATCTTACATACGTTTTTGCCAGGAGAAAAAGTTACATATTTGTAACTTTTCAAAACTTTCACTTTGGAAAACAGAGACTGGGTGGGTGAAGTCTATATGTACTCATCATCAAAAAAGTAGTTGCACCCAGAAGGAAGTGTCAGATTGCAGCAACAAAAATGTTTAAAATGTAATGGAAATGATATGGTTAATTATACAGTCCCCAAACCATGGATACTGAAGTCATGCCCTTAAGGGTAACTTCCCAGTGACAAGAAGGGTACCCTTGTGACAATAGTTTGGTGCCATTTACCATCAAACTTATTCAGTTGCTATTTTGCCATTTATTACTGCTTCATTATTTGTCCATCCACAAAAGTTTAGCACTTGTCCTGCAAAAAAAAAAAACAAGAACAACAAGACCAGCTCTCATCACTAGTGCAAATGCATCCAATACGTCAGTCCATCAACAGCCTTGTGTTGACATGTTGGCTAATCACCCTAGTAGGAATGGGAGGGAAGCCCTTAAAAGTTTGGATGCCATGTCGCCCCACTCTAAACACCAAACTGTAATTGCTCTTCCACACATATTAACACTCAGCTCATGCAGATACGCAAAGGGCCTCTTGTGGGAATGGAAAACATGTGGGTGTTGGACAAGTGGCCGCATGGACAGAGGGACATGACCGCTGGCAGAGGAGAGAATAACTGGTCAGTGTTCTGCTGTCAACAGCTATGCTGAAATAGACTTGGGCTGGATTTAGTAGATCATCTGCCAAGCCCAGGTGTATCTATTATCCTAAAACATTCTGAGATGTTCAAAATGACAAAGATATGCTGTATGTCCGAGACCTTTGATGCTTTGCATAGATGTGTTTTATCCATGTATTTGGTAATACTTAACATTAAGTACTGGCTAACTAACATGAAAGAAAACATAGCTAACACAACATAGCTAACAAGTAATACATTAACAATGGTTAACTCATGTTCAGTACACATGTAACTACTGTAACATGTTACGTTATGTTGTTACATGATTACTTAACATGTAAAAATGTAGTAAACATGTACTTAACATGTAACAAGCTTGTAGTCGTTATATGCTTAGTGTAGATTAGCTAAGCATTGTAACCAATGTTAATGTATTACTTCATGTTAACTAATGGATTACTTCATGTTAGCTTGTCAATACTCAATGTAAAGTGTTACCATGTTTCAAGTACCAATTTTAAGTACGATCACACTTTAGTTTTGGAGCATCTACAAAGTGGACCATCAAAATAAAGTGTACGACATATGACCTTAATGATTCATAATCTTCTGAAAATATATATGATAGTCTTGGGGGCACTAATTAGTAACTGATTGATTTGATTGATTGAAGAGCACAGCTAAAAGGAAATTACATTTTATGGTATTTGGGAGACCCTATCATCCAGAGCGACTTACAGTTTGATCATTTCTTACACAGGTAGACATAGGTAGTGTTAGGAGTCTTGCCCAAGGACCCTTACTGATACAACGTAGGGTGCTTGTCCAGTTAGGGGATCGAACTCCAGTCTACAGCATTGGAGGCGAAGGTATTACCCACTACGCTATACCAACTACTAAAGGTTACTAAAGGTTGTGCATGTTATTTAATCTGTTCCAACAATATTCCAGAGGATCAACAAAGTGTTATAGTATAAGTATTTTGTGAATCAAAATTTGCTGAAACGTTTATGATAATGGTCCTATGATTATAGTCCTATGATAATGGTCTTGATAAGGGCTGATCAATAAAAACAGCTACGGGATAATTTGTTTGCAATATAGATGTTATGTGATTTTCTAATGTTTATGTTGGTTTGCTCAACAGTAGATTGAGACAGATTTGTTTGGTTATATTCAGAAATAAAAAGCTATCTGCTCTGAATAATAATCCTGGCAAGCCTATCACTCCCACCAAATTTACAATAACAGCAGGAAAGTTGCGAGTGGAAATAATCTGTTGAGATGGGCATGTTCTTCTTGATAATTGTTATTATTATTGTTATTACTACTATAGTCCTCCCTCCCGTTCTCCTCTTGTAAAGACGATAACCTGTGTAGGCTTGCTGAATTCAAATTACCCCATTTTGGTGGTGTGTCTGTTGTCACAAAGGCGTAAACAATAATTTATTTATTTATTTATTTATTTCGATCTTGAGCAGTGGCCTGAGCTGCCTGTCTGCCTTTTTACTGGTGATTACAATCATTTAATGGTGGTGATTCTGCCCTGCAGTAGTGGATTGTGGGAGATTTTGGTGTCTGTGTGTGTGTGGTGGGCTGGGCCAGGCAGCCCCTCGCGTCAGCCTGAGAGAGGGGGACTCGAGGACCCTCTGAAGCAAATCCCTGGTGGATAGAATACAGGAGCTGTGAAAGAAAGGAGAGAGAGCAAGGAAAGAGAGAGAGAAAGAGAGAGAAATGAGGGGGTGGAGAGTGAGAGAGAGCACAGGGAGAGGTGCAGGCGTTTCTAAGCAGGCTTTAAGATGGCAGATAAGGGTGTAAGAGAGAGGCTGATCCGGTGGCGGGTCAGGAGGGATCCAGAGAGGGGCTCCGTATCACTCTAAAGCCTCGGAGCCCCCCGTGCCCCCTCACCCTGCTCAAGGGCCAGCTGGTTGCCGTGGTGAGGAGTGGCGGGGGCTCGCGGGGGGCGATAAGCCGCCATGAGCCGGGGCAGAGAGAGAGGTCTCACAAAGGAGGAGAAGAAGAGTTAGGAAAAAAATAAGAGAGAGAGAGAGAGAGAGAGAGAGAGAGAGAGAGAGAGAGAAAGACAGAGAGAGATCAGAGTTAAAGAAAGACACAGGAGAGAAGAAGACAAGGAGAAGAGAAAAAGAGACTTTGATAAGAAAAAGAAAAGAGTGAGGAGAGACAGATGGAGTGAGAGCAGAAAGAGTCAGAGAAAAAGGAGAGAGAAAGAATGAGAGAGAGGTGGAGCTAAAAAGGGGGAGGGTGAATAGAGCAAGAGAAGAGGAGAGTGAGAGATTTCATAAAGGAGGAAAAGACCATCAAGACAGAGGAGAAAGAAAGTGAGAGATAGAAAGGTGGCTAAAGAGAGAAAGGTGGAGAGAGAGGGGGATACAGAAAGAGAGAGAGGGAGGGGGAAGAGGAGTTAGGGAGTAAGGAGAGAGAGATAGAGAGATGAGAGGTGGCTAAAGAGAGAATGGTAAAGAGAGAGAGGGAGAGAGAGACAGAGAGAGAAAGGGAGAGAGAGAGAGATGGAGAAGAGAGATTTCATAGAGAAGACTAGCAAGAGAGAAATGAGAGAGATGTAGAGAGACAAAATGAGGAGTGAAAGAGGAAGGAGAGAGTGATAGAGAGGTGTCTAAAAAGTGAAAGGTGAGGAGAGAGATAGAGAACAGAGATTTCATAAAAAAGGAGATCAGCAAGAGAAAGAGACTGTGAGAGAAAAGTTAGAGCTAAATCATAAGAGACTCAGAGAGGAGGAAGAGGAGAAAGAAAGAGAACGACAGAGAGCTAAAGAGAGGGAGGTCGAGAAAGAGAGAAGTCAGAGCTAAATTAAGAGAGAGTCAGGGAGGTAGAGGGAAAGAAGGAGAGGGACGGAAAAGAGAGAGTGAGAGAGTGAGAAAGAGAGAGCTGGAGGAGAGAGGAAGGGGGGAGAGAGGAGACGCTCGAGTGAATAGGCGCGCATTGTACGCGCTCGCCGTGGCAACCTGCGGGCCGTGGCGGCGGGCATGATGTGCGGGTGACAGGGGAAAGAATGGCAGAGGATTTCTCCTCCGCCAGCTCTAATGCACTGCTTATGACAGCTAAAGGGGAGAGAGCAAGAAATTGGTTAGGAGGAATTACTGGTGTTATACAGCTTGCCATCTTACAAATGAATACCGTTTAGCCTTGGCATATAAATGAGTGGATTTCAGCTGGAAGTGTGGGAGAGAGAGTGAGTGAGAGAGAGACAGAGAGAGAGAGAGAGAGGGATGGCGACAGAGGCAGAGAAGTGGCAGCAACAGCAATCAGTTGCGGGGAATGTTTTATGCGAGTGTGTGTGCGGGCGTGTGCTTACGCGTGGTGTGTGTGTGGCGGCAGCTCCAGAAATTATGCAAGCAAGTAACAATGAGCAAATTGAACCTCCAGCAAGCGCGGCGCAAGGTCAGGCAGAAAGACAAGGCGGTGGGTGTGAGCGAATAACAGATCATGATAAATTGGCTCGCATTTTCCAAAACGCTGGCCCTAATGCCCCGCTCCCAGCCAAGCCCGCTAGCCTGGAACTTTCTCTTCTTCTAATACCCCTCCACTCAGCCATTTGTGATGTATGAAAACCAGGCTGTGGCACTAATTGCACAATTACAAAGCGGAAGCCGAGCGGTGCCGAGGCGGAGTGCGTGAGCGAGCGAGCCGGGGAGAAGGAGGGGAGGGGAGTCACGCCCAAACGTGTAGGCATGCTGCCCTCCTCTTCCTCTTCCTCTCTCTCTCTCTCTCTCTCTCTCTCTCTCATTAGCCACCCTTGCGGAGCGGTGGTGTAAAGATACCGTTAATTATAGGATTCACTTATTTCAGTTAGCCCAGACTTTCCCCCTGGAGAGCATGACTGGACACTCCAGCCCATATCAACACATATACATATGCAGTATATTCCCAATAGGGACATGGCAAGACTGAGTCACGTGCCTCCTCTTACACCTGAAAAAAAAGTGGTGAAGTAACAGGGTGAGTATGTGTGGGTAGAGAAAAAGAAACAGAGAGAGAGAGAAAGAGAGAGAGAGAGAGAGAGAGAAAAAAAAGAAAAATTTGTCTTCTGCATCGATGAAAGGACAATTTATTACCGTCTGCTGTGGGAGACAGAATATTTTGCCCCAGTGCTTTACCGGCCCTGTTGACTGTCGGAATGAGGAATGGGCACATATTAACTCCTCGCGCTGCCACTGCTGGAACGTGCGTGCCACGCACCCATCACAGTCCCAGATTCCGCCCAGGGTCAAAGGTCAAGAGCACAGCCTCCAGCACACCCCCCCACCCCCCACACCTAAACCTTCTGTACAGTTCCCCTTCACTCAGATTGACGCGCGACCCTGTTCTGTGGCTTCTGGAGCCGTCCTCAGGAAATGATGAGCTTTTTTTTCGGAGGGCCTCTGACAAGCCATAAAACATGTGGTGATGATGGGACATATTGAAAACGCTGCTATCCAAGGCTTGTAGGTGAGTCCTGCCAAAGCAGGTGACAAATGACAGCGGGGAGTTATTTTTGATTACCTGAAGCTTTCATCTATACAACCTGTTTCTGGTGTATGGACCGTGCTACTGAACTCAAACTGCAGTTTCATAAAACAGTCAAGTCAAATTCAGAGCATGGTTATGATATCGTGTGTTTAAACCTGTAGGCATTTATCAAGTTGCTGCGGGTGAATGTTGCTGCTGTGTGCGAACCCCCTAATCAAAAACCATTGTTTTACAGTCATGATCAAAAGAATAGTTGCATGCAGAACTGCAGTGCTATTTAAAGAAATATAAAGGTTACCAGGAACAATAAATGATGATAAACTTTGGTTAATATTTATTGAGCTACACATACAGAAGTAGTGTCTCTCAGTATGGCGTCGGGCCACTCTGTTTGCTAATGCAACATGCCAGACGTCTCGGCATGGAGTCATAGAGGTTCTTAATGGTGTCCTGTCATAATCCATCCCATGCAGCTTGAATATTCTCGGACAGTTCCTGCAGATTTTGTGGTAGGGGTGGAGGTGGAGTGACATCACCGTGACAAGTGACAACAAACCGCTCGTCTTGGCGTTGACCACCGTGACTCCGCACACGGACTCGGTGGTCGTCTCCACCAAGACAGAAGCAGGACTTGTCATTGAAGATGACCCGCTGCCATTCCATGCGATGCCATCGAAGTCTTGACGTGGTGTTAATGGCAGTCGTCATATTGGCCTGCGTGCATGTAGTCCTGTGTGGTGCAATTATCTGACAATGGTGCTGGATGACTCATGGAGGGCATCACTGCCTGCTGAATGTCTGCAATCGTGGCTGTTGGGACAGGTACAGGTACATGTCTCGCAATGTCAAACCTACCCACTAAGTTTCATTCTGGGTGCGATTATTTTTTTGACAATGATATTTTTTAAAATTGTTACTATCAACACAATCAATACCAAAACATTTGGTACCATTTAGAGTGAATCATCCGTATGGACTGAATAGACTGGTTAAATGCTACATTTAGAAACTTTAGCAGTGTTTAAGACTTACAGCAAAGCATTCTATTCCCTAAAAAGCAAAAGGAAAACTTGTGAGCGTGAAACTTGAATCATTCACATGTCTCGCAATGTCAAACAGAATAGAGGATGGCTAATGAAAACCTTGGTTCTGGAAATCTACCTTCATATCTAGTTCCAACCACAGTCTGCCAGACCTCCAGCTCCAGCTATCCCGTGTCTTCAGAAGTCTTTGATTGGCTTGATTACTATGATTGGCATTATTATTATGATTATTATGATTATTATTATTATTATTATTGTTAGGTATCAGGGACAGCATGCTAGATGCTGGCTGGCTAGAACTGAGCTGTACAGGAAAGTAGATCTCCAGGAAGAGAACTGTTGAGTGACGTACAAGGTGGGCATTCTAATAAAGCGGCCGGTCAGTGTTTTTTAGGCAGTTTGACCTACTGCCCACTTCCTCTGAAGAAGCAAGCATTTGAGTCTTTAGTCCTCGGAGTTCTGGATCTGAGGCAGTGTTGAACGGCGAGACGTCTCAAAGGTTAAGCCAGTAATTGTTTTCCCTCTTAGAGACATTAAAGAGTTTCCCCGCACAAACAGATGGTCACACAACAAAAGCAGGCGTTTTTCTCCAGGACGAACCCCCCGAGTAACGCGCAACTTCTCACTGCATCTCACGTGGCAACCACAGAGCGACATTCCTATTTATCTCACGTGTCATTGGGTGTGAGCTACCTGCGACTGGCGGCATGACCTCCGGTGCGGGTGCATTCATTTCGCCTCGCTGTTTCTACGGCTTCAATTAATAAAAAGTGACGAGGTCTCCAGCAAATGAACACCCACTGATAAATGAGGGGTCTGGACTTAATTGCTCAGTAAATTAAGAGCTCACAATAGTGACGGTGTGCACCGGTTTTAATATTTAAAAACTCATTAGACGTTGAAACGTCTGGCTCAGTTAAGTGGGTAGTGATGCACACCGTGCCCAAAAGGATCCAAAGATAAAACGGAGTAGGACTTTAAAGTACATGGGCCAATTGCGGGGCTGGGAGGTTTGTCTTCACCCCAGCAGACACCCCAGTGAGTGTCATGCCTTCTTCAGTGTATGTAACTAAGTGGCTTTTGTGCAAGCATTTAGGGGGCCAAGCACTGGCAGGCACACGCCTGAAAAAAACAAGATGAGCATTACCGAATGTTCACATTATCCAACCGTGGGATGAGACATAAGCTTCCGAATGTATTTAATAACATTATGGATTTGTTGCCACTTCATTTGCATGACAACAGGCCGCTAGAATGCCAGCAATAGCAGACATGATATGATCTTGATTATTATGGAGTCATAACAGCGCTCCGTGGCAGGGGAAAATGGAGCAAGTTAAGCCCGCCGAAGCCGAGGACACTGAGCATTTATAATGATGGATTGCTTTCAGTAATTTCTCTTTATTATGATTGGGCAAGATCAATATTTTAACAGTTCAGTTACGGCCTTTAGTACAGTGCTTAATATGTATTATTCATAACCTTTGTCAGCGCAGGCGGGCCGGCATATCTGAGGCAGAGAGAGAGAGAGGCTGTTCAGGATTCTGCCTGTGGACCACAAATGAATGCAAAATGGTAACAGTAGACAATAAATACTGCCTGTATTGCTCTGATTAACATGAGCATTGATAATATCAGAATGTGTAATGTTTTCCAGATTGGGTAGAACTCCAGACTAGTTCAAAATACAGGCAAGTGAATGTAAAGACAAACATCCAAAGTATGAAGTTCCCACTTCATTTCCATTTCCACAGTAAAAAAAACAAAAAAAACAAACAAAAAAACAAGTAGATTTAAATCTGCATTTTGGAGCAGGAAGTGATACTGCATCCCTGTCCCTCATGACCACATGGCGGCAATTAGAGACCGATGTTTTGAGGTAATGGGTCCCAAAGTCTTAAAAGTCAATGTGCAACATTAAGAATTGTCACTACCAAAACACATACTTTCAGCAATTGTGGTTTTAATTAATCATTTTGTAGTTTTATGTGTCTATAACTGTTCAAAGCTGTGTTTGATAGTCACATATTGGCTAGCATTGGCTAGAGTTTTTCTCAAAATTAGCTAAAACTGTCGCTACCAAACATTTGGGAAAGTTTTGGGAGTGTAAAGATTGCTTTATTAGTGACAAAATGGAACATTCTGTCAGTAATTGTCATTAAGTCATTTTAACACAAATTGTGAGTCATTCAAAGTGACTTTGTACCAATTTGGAAGAATTGTCTATATATATATATATATATATATATATATATATATATATATATATATATATATATATATATATATATATATATATATAGCATTTTA
>CM067476.1:9093064-9189922 GCA_034552555.1 Semaprochilodus insignis | reverse complement strand
ATATATATGTATATATATATATATATATATATATATATATATATATATATATATATATATATATATATATATATATACATACATATATACACACACACACACACATATACATACATACATACATACATATATATATATATATATACACACACAGTAAATGAGTAATGTAGTCCAGTGCTAGCTTCAACCTTCAACAGGCACGTGACCTCCACTTACACATCCACCTATCTTTCACAGCTTTGGCTTGTAATACCCCAGTGCTGGAGAGCGGTGTGTGTTTCACTGACACACTTTGCCGGAGCTGGGAGTAAAACCACTGGGATTAGGCACTCCGACACACTCCTATCTAGTCACACACTCTGTCGCTGCACAGGAAAGGTCTGTCACAATCAAAGCCTTGCCTCCAATCTCCTCCCAGCAAGGCAAAAAAAAGAGGATTTCGTAGTGAGCTCCTAACCATCTTCCTTTTCTTTTTTCCTTTTTTTTTTTTTTTGAAAAGCAAATCCTTCCCCTCCTCCCCCCAACCAGCCTCCCCAAACTCCTGGCCTGGCCTCACCTCCGCCGTATTTAAAGTCCCTGGGTGGAACGGGAAAAGAGAGCGGGGCCCCGGAAAGTTTTGTGGCAGCCGGCCCCTGATTAGATCGGCGGTGGTAATAGGCTCCTCTCCTCCGACGCTGCCGTGGAGGACCCGGCCCCCGCTCCCCCGGCAGCCGCCGCGACTGGAATTAATCAGCTCTTCTGGGAGCTTCCTCCAGCCCCCTTCTCCGCAGGCGAGCCACTCCGGAGTCATTTACCAGCCAATCCGACTGTCAGGCTTCTGTCATTTAGGCCTTTTCATTACGCGCAACCACCTCCCCTCCACCACCACCACCCAACCATCTCTCTTTCTCTCTCAACAAAAAAGAGTGAGAGAGAGAGAGAGAAAGAGAGAGTGAGAGAGGAAAAATTGAAATGGGTGACAGATTAGCCTAATGCACGGGGTACTTTTTATAGATGGCTATTATTATTATTCCCCTTTTTTCCATACCAAACAGAAAGAGAGAGAGTAGTCATGCAAAAAAAGGGGCAAAAAAGAAGGGATGAGAGGAAAGGGAGGGAGGGAGGGAGAGAGAGCGGAAAGAGAGAGGGATGATGAAAGACAGAGAGGTGTGAGTGTGAAGGACGCCGGCTTTTTCAGGTGAGCGTTTTTTCGGCGGTAATTAGGAACTCGAGGAGCTAACGAAGGCAAACATGAGCGACGCTGGCAGCGCCGTTGTCCTAAATGTGACAATAGGTGGGCCAGCTTTGTTCCTCGTTTATGGGACCTCGGAGCCATAACTACCAATTACCGCCGCTCCCCGTCCCCTGGGCCCCGGGGCCTGCTAGCTCTGCCCGCACTGCCATGCTAAGCCCTGCTTAAGTGACCTATTTTAGGCGCTCAGGCAAGCTGGAGAACACCTCAAAGGTTAGATTAGCCTATGATGAAATACAGGGCCTTCCCGCTGCAAAGCACCCAGGGAAGGAGAGGAGGAGGAAAGAGGTACAACAACCATCCTTACCACCAACGGAGGAGCAAGGCCGCCGGCCAGCTATCCGCCGGGCTCGAAAATGAGCCGCGCAAATATTCATGAGTAAACAAAGGGAGTGATTTGAAAGATTGCCAGAGGAAAGAGCAGATTAATATAAAGGGAAGGCATGAATAGTGTATTATAAGCCTGCTCAGGAGGTTGGAGGGTGAGGGTGTTGGGGATTCATTAAGATTGTGGCTGCACTCTGCACACTGGCAGCCCAATGCCCCAGGAAATCAAGGACCACTAAGGAGGAAGTCCTAGAGGATGACAGGACAAGAGAAAAGAGAGGCTCAGTAAAATCGAGTACAGTGGCCATCTACCTTCTACCTTCCTGCAGGGTTCACCTTTCTTTCAGCTATTTAAGGACTTCTGGATACACTACCTAGTGGATTAGTGTTGGAGCTGAACTCTGCTGGGTTGTTGGAGCCATCTATACCACTGGCCTCCCCAAAGCATCCTTGAAGAATGCTTTTATTAAGGCTATAAATTTGCCAGTTTGTTCTACAACGCAGTGTGCAATTATTGGTTTCAAAGAAATACCGAAAGGGATCCAGTGATCCTGGCTTAATCTCTGCATACAGGATTCCTTATGGCCATTCTGTTGGTGACCTGGGAATCGGCTGGAAATATTCTTAATTAATATAATCATTGAAAATAGTTTCCCCCACAACTTTGTTACCAGATTAGCTAGGACACTGTTGACTCTCTCTATGTGAAATATTATAGCACTGTGTTGGGCTGCTATTGAGCAATGAGGGGTTTAAAAATGAGGGAGAACCCCCCTGCTGTGAAAACAATTCACACTTTTAGAAATGTTTATTACATACGTACCTACATAAACGTTTCAATCAAAATATATGATGACTAGATTTAATGCATAGGGGCACAACTGAGGGATCTCTTAAACGTGCGAAAAATCAGATCCTATGGCTACCGTAAAAAGGGGCTCAAACAAATGACGAAGCCATCCCAAAGTGAATCCACATTTACTGTATGCGAATAAATTGCTTTGTGCAACTGGGTTGTGTCCTGGAGTCGGGGTGGTGGCGTGGGCGAGTGTGGAATTGGAATTTCTTGCCTGGCTCTCATGATTGATGCAGGACCCACAGAACGACAAAATAAATGGGCCTCAGTGCTAATTTCCCCCTCATTGTATCTGATGAAGTATGCCTGCTCGTTTTGGCTGGCTGACATGAAATATTGGTGTGTGGTGCCCGGGACGGACAAGAAGCAGAGCTCTCGGGCCACTGTACCTCGCCGCAGCAGACAATCCACAGAGAGCGGGCCAATTAAGATAAGACTCCCCTCACAGGAAGGGGTTGTTTGACATGCTGTCATGCTAATAGAGACAACCGTCATTACGGCAGCCTGTGACACAGACTTCGGTACCTGCAGAATGTAGGGCCTAATTGGGCAAGCGTTCTTCTGCAGGCTGTTGAAGAGCCTCTGTGTTTGGTCTGGTTCCTCTTTGCGGACCTGTTATGGACGGCCCTGGCTCTGCCAAAGGCCATTTCTCACGGATGGCGGCAGCCCAGCGATGAAGGCTTGCAGGAGCAAAACCGCGGCTTGGTCGGCGCAGTGTCACGCTTGGGTAGCCTGGATAGCTTACAGTAGTTAAAGAGCATGCTTGAGTGCTGTAAAGTGATCTCCTTTGCAAGTCCACTTGAAAAATCTGAATTGACTATACGGGGAGAGCTGTGCAGGCGTGCTCCACCGCTGGTTTATAATGGGATTGCCTCAGGGGTAGCCTCTGAGTCAGTTTTTATGACTCAGTGGCACAAAGCCTGAAGAGGCTGGTGTGCTTTGCTAGAAGCAAAATATGATATACCTCATATTATGGTGCTAATTAAAATACTTTACATAAAGTTTGATGGCTAGCTAATTTTAGGCAATTAGTTGCCTTGCAGCTTCCAAGAGAACTACACAGAATCACATTAGATAGACTCCAAGGGACTCTTTTCATGAGCAGACTTTCCTCATCTCTGTGATCTCCCCAGATTAGCAAGATTTGTATGCATATGGTTGGAAATCCGTATACATCTGTTGGAGCCTATAAAATACCGAAAAGGAATGTATTTTATTTCCGACCGACAACTTACTGATTACTGTTTATGGCCTTCATTAAAGAGACTTTTTTTTTATGTCATTCTAAGGTTAAATTACCATCGATTTCTTGTTTCCATAATCCGTTCTCTCAATATTTATCCTGGTGTGCTTTCCTAGTGAACATGGTATCCAGCTAGTCGAACACCAACGTTCAGTTTGACCAGACTGTTAGCTCATTGTGTTGAGGGAACTGTAGATCTTTTGCCACAGTTTCTCTTGGCCTGTCCTGGCCCGGTCCGCGCCCGTGGCCTGAAACCCTGGAAATCCCAAACAGCCCATAGAGCATGTCACGGTCCAGCCAGGGGTACACTATGCAGGTGAGAGCGGTGGCCAGCACCAGCGGGACGTGTTTGTTTGGACTCTGCCCGGATTTAGAGCCCGCCAGGAAATGTGCTGTTTCTGGCAGGTCTCAGGAATAAGGGAGAGGGCACGAGACAGGGGGGAGTGAGGGGAAAGAGAGAGAGAAGGAATGTTTACAGTGCCAGAAAGGGTAGGGGTGGAGGGCAAAATATGACAGGCAGCAGACGTGCAGTGTTTGTCACATGCCGAAAAATGCCTATACCTAGCAACACAGAAGCCAGGCCCTGAATGATGACGGGACGGGATCCACCCTACTAGCTGTAGGCCCTTATTATTTAAGCAGCGTACTTGGTGTGCTAGCTTTAGTTGTTTTCATTAACTCCGTTGTTGTACATATCAGCATATGCAATGGCAGATCCTGCGCTTGTGTGTTTTTCCGGTAAACATCCGAAGAGAGCGGCACTATGAAAATGCGGGTCGCTCGTAACTCGGAGTCTGTCCCTGAAATGCATTCTCTGTCGGCTTTGTGATAACCGCGACATCCTTTAACCTCTGCACCCCCAATTAGGCGAGCAGGGGAGCAGAGGGATGTGCAGCGTATTGCTTTGACCCGTGCAGCGTTACTTAGAGTCACACTCCAGAGAGAGGGAGATGGAGCGGCGGGATATCGCGCAGAGAAACACTCTGCAGAATGGCCAGAGGCACTACCCGCCTCTCTATCAATGCAAAACAGACTACTACCTTGGGCTAGGAGGACATTTCACTTTTTATAAGCCCCCCTACTCTCCCTCCCTCCCATTCCCTCTCTCTCTTTTTTAAAGCTACATTTATTTTGAAAGCAGCACAAGAGGAAACGGGGGAGAAGAAGAAGAAGAAGAAGAACAAGAAGAGGGAGAAAAAAAAAGATGAAAAGCATCTTTAGCATGCCGGAAACATCTGGTTTCATATTCGGAGCCTGAAAAAGGAAATTGCGAGAAGACAAAACTCTTATGTTTTGATTTATTTTATTATTGGAGGGCTGGAGCGCCGTGCCAGTCATGCAGTTCAAATTTGCAGCCGTAAACACGGGGAAGAGGATGCATTAGGCCTGCTCTCCTTTCCCCTGAATGATAACAGAGCAATAACTTCCCCGACTGCTGCGTTCTGTCCTAAATTACGCTGAGGGGCTGTTGTTAATTGGATGAATGAGCTCGCGGAAAGAGGGAGAAGAAAGAGAGGTAGAGCGAGAGAGTAATAAAGAAGGAGTCCCTCCTCCATCTCTAAGGCATAGCCCTAGCTTTCCTCTCTGGGCTGTTCATTTCCCCTCGCTGACGTGCAGGAGTGTGGCTGGGGAGCGCTGTGTGCGTGAGAGGGCCGCTGGAGCGGGCAGGCAGTGGGCTTTAAATTATAGCTGGGCCGGCGTGGAGCAGGCGCTGCTGAATCTCCCTCTGACCCGTAACTCCAATTCCCCCAACCCCCTTCACCTGGCATGGCTGCTGCCCTCTGAATGACCACATACACTGCCAGTCAAAAGTTTAGACATGCCGAACTATACAGATGTTTTTGGTTGTCTTAAAGACTCTACAGGCTCATGTTTAACAGCTCCAACTGATGAGATCAATATCCTTATATAGCATATATACTCTTGATGTATCACAATATGGTATTTGTGTCATATCACCACCTCTAATATGTTTTATTGCACAAAAAAACAACAACTTATATTTATTTTTTTTTGCACAGTTTAAAAGTTCAAGGGAATATTCATGACGGACAGATCAATAGAATTGGACCAAAATTGCTTAGAAGAAAATCTTGTTATATCAACCCCCATTGCCAGCTAAGAAAGCTGTTTTATCCTCCTGTAAAGTTCCATTTTGGAGGTTTTTAAGGTGGACTGCATAATTGCATGCGTGGTATTTTATAGTTTTAAGTCTTCACTTTTATTCTAAAGTAAAGCACTAAGCTAAAACTAAGGAAACTTTCTATGAGTAGCCGTGTCTAAACTTTTGACCGGTACTGTAGGTTCCAGCATGAATATAGGCCTTTTCAGCTCAGTTGCAATAGAACAAACACAAATGTAACCTTAAATGATCAGAACTGTTTGTTTTTTGTAGTTATGGGGGAATGCATATATGGCACTTTATTCTTTTACTCTGTAACATACTCGCTGTGTCTCATTCTGGATCTATACTCCAGAATAGAGTAAAACAATGGTAAACTAAAATAAACAAACAAATGTCTTGCAGAGTTTTCATTGGCTGCAAATATGATACATATGACCCATCTCTTTGTAAAGCACTTAAGTGAGTAAGTACTAATAGATGTATATATTGAAATGCTTTGTTTCGGCACTTACACTGAGTTTAACATTTCTTCTAGGTATCTAGGTGTGAATACTGGCTTGGGGTTGCTAGGTAGTGAACTTGAAATGCTTTACTACTACTGATTAGCAGTCACTTACTGTATGTACCATTCTGAGAACATTTTTTTTCCAGTGATGTTCTTTTGTGGTTTAAACAAGTATTTAAAAATTAAAATGGTCAAAATGATTGGTTATAGAATTCTGGCCTTGAAAGTGTTTCTTTAGATGTATAGAGTTAAAGCCAAAAACTAAAGTCAGTACTGTAAATAGTTAGTTATATAATGAATTTCATTTACAGTCCAGCTGTATTTTTCCCTGTGTATTTGTCAGGAAATGAGATAATCAAAGCAAAGAGGCAGGAATGAAAAGTACATTTACTTCATTGGAAGATTTGTACTTCACTGCAGTTATACTGAAATTACTTGTATGTATGTTTTTAATATACTTTTTATTTCCTACATTTTTTTAGGTTACAAATCAAATATAAAGGTTATGAGACTTCTCTCTTTCTCTACTGCTAATCATTTGAATTCCTTTGCATTTGAATTGATGTTTTTATTAAAAATGTCCAGCCATATTGAAGTTCTAGTCCAAAACTATGCTAATTTGTCTTTGTAAAGCGATTTCCATCAATTAGTCTCTGCACCACTCGGCACTGTACCATACACACCAACAATCAAAGCCAAACTTCAGATTTAAGTACTAAAAGATTTACTTCTTGAGCAAAATGTGGATGCTTTCACTCAGATGTACATTTGGCTCTGCACTTCGGTGTACTTTTTCCAGCCCTGCACGAATGTAAAGGATGTTTTTGCCTGTCAATAAAATATAAACGGTAATAAATTATTTCCTCTTCTTTTATTTATGAACACAAATGTGGTATTAGTCAAAAGTTGAGGATCCACACATTCAATTTGTTCCAGTAAGCTAGGATTGAGTAGTAATATCAAATGACGCCATGCTTTTAGCATCTCTTATGATAACTGCAGCTTATAAGGGTTAAGACTGAATGTATGTTCTATGTTCTATATTGCTGATCTGCTGTCAGTTTGCATAAATGCCAAATATTATCTCCTACTAACTCCTAGCCTTCAGAATACACATTAGCCAGTCGATCACCACAGGAGAATATTAAACATCAGTGCCTGCTATTAGCATGGCATATTAATATAAGCGTGCATAACTGTTTTTGTTTGTCTTCTACTTAATTGGTTTCAACACAGTACTCCTGACCCTTCCTAGCCCTAGCTCTGCCCTGGCCCCTCCCTACCTAATGATTCACATCTTACCTAATTAGATGTGATATATAGTCATATTTTTGCATTTTGTGCTAACTAAATCTTGTGTCTGTTCCTTTGGTTTTGCCTGTAGTTCTCTTTAGTTCCTTGCGGTTGTCTTATTTTCCCCTGATTACCCAAGCACAATTATATCATCTGCTCTTGTATACATTACTTGCTAGAATCTTGATTTGTGATTTTTGATTTCTGGATAGATTTCTATCCTCCCACCTAAAACCACATTCTGTTTGAGTATTTAAGTTATTGTGTTTGCATGACTAATCAAAAACTCCTTACTAATAATGTGATACACTCATCATCAAAAGGATAGTTACACAAATAGTTGCACCCAGAAGGAATCAACAGACAGGAATGAAACTTGGTGGGTAGGTTTGACATTGTGAGACATGTGAACAATTCAAGTTTCACGCTCAACTGTGCATGTGACGTGAGCGAGGATGGGCCTTATCACTGTACCTGACTGACCCAAGAGCCACAATTGTGGACATTCAGTGAGTAGTGATGTCATCCTGTTAGTGCCAACATCGTTGACAGACAGCTGCATGATGCAGGACTACATGCACACAGACTGTTATGACGACTGCCCTTAACACCACATCAACGTTGGCAAGAACTGCAATGGTGTCGTGCCTGTCTGTCATGGAGTGACTCAGAATGGCAGTGGGTCATCTTCAGTGACGAGTCCCGTTTTTGTCTTGGTGGAGATGACCAATGAATCCGTGTGTGAATTTGGTCAGCGCCAAAGTAATTGGTTTGTTGTCCAGAAGGCCTGATGTCACTCCACCTCCATCCCTACCACATCTGCAGGATCTGTGTGACAATATTCAAGCTGCATGGGAAGGATTATCGCTGGAGACCGTTAGGAACAACTACATGCCAAGATATGTGGCATATTGCTCAGCCATACTGAGAGACACTACTTCTGTATGTGTAGCTCAATAAATATTGCCCATATCAGTCTAAATTTATCATCATTTATTGTTCCTGGTAACCTTTATCTTCCTTCCAAATAGCTTTGCAATCCGACACTTCCTTCTATACAATATTGAAATTTCAGTGCACTGTCCTGACCAGGTTAACATTTCTATAACATTGCCTTGTACAGTCCATTAAACAAGATTTCCAGCTTAAAACGAGCACTTGATGCTTGTCATTGTTATTTGTCATGTCATGTAATATTCTGTGACAGCATTACATCCCTCAGTCTCACCGGTTTAGAAGAATTAATGAATTAGTACTCTTGTTGTGTTTCTGTTCATCAGTGTTCACTCACTACAATATCCATAAAGCTTTGGGAAAATATGGTATATAATCACTGCAAATAATAAGATAACCTTGACTGCTATCACAGAGGGTAATGATCTTGTCCGGTTATCTTTAGGCCAATTGCATAATTATTTGAAGTTTATTATTTGATGGATTATCTCAGGACACAATTAGGAACCTTTACAGCTCCATGCCGAGACAACTGGCATGTTGCATTAGGAAACATGGCGGTCCGACTTATCCATGACTTAAATTACACATGAGCTCAACACAAAACAGCTTGTTTCATTCTAGGGACAAACCATAGGCTGTAAATGGGTGTGTAAAAGCGCATCTGGGCATTTTTCTACCCCAACCAAAGTCACATACCTTCTATGTACACATCAGAGAATAATTAAAAATGCTGAATAAATGCATACTATGACATCTTTAGGCTGATTGCATAATTATTTTAAGTTATTTGATGGATTATTGCAATACACCATTAGGAACCTCTACAACCGAGACGTCTGGCATGTTGCATTAGCTAACATGGCTGCCCAACGTCATACCGAGAAACACTACTTCTGTATGTGTAGCTCAATAAATATTGGCCATATTAGTCTAAATTTATTATCGTTTATTGTTCCTGGTAACCTTTGTCTTCCTTCCCAATAGAATTGCAATCTGACACTTCTTTCTGGGTGCAGTTATTCTTTTGATGATGAGTGTGTAATATATATAAATATTTCAGGACATTGCCTTGACCGAGTTAAAAACTCTGTAACACTGTCTTTAGCAGTCCCTTAAACTAGCTTTCCAGCCTAAAACTTGCACTTAATTGCATTCAATGACACCCTTTGGCTAATTGCATAATTATTTGAAGTAACAAATAATACAATCAAATATGCAAAAAAACCCTGTAATGTTGCAGGAGCGGGGGACAATAGTTCTGGGATTAAATACATTGTCACACATATGACACATCTGCAGAAAAACAGAAAAATCTGCATTTCACCAATATTCTTTAAGCAAGACCTATGAATATCTATGAATGGCATTAATGTCAGCATGAACATGTTGTAGCCTTGATTAATTTGAGTCAGCGAAGGCCTGGCAGCGTGCAGGAGGCTGTGTGCAGGGAGACAGGCAGAAACAGTAAATTCTGCTCGGCGGGTGCAGGCAGCCTGCTCCTAACAGATGGAGGGAAGTTAGACACTGTTTCCTTCTATATAAGCCTTGATGGACGACTGTCAGGATTTACTGGCAGACCAGGGAGTGTGGGGTTTGGGAAGAGGGGGTGTTGGGTTCAGTGTTTGTGAACAGCTGCATGCATGTGTGCGAGTGTATATTTTAGTGACAGTCGTTCATTGAAAGGGAGTTAAGGTGCAGGGAGGAGCTGATGGACAACTGTAGTCCGTTTACTGACCGCAGCGTGAAGACACATTGGAGCGAGAAATGGGAGTCCGTCCAGTCCTTCTCAGCCTCACAAATCACACTGCCTCTAACACAGCCAATGGACTGACAGACCTCCTATACCTAATTAAAGGAACAGTGCATGTGAAGGTTAAATAAAACTAGACCCACTTTAAGAAATTAACATTGACAAAAACATTCTTTTACACCTTATAACAGACATTGCTGTCACTCAACAAGCAGAAGTCATGGTGAATGAGGAGGGGCTTCCTAAAGGTCTCAGCAACAACAGTATTAAACAACACAAAATAGCAAAGACCTTGAACTTTCCTGTCCGTACAATTGATCTGACAATATGCGAAGATTGGAAAGTGGAAAGTTCATGGAGTCACAACTAATCTTCCATGGACAGGAATGCCATGCAAGATTTCACAGTGAAGTATTAGACTAATGAATAGAAAGGTACAGTCCCCAAACAGTATGGAAAATGCAAATAGAAAAAATACAGTGTTTCTTACATTTACTTTGGCTTTTATTTAGTTCCATATAGTACAAACCCAAGATATTTCATGTTTGTTCTGGTCAACTTCAAATAATATGTTTATATACATCCATTCCTGCATTTTAGTCCTGCAGCACATTCCAAAAAATGTGTTTGATTGTTATCAAGATTTAGTATAAAGCACTATCCATGAAAGGCTGAGTCTTTGAGAAGAAAATTATTGTAATGTTTTAAGAATATTGTTCCTCATAGAAAGATTGGGAGGAATTTAGATATTTCTCCCTCTATGAGGCATAATATCCTTAAACGATTATATGACCCGGGAGGAATTTCAGTACATAAAGGGTGCAAGCCTGAACACCAATGATCCCCGATCCCTCAGATAGCACTACATCAAGAACTGTCATTCAGCAATAGCTGATATAACCACATGGGTAGGAAATTAGTTTTTGCAAACCTTTGCCAAGCACTGCAATAGAGACTTACACTCACAAATGCCACTTAAAACAAAAAAAAGAGGCGTCTGTTATGGACCTTTACACAGTGAAACCATTTATTGTGGTCAGTCGAATCAGTAGTGCAGAACTTTTTTGGAGAAAATGGACAGCGTGTGCAGTGGACCGAAGACGAAAAGAACCATAAAGACTGTTATCAGCAAAAGACTAAAAGCCAGGGTCAGTCATGGTATGGGGTCAGTGTGTTAGTGCCCTTGGCAAAGGTCGTTTACACTTCTGTGATGCAGCATTATTGCAGAAAAGTGCATTGAGGCCTTAGAGCAACATATGCTGCTTTTCTTTCTAGGGTCATCTATGCAACAAGACAATGCAAAACCACATACAGCACACATTACAAAGGCATGGTTGTGGAAGAACAGGGTACAAATACTGGACTGCCCTGCCTGCAGTCCTGTCCTGTCCCCAATGGAGAATGTGCAGAGAATTTTGAAAAAGAAAATGTGGCAATAATTACTCTGGGGGACAAAATAATATCTGAAACTCTTTATTGCTTAGTATCTGCACTGGCAAAATGTTCTTTAATGGTGCCAAACAACTTTTTTAAAACATGTTGCTGGCTTGAAATGCAGAAATGGATGTAAGTTAACAAATTAAATGAACCTGACAAAACATAAAATATCTTAGGTTCATGCTATCTGCAACTAAATATAAGTCAAAGTAAATGTAAGGAACACTGCTATTTTCCCATACTGTCCCATCTTTTTCTGATTTGGGGTTGTAATACAGAAGCCACCAGTCACTTAAAAGGAGTTACAGGATGACCTGAAAGCAGTAGGAACAATAATTATATAGAGAACAATTAGCAATGAACTGCAATCCACTCATCTCCACTTCTCCACCCTATACACAACTCATCTGCTACAAAAGAAGCACAGAGATGCACATCTAAACCTTGCACATAAGGATTTAGACAGATTAAACCTCTGTCCACATGAAACAAAAATAGAACTATTTGGCTATTATATAGCTAGCTATGTTTCAAGGAAAAAGTGTTGTGCATAAGATCCCAAGAGTACTAACCCACAGTGAGGTATGGAGGTGGGAGCATCATGGCATGGGGTTGCTTCTTGGCAAATGGTACTGCGGCATTACACATAATCAAAGGAAACATAAATAGAGCAATGTTCCGGGACATTTTAAAGTAGAATTTAATCTTATCAGCCGGGAAACTGAATCTGGGGAAGATGGATGGACATGGCAATGTCCTCGAAAATACAAGCCAAAATAATTTTTAAGACTGGTTTCTATAAAAGAAGATGAATCTGCTTGTATGGCTTAACATATCTCCTGACTTGAATGCCAGCAAAGTTTCCAGAGGATTTTGATATTTTGAGTCCATCAGAGGGATCCTTGTAACCATGTTGGATTAAAGACGAAATGAAACAAGCTCAATGCCGTCACGGCTTTGCAACAAAGTGCTGACATAATTCATTTATGGTGCCTGTGTACTTTTTCCCAATGAGTTGTGATTTTGGAAATATGTTCACTGGACAAAAATTTTGTCACATATGACTGAAATGTACCTAACAGCATATAATACCTCCATGACCATGAATAACAGCTGTGGTTTGATTTGGCATGGACTGGACAAGTTTCTGGATGTAGATGATGCCAATGTTCAGCCACTCTTGCATCAAAGCATTGAGCAGTCGGGTCAGATTTGATGGATGCCTTACCTGCCACAGTTCTGAGGAGAATTTCCTGTAACTTGGGATTTTTGTCACTGCTGGTAGACCCGTATGGGCGAATGACACTTCCAAACACCTGCAAATTTAATTACTTCCTTCACACTATGGCCTTTGGCACAGTCAAAAACAATCACTCCTTTTAGCCAATCATCTGGTTTGCAACCCATTTTCCACAATCTCATTTTCCGTCAAATGAGACATTCAATGCACTGTACCTCCTCTTCTCAATCTATGAATCTGGTCACACACCCCACATGTGTTTATGGACAGATCATCCTTGTGCAGTGCCATCTATAGGAGCCTGAAGTTACTACCACCTTAAACATGCAAGGTGACTTGTTTTTTGTCCAGTGAGTTTTTTTAATGATAAGAACAGTGTCTGAATACTTGAATACTTCCCTTACTGTACTTTGTCAAACAAGATGTGTTCGATTACAAGTTCATCTTGAGTGCTAACAGTCTAATGTGGCTAAGAAATATGAAATGCTTGCTTAATTGACCTCATGAATCACCACACCTCAAACCACTTCATGTTTTCTCATCTTCCACCTGCTTGTGTGGTTTACAGAAGTGCAGAAACAGATTTATCATGACTGCTACTAGGGTTTACACAGACGACTACTCATCTTGTCGACTGCTCTGTGTTGAGGCTTTAAGCTTGTTATTGACTAGTTACAAGTCACAACGTGTGATTATGGCTCTAACAACATGCAATGATCCAGGGCTGACTTGTGGAGTGTGACATCATATGTTGGACCTATGTCGGATACAAATTTGTTAGATTCCGAGGTCTGTATCTCTGGCTCCCTGAAGGCTAGCACTGCAATCCAGGGCTCATCCAGGTCATTACTGTGGACATGTGGAATTTGGCTTCATCATATTTTTGAAGTGGCTTGCTCTAAAGCAGTCCTTTCTCATGTCGTTTTATTCATGATGTCATCAGTAATTAGTCAGCATCAACTCCACTTTCATCACATAACTGTCTTTAAATATCAGAAGTCAAGCAACCTTAGACAATTAAATATGTCCTTGTTAATCATCAGCATATGGCATAAGGAAGAATGGTATTATTCTATTAAAGCTACCATATTTTTGTTGTGCCTAAAAGTAATTCTTCTTGTGGTTGAATCTCAGTTCTGGTCATTACCTGACTGACTCGGACTACACACCAGAAAAAGATTAACATTGCGTTTTGAAGTTTTGAAGTTAGATGCCACAAGGCAACCTGTCATAAAGGCAAAGGTTTGACTGACAGGGATACATCTCTATTCACTTTTTACTTTCACATCAGAACACAGAGTGAGAGAGGCAGGAGAGGGCTAACGAATGCTGACTTGAGAGCAGACAGTCGGGAGAGGGAAAGCCCCAGAAGAGCTCCAGTGTGTAGAGCAGGCAAGAGAGGCAGGGCTTTCCCTCGGGCCCTGGACTCAGGCCCCAGGCTTCTTTATCTGAAGAGTGGATGAGAGTTCAGCTAGACATCAAAAAACAGGCTGTGAGAGGACCCTGACTTGCCTACTAATCAAACACTGGGAAAACATACATGACACACAATTGGGGCACTATAAGTTTATGCTATATTCTATTCACAGTGTTATTTCGCTGGATTTCTGTAGAAATATAGGAGGTATGCATGTGGCGTTACAGTAGCGGAGGTCTCTGTGGTTATGCTCAGTAAGTGGCAGCATTAGCATTTGGTGTGTATGCTGCAAAAACACAAAAACATCTAAAATGAGACTATTGTGCAGTTGACTGTATAAATACATTAAGTGTCATAAGAATAGCTGCACAAATAGTTGCAGCCAGAAGGAATCAACTGAAAGGAATGAAATTTGGTGGGTAGGTTTGACATTGTGATGTTTCATGCTCAACCACGCATGTGACGTAAGCAAGGACAGACTTATCGCTGTACCTGACTGACCCAACAGCCACGACTGCGGATGTTCTGCAAGCACTAATGTACTCCATGAGTCATCCTGTTAGTGCCAGCACTATTGGCAGACGGCTGCACGACGCAGGACTACATGCATACAGACAATTACGACGACTGCCCTTAACACCACATCATCTATGCCAAAGACTGCAATAGTGTCATGCCAGATTGTCATGAAGTGACAAGTCCCGCTTTGGTCTTGGTGGAGACGACCAACGAATCTGTGTGTGAAGGCACAATGGTCAGCACCGAGATAAATGGCTTGTGATCATGCGTCACACATCCAGAAGGCCTGGTGTCACTCCACCTCCACCCTACTGCAAAATCTGCAGGAACTGTGTGAGAATATTCAAGATGCATGGGATGGATTATCACAGGACACCATTAGGAATCTCAACAACTCCATGCAGAGACATCTGGCATGTTGGGTAAGCAAACATGGGGCCGACGCCATACTGAGAGACACTACTTCTTTATGTGTAGCTCAATAAATATTGCTCATATCAGTCTAAATCTTTCATCATTTATTGTTCCTGGTAACCTCTGTCTTCCTTCCCAATAGCACTGCAATCAGACTTCTTCTTCAATCAGTCTTCTTCTGGGTGCAACTTTTGTTTTGACAATGAGTCATATTCAACAAGAATGCAGAGCTGTCTTGCAGGCTGATGAAAGATAAAAAGAAAACAAACAAATGGATCACACAAGACTTCACAAGAATTCATCAGCTTCTAGTTTAAATTTTCTCGTTCCACCTTAAATGGTGCAGCAGTTACATTGCGACACCTCAGGTAACTGCTTTTAAGGTGGAACTGAAAAAGTAAAAAAATATATATTACCTTCAGCTTCATATGGATTGGTGAAATTCACAGAAAAAACAGGAATCCAGGCATCAAAATGTAGGTTCATAGTTGCCATTTTGGGTCAGATATGCTGGATTTTGGGGTAAAATCATACCATGAGTTACATACTATATTAACAACTGAATAAATAACTTTCATTTCTGTGTATATGCTGTGTAACCGTAAAGTTTTTGTTAGCATTTATTTAAAAGCATCCATGATGATGAGCCTTGTGTTCTGCAAACAAAGGCAAAGGCAAAACAAAGGTGTTTAGACAGTGTTAGCTCAGTTTTCTTATTAAGGAAACCCCCTTACTCCACAAAGCAAATTTAGACAGATACCTTTGTAGATTAGGATGTATACTGGGAACAGAGAAACATTAAACATGACGATGAGCACAAGAATGTATATTTTACTGTCAAATCCATCTGCCTTTCACTTAAACTGATAATGTCTAAGTATTATGTTTTGCCTTTCAGAATGTTTTGCCACTCTAGCGGAAGAGTGACAGTGTAATTGACTCAAAGGTGCATGGTGTTGTTCTGACAGTGACTGTATGGTGAAGACATTGCTATATCTTGACAAATATGGGACGTGACCATTCAGACAGTGACTAGGAGAGACTTGTAACCACTGTGCTTTTGTGTTTTTTTTGTTCTGTGCATTCACTGAAATTCACTGAATCTCTGTTAATGTAAATTGCATAACATGGTGTACTAGCACAGTTATGGAATAATTAACAAATACTCTCTAATGAAACCTCAATTTAAAATCATTCATCCTGACACATCCCAACTTAGTTATTCTCTGCTGTGGTATAAATAAGTGTTTACAACTCAAACAAAAAGTCAAAGTGATTTTTATAAGGCTTTATAAGGCTAAAGAGTTCAAGCTCTTGTACATTTACATTTTAGGCATTTAGCTGACGCTCTTATCCAGAGCGATTTACAAGGTTATTCGTTTTACAGGTAGGCCAGTGTAGTGTTAGGAGTCTTGCCCAAGGACTCTTACTGGTGTAGCTCAGACTGGGATTCGAACCCCCATCTCCCACATGGGGTGGTAGTTCTCTGGTGGGTAGTGGTGTTAACCGCTGAGCCACACCAACCACTTATAGAGCTATAGTGTTTAAATGTCTTTACATTATATATGAAAACAAACAAAAAATGAGTTTAGAAAATAATGTGAAGGATTAGTCTCAACAGCAGTGATATTTTAACTCATGCTTTGAAGTTTCATAGCATCTCTTTCACTAAACAACAAAAGCGTTGCTGCTTTCTAACAGTTAACTGGAATTTTCCACTCGTATTCGTATTAGACAGTGCCATATCTCATGATAGAGTAGATGAGCTTCCTTTCCCTTCCCAATTATGTTGATAGTTAGCTAATGTGTAAGGTAAAACTAGTGAGAGTTTGCTGAGAGTAGCTGTATCCACCTAGACATCACAAATCCCGATTAGACAGTTTTCCATTGGGTTTTCTCAGATTGAAATAGCCCAATGAAAAAAAAACTGTCCAGTCAGGAATAAGAGTGATGAAATATAAGTCATATTATAATATCTGTAGAGATTAAATACAAGGATAACAATTCTACAACATAAAAACAAACCAACAATTACAAACAGCTCCTAAAAACTGAAGGTTCCCCACTGCAGCAAACAGATAAATAGTAATGCTTACTTACTGGTGATTCAAGACGTGCCTTGGACTTCAGGCACAAATCATGCCAGTAGCAGAGATGTTAGGATGAGTGAAACGGCCCAAGGGAGGTGAGCAAGCCTGGGTCAGTGACGCTAGATGCTGGGTTTACGCGAGCACACTGTGCATGCAGCAGATGTGATTTATTTTGCCTGAATGTCCACAGGGGTAGCATTTTGTCATTTTTAGTACCCATCCTGCACTGCTCTAGCCAACCATCACAAACACTAGCGTTTCTGGACTAACATATGGATTTGGCAGAGGGGATTCAGAAAAATTAAACTCACATGCAAGAAAGTAGGGCCATCAATCTGGGCAATTAGAGTATACTCTTCATGCTAACAGAATCTGGCAACACTCACTCACCTACTCACTCACTCACTCATCTTCTAAACCACTTCATCCTTCTGGATCACAGGGGCTGCTGGAGCCGATCCCAGCGTGTAATGGGCAGGAGGCAGGAAACACCTTGGACAGGCCGCCGGTCCCTCGCAGGGCAGACTAGTTTGAAGATTTATGTTAAATGACCTATTATGAATTACAAAAAATAACAAATATGCAGTTAATATTTTAAATGAACAATAATTATCATTGAATTTGCCATGAAACATTTTTATACCAAACCTTTATATACAATAAATAATAATAAGCAAAACTTATTCATTCATAGTGCTGTATCCCAACATAAATATTCTCTATTGAAGAATAAATAAGCATTTCAAATTCAAACAGTCACTGTAATTTGACTTTAACTACCTTCAGAAGTATAAAAAGGTTTAAAGCTCATGTATTACCAGGGCTTGGTTTAAAGAGAGAACTCCCTTAAAAAAAACATCCTCGATCCAAATGACAATACGTTTCTTATCGAAGCAGATCAAACAGAACAAACATTATTTTCCAAATAATATAATAAAATATAAGTAAAATCGTGAAAATGTTCTGGCTTTTAGTTTGTTAAAACATTAATCATTTACATTTATACGCTTGAATATGTGTTTAAATTTAAATGTAGACGCTTTTTGACTTTTTCTCACGTATATTTTTGTCTCCATGTTTTTTTCCTGAGTAGGACTTTCACTACAAAACAGTTTTCTTTTGCATTTCCAAATTTCTCTACTATTTCTCATTAAAAAGCATTTACCCCCCTACATGCCTGCTTGACTGTCTGTCTGTCTGTCAATACATCCAGCCTTTTCTTGCTGTGAAGCAACAGCGCTAGCCACTGCGCCCATCCTCATTTTTCTGCTAATTTTGAGTGCAATTTCTATTTATTGGGTGTAATATAAAAAGTGCTATAATTTTAGCACAGGCCAATTTTTTAGTTTCCTAAATACAGCAAATAAACTGTAATTTTGGATTAAAAGGTTTAGAAGTGTGGAGAGGATGTGTACTTACAGTATTTCTACCTAAAAAATCAAGAAAACATGCAATTTGACCAAACCTATGAATACAACTGCATCTACTTTTCCTATCTCTGATTCATACACTGTATTCTGGACAGCATACACTCATTTTGGAAGTCAATGTAAACAACTTCCATAGGTCAAATCACATTGTCAAATGATTGCACAAGGAGACTTACTTAATCAGTGATATAATTCACACCACCAGTAACTGTCAATAAACAACAGACTGTGGGTTGAGTTAAAAAACAATCCAGGTTCTATTTTTGGAAGGAAATGGAGACAATTACGTAACGTCAGTGGTTAGTAAACAGGCATCTGGTGGTATATATAAAACCCTCAATGCACATTAATCTTTTTATACACCTTGATTGCAATTTACACCTGAAACACAGGCTATGAGCAGTCATTGAAACAGACTCAGATCTAGCAGTTCTTGTAAGTTGAGAGGTAGAATATCTGCTAGTCTTGCAGTTTGTAGGCAACTTGGTTGAGCAAGCTGAAAACACCCCGATTACACCTCCAAGACTCCTATTCTGCTAAATGAAAACAAACTCTCTTGCATCACCGGATACATGCAAATGCCTGCCACCTACACCATGATTCACTGAGTGCATCCATGATGTTTGCAAACTAAAAAAAAAAAAAAGAGATCTTTTGCCTGGGCTTCTGAACAGATGCCGACAGAACCTCTATGTTTTGTGGAGTTGTGATACTGAGCCGAATGTTTTTACAACTAGCAGAACGCCACAGTCTAAATAACCTCTCCTTTCAAACGCAATGTGACAGTTTATTATTTAATAAGGAAGGCTCTGATGCCAGCCAAGTTGTCTATTCTCCCTCATGCCTGCTTCACGTTTCGAACGCAATTTACAGCGCTGCCAAGCCCCGGCTATTTGCTCAGTTGTTTGCACTGTCAAATTAATGAGCCTAGAAACATTTTAGCACGTTTGGGTTGTAGCCTTTCACAGAGCACAGGGTATTGTTTCGATCTGGGCAGAACAGAATAGGAGACTCAGGAGGGTGGTTAGAATTCACACTAGGTCGAAATCTACAGATATTTAACAGACAAATGTACATTATAATAAGACAGCATAATAATATCTACAGCATGCCAAACTGAGTCTGTTAGTATACACTCTGAGTACTTTACCAGGGACACTATACTAATACTGAGTAGGGCCTCATTAAACAGACTCAGTTCTTCATGGTATGATTTCCTGAAGAAGTTGGAAACTTTCTTTGAGAGTTCCATGTTGGCATGATTGAATCATGCAGTTCCATGTAATTTATGCTGCAAATCTTCCGTTCTAAAACATCCCAAGGGTGTTCTTCTACTGGATGTGGGTCCAGTGACTGGGAAGAACGCTAAGCATGTTGCCATGTTGATGAAACCATTTTGAAATGACTTTTGCTTTGTGACATTGTTATGCTGGATGTAACCATTAGAAAGTGGTAAATTGTGGTCATGAAGTGATGCCCATAGTGAGCAGTAATAATGCTAAAACAGGCTGTGGCATTCTATATGTCACTGGCTCTATACCCTATTGGAAAATCTGGAATTGTCATCTGCAAGACACAGCCCCTAAAACTCTTCATACATGGAGTGAGAGAATATCCAAAGTGGAGCCTCTTTTGATTGCCTGAATATGTACTGTGTCGAGGATGTCAGCTTTTAAGTGTCCTATGAAGATAAAATGGCCTTGTTTTGTTTTGTTAAATTCCATGTGGAGGTGAGTTGGGGTTGGAATGCGGGGTGCTGTTTGGTTTTTCTTTAGATGGAAAATAAAAATAAATAAATAAATCACAAAATTAGGTCATATAGTGTGACATAATCGAAGAACAGCGATGAGGCATCTGGGATACCCCAGACGAAAAGCATAAGATGTCAAAATGTTTTATATTTTTTCCTAGTTTCACGTATATTTGTTGGGTTCCTTGATGTTGCTATATAATATATACACGATATTGCCAAAAGTATTCGCTCGTCTGCCTTCACATGCATATGAACTTGAGTGACATCCCATTTTTAATCCATAGGGTTTAATATGATGTTGGCCCACCCTTTGCAGCTATAACAGCTTCAACTCTTCTGGGAAGGTTTTCCACAAGGTTTAGGAATGTGTTTATGGGGATTTTTGACCATTCTTTAAGAAGCACATATGTGAGGTCAGACATGTTGGACGAGAAGGACTCTGCTCTAATTCATCTCAGAGGTGTTCTATCAGGTTGAGCTCAGGACTCTGTGCAGGCCAGTCAAGTTCATCTATGTCTTTATGGACCTTGCTTTGTGCACTGGTGCGCAGTCATGTTGGAACAGGAAGGGGCCATCCCCAAACTGTTCCCACAAAGTTGGAAGCATCAAATTGTCCAAAATCTTCTGAAGCATTAAGAGTTCCTTTCACTGGAACTAAGGGGCCGAGCCCAACTCCTGAAACACAACCCCACACCATAATCCCCCCTCCACCAAACTGTACACTCGGCACAATGCAGTCAGACAAGCACCATTCTCCTAGCAACCGCCAAAACCAGACTCGTCCATCGGATTGCCAGATCTAGAAGCGTGATTTGTCAGTCCAGAGAACACGTCTCCACTGCTCTAGAGTCCAGTGGCAGGGTGCTTTACAGCACTGCATTCGATGATTTGCATTGTGTTTGGTGATGTAAGGCTTGGATGCAGCTGCTCGGCCATGGAAACCCATTCCATGAAGCTCTCTACACACTGTTCTTCAGCTAATCTGAAGACCACATGAAGTTTGGAGGTCTGTAGCGATTGACTCTGCAGAAAGTTGGCGACTTCTGTGCACTATGTTGCCTCAGCATCTGCTGACCCCGCTCTGTCACTTTACGTGGCCTGCCACTTTGTGGCTGAGTTGCTGTCATTCCCACTCGCTTCCACTTTGTTATAATAATAAGTGGAATATTTAGTAGGGAGGAAATTTCACGACTGGACTTCACGACTGCACAGGTGGCATCCTATCACGGCACCTCAGTGGAATTCACTGAGCTCCTGAGAGCGACCCATTCTTTCACTAACGTCTGTAGAAGATATATATATATGTATATATATATACACACACACACTCTCTGGCTATTGCAGCTGTTTGTAGAATAATGAGCCATAGCCACATATATCACAATAACATACACACAGAGTTTAATAGTGCTACAACATGAAACAGCATGACAAGCAAAAAGCTAACAATGCTGATCACAGCAGCTACAAAATAATAGCTCACTACAACCACAGTTTAAACTGCTTCTGTGAAAGTGACACTATTCACCAGTTCTCTTTGAAGTCTTCATTTCTGATGACCTATGAACTTGTGCAAGGACACAAACAATGATTGGTCAACATCAATATGTGCCATAAATGCTTGCCAGTCTCCCAACCAAGACACGGCAAGAATTTATGGCACATATTTATGGCCTATCTGACATTGTGACCATTGAGACATAAAAAAATGACGGCTTGGAATAAAATCCTAACAAAACCTCTCACAACAAACCTACAGTGAGAATAGCAGTGCTAACAAAGTTCTACCAAACATGACGTAGTATAAGAGTTCTTAGATTAATGATAAATGAGACCAATCATATTCAAAGAGTACAGTCTCATTCAACAGATCACAGTCTCAGGACAAACAACCCAGTGATTAGAAATTCTGTGTTGTAAGCAATGTACACTGCACTGTTTTGGACCAAGCAACATGGATGACCAATATTGAAATGTATAAAATTGTATGCATAGCTGAATTGTTAATCATATCTCTTATATATAAGGACCAGTATTATTATATTTGCTCTAGAGAAACTCACACAGTCAAAACTGCTCTCAAAGCAACACTGCACAGCAGTAAAACAAACAAACAAACAAATACATACATACATACATAAATAAAATAGACATATATTGTAAGATTACATGTGCCCTGTTCCTTGTCAGGTCTTACTTGGAAATAATAGCACAGCTGTTACAGAATATGATGTTATTTTTGTGCATTAACAGTGTATCAGATTTTCTAAAAGCGGTTTTGTTGTCATGAAAGCCTACTTTGGGCTTTGAAGCATTCAGTGTTTGAAGACGACCTATTATGCTCATTTTTAATGTTCATAATTGTATTTTTCAGACACTAAAATCAAAATTTATATGCTTCAATTTTCCCAAAACACGTTGAAACTCATACTGTCTGTTTCAGCTTTTTCTCAACATATATACAAAGCTCAACAAACTCTTCCCGGCCTCCAATAGATGATGCAGTGCATTGCGTTAGGATGTGCCAACCTTGCCGGTAGTGTGGGCAATAAGGAAACAAAGAAAAGGGGCTGGAATTCCAACAAGACGTTTCAGGAAGTTAAGTGGTTTCTGTGGAAGAGATTTTGGGTTTTATAACCTTGCAGACCGTTTATTTACACAAGATACATACATACATATACTCTGAAAAAAGGCAGAAACAATCCAATTACTATTGTTCTCCAACAAACATCAACATTTTCATCAACACCATCATTCTCCACCAAACCCTGTAATTCTCCAGCAAGCATCAAAATCCTTCAACGGAAAACCAACATCAAACCAATGCTATTCTCACTGAACACCAACATTCTCCAAAAAGCATCAGTATTTTTTTTTTTGTATATATATATTTGTATATATATCACACAATTGAAAAAAGACAAAATATCTAATTTCCCATAATCTTTGATTATAATTTATGACTTTTGCATGTATGCAATATTGACTTATGCATTATTGCCTTCTTTTTATACATCCTATGTTCAAATTTAAAAAGAGTATGCGATAATGAGCCGCTGGTGGGTAAAATGGTAGTGCGTGCAAGCATGTTACATTAAACATTCATTGCTAATGAGCAGTTTCAAAAAAGATGTAAAACTAATGTTAAAACTTATGTCACAGGGCCATATCCATGCGGGATGCCAGGGCGCTTTTTTTTTTTCAAACAATGGTAGACAAAATTGCTGGCCAGCTGTGAAATGTAGCCTTAAGAATTGGTGAATTACAGCCTCTTTTTGAATGGATGGATTTCTACTGCTGTAGTTCTCCTGTAATTTATATCTACTTTAGTCTACAATTATAGCACTATGCTATGGCACCACACTAGCATGTTGGAATTGTGGGTTAAATTCAAAGCCTTTTTTCATTGCGCTCAAGTTGACTCTGAGCCTTTGCTGCTGCTTAATATTTACTCAGAGTTTGGCGGATTCCCCTCAGACCCAGCCCCCCTCCAGTCCTAGCCTGCCGCCTGACTACACCAGCGTTCAACATAAGCTCAGAGAGCGCCGAGACACCTTGCCCTTGGAGGAGACGAAAGCTCGATTTTCTGTTTGCTGCCATTTGTCATCGGCCGCTAAGAGAGATCAACAGTCGTCTGCACACAAATCAATATTCTCTTAACCCAGAACTAATCTAGAGAGAGTTTCCTGCAATTTCACCTTCTCTCCTCTTCTCCCCTCCCCCACCCTCCCTTCGCCCCTCAACACACTCTCTCCTTCACTTTTTTTTCCATATTTTTCCTCAGCAGTCATTTTGGGGCGGCGTACATGACAGAAAAGGGTTTGACGAGCGCAACGGGCGGCCATGATGGATGTCCCTGGACTGAGAGTACTTTCTGGACCTTCTCCGAGAAGAACAGACTGATAGACTGATTTTGGATGGGCAAAACCAGTTTCTTTTCTGTCTGATCCCAAATAACATCAATGATCGTGTCTCAAAACTAATTCTGATAATACTGATATTTTAAATGTCTTGTTCTGCAAATTAAGAAGGGAATAACAGTTCCCACTGTTTTACAGTGACAAGTGGTCAATTGAAATAAATTTTATTTCAGGTTAGAGCAACAGCCCCTCAAAATGTCTGTATAAGTCACTATATATAGGGTTATATATATAGATCCAGATTTGGTAGTTTCCTTCCCTGGCTCAATTCTGAAGAGAATTTCCTGTAGACTGGGATTTTTGCCACTGCTGGTAGACCTGTATGACCGTACGCTTCCATACACCTGCAAATTCAGCTACTTCCTTCACATTATGGCCTTTGGCACACCCAAATGCAACCACACCTTTTTACCAATCATTAACATCTGCTTTGCGACCCATTTCACTATAACATACCCATAACACCCATAACACTCTCTCTCTCTATGCGTGGGTAGGATGCTCCTGCTCCCTTATCACTCAGTGTTAGTTCACATAACAAAATTCATAGTTAGCATTCTTTTGCAAGTGTGTTGAGGTATTGAACCATGTGTAGTATCATGTGACAGACACACTTACAGGTAGGAGGTCAGCGGTAGGAAGTGTAACTGGGCACAATTAAATTAGGTGTTTTGCCAGAAATCTTTTCCAGGAGTATGGTCACACCACCAGACACTTCTCTCTGTTTTCTTTCTCTTCTTCCTCCTTCCTAGATTTTTCTGATTGAATCATATGTCATATATTGCACAGATTGCCAATAGAAGACCAATAGAAAATTTATCAGTCCAGTCCCAGAACAGGGACCTAATGATACGAAGAGGATCCCCTAACTGCTAGCATAGACATTTTTCTATCAGTCCAATAAAGCATCTGCATCACCAAAAAACGCTGCCACTATGGATGCAGTTCGGAATAGTTGGCTTAAAAATAGCAGGGCTGCAATTGTAAGAGAGAGGGCGATGGATGTGAGCTCAACCTCTCTTCCTCTCTTCCTTTCCACACCCCCTCACTTCCTCAGTTTCACTCCGTGCATGGAAGGATGGCTTTCTTCACGCTTTCTCATGCTTCTCAGAGCTGAGGAGAGGAAGAATGATCCGGGCAGTTTTGACATCAACTCTGGACCAGCCAGCAGATCCGAACAAGCAGGGTTTTGATTGATAGACGGGTGGGACTGACAAGAGCTTTGGAAGCATGGGCTGAAGGTGGAGGGGGATTCTTCCAGAAGCTGATGCCAGTGACAGACAAAGCGTTAGCGTGGAGCGACCCGATCGAGTATGAGCCACGGTGACAGCAAGAGAGAAAGACTGGTTTCAGCCACACTTTCACATAAGCGAGTTTGTAGTGCTGCCATTGTGGGGTCCTTCCACTGACTTCCATTTGACTGTATTACTGTGGCTATACATTCATTCTATTTGTTCCACCCTACCAAACCCTAACCTTTAACCCCTAGGATCCTTAGTTATTACTTTCATTTTGCTACACTATTGAAATATAATTTCTTGGACTGTCAAATGATAAATTACATTATTATTATTATTATTATATAGTTAGCCATAATTGAGCACTTATTTCTTATTTGATTTTCAGATTTTTTTTCCATTTTTGAATTTTCCATAACATTTTGTAATAGCTATAGGAGCATTATAACATAGTAGTAACTCATAGTGAATGTAACATAGTAGTAACTCATAGTGAATGTATTACCTATTTAGTAACATTATTTTCATCACATAAATGCAGGGTTAACAAGAACCTGAATATTAAAACTACTTTCATAGATGTAGATATTTAAGATGTAAGGTAATATATATGGTCTGAATACTCAATACATTATATATATATATATATATATATATATATATATATATATATTGTATTTACAGGGACTTTGTGATCTATTCATCACCTACTATTACTATTAGTGGTAGTAATACAATAAATATGTACATAAGTTAAAGACAAAATCACTTAAATGCTACTTTCTATTGGGGGATGGGTGCCCCAAACCTACTTGTGAAAATAACACATTTATTTTAAAAAAATATATTTTTGCCATGTCACATTTTCATGTCACTTCCAAAACACAAAGAGTATCAACCCTAAGATCTTTCCAGGGGTAAATAGAAGCTGGTCATATCACTGAAAATAAAGTGTTGTGCAGAATGTGTACTGTTCATAAAAAAATTAATTACCATCATACTTTCTATTCTTTTTTATACAATTTAATTTGACTTTTTTATTGTTTATGGTCTCTTTATTGATTTACTTACTGTGGTCCCATAGTAAAAAAATATATTCAGATCATACCTTAGAAGTATTCAGATCTTAAATATTTACAAAGATTATGTTTTAAACTCTGACATTGAATCAATTTGACTGATTTGGTTCATACTTCAGGCTATATGTACTGTGGGGATAAACTAATTCACCATATGAGTAGGTGAAAATGGCTTTCATCAATAGAGCTTGCTGTTTAGAAGCTTCATTTTAATGATAGGGCTACAGTAATAGCAACAATGCAAGCAGCTGGGTATCAGACTGGAACTACAGATGTTTCAAAGTGTTCAACTAGGAAATGTGCTAACAGCAATAAAACAGTTTAAGAAATTAATCATTTGCTTATGAGTTAACATTGTACACGTACTAGTAATCCAGTAATCACATATTTAGTTAGATGGTGAGTTACTGTACATTTAAGTCTGCACATTTGACTTTTTTCCAGCTGTTTTGATGTAATGACCAAAAAAGTGGAAAAAATAAAAGGGAAGGCTTGTCTTTCCAACGAACAAGACTATACACACAACAATGCACAAATGCAGAATTGATTTAAAGTTTAGAATCTGCACTTTCAAAAGAATTCCTCTGTTTGTTTCAATAAATTATTATGAATATTATAATTAATACTGAACTGAACCATATTTTGTATTATTTGCCAACAATGACTTCCAAAGTTTAGCCTCATGAACTGAAATCATTGCTTTTTTTCTAATTAAAGCTCCAAGCACCATGTTAAAAAGTTCTTGAAAAAGAATCTTGAAAACATCTGGTCCTCACAAAGAGTTTAATACACATAGAAAACAATAGTAGCTTTGACTTTCATACACAATCCAGAACAAAAAAACACACAAAAATGGCCTCTAGGGTACTTTAGTTATACACTCCAGACAAGAAATGTTTGGGGGATTAAGTCACTAATGGGCTGTGTGCTTGTGTATGTGTGTCACACAAACCAAAAAGAAGCCAGGTCCAGCTTGTCACACACCATTTGTAAAGACCCACTGATTAAAAAGCCAGAAGCAAACGATATTGTTTTAAGGCTACATGCCGATTTTCTCTTAATCATTTTGATGAATCGCTGGAAGAAGACAGATTCCTTTCGGTCAAAGTTTCCAGAGGAAAAGGTTCCATATAAAATACGGATATAAATCACAAATTGAAAGTGATTCATATAGACAGAGAGACAGACAGACTGACTGAGAGAGGGAAAGAGAGGGAGAGGGAGAAGCATCTGCTAGGCATCCGAATGGAGCTCAGAGGGACTGAAGGGACAGGAGCTTTGGGGTTGATTGGCTGAGAACACCAGAGGCTCACTAAGATATATCCACCCAGACTGCATTCAGGCCTGTTTACATGCAACACAAGCTGCCCACTGCACTGTGCATGTGTGTCTGTGTGTGCATATGCATTTTCCTACATTTGCAGGACAAAATTGTACATCTGTCCTCATAGGAAAATTATAATGTCCTCATAAAGTTGGGCTTAGGGTTGGGCTTCTTAGTCTTATTACATACTGTATATATGTATATATAATCTTTATTACATTCTTATTACATTCTTATTATATTCTTATTACATTCTTATTACATATAGATGCTTACATATTGTTGCGGTCCTTTTATTTTATTTTTGCTTTTCTACATCATTCAAGCTCAGTAGCCTCCCTCTACATTGTGTGCAAATGTCATGATAATTGGAATAATAGAAATGCTCCAAAACTGATTGCAATCAAATATCTTTACGTTATTATACCCTGGAAGTAAAGCCTTCTCCTGCAAACGTATGATTTTGGAGACACTTGATTTTTTCTTTGGATAGTGGCAATATATGGTAGTGTCTGGTGTCAGGGGGTCATTTAGTGTGACAGTTTTGTACAGGCCTCTATAGTAAAAGATGGCAAAAAACACTTAAAGTGAAGCTAAGCTAATAGCATGACGTAGATAGCCTAGACAGTCTATATATGCACCCATCGGCCACTTCATTAGGTACACCTCCTTGTATTTACCTGCAGTGTCCATTGTATCAGCTCCACTTACCATATAGGAGCACTTTTGTAGTTCTACAATTATAGACTGTAGTTCATCTGTTTCTCTGTATACTTCACCCTGTTCTTTAATGGTCAGGACCCTCATAGGACCACCACAGAGCAGGTATTATGTGGGTGGTGGATCATTCTCAGCACTGCAGTGACACTGACTGGTGGTGTTTATTTATATATATGTCCTACACATATTTAATATATATGAGGCAACCCAACATATGACCCAACGTGATATGTGTGTGTGTGTGTGTGTGTGTGTGTGTGTGCATGCATATGTTTATGTCTCTGTGTGCTTTTCAGCTTTTCTTCCTTCTGAAACATATCCAGCTCCTGGATTACACACACACACACACACGCACACACACACATGCACACAAGAGAATGGTTGTGACAATGACACTGAAGCTGCCAAATGAGTAAGATTAATACTAGAGAATGCTACTGCTGGCAGCCATCTCTCTCTTTCTTTACCATCATCCCTTGTCTCTCCCTCTCTCTCTATGTCTCCTTCTCTGTGTCTCTCCCTCTCTTTCTTGTGGGTGGTAATGAAGGGATGGTATGCAGGGCCATAAACTGAGAGGCGTGTTGTCAGTGTGCATAAAGGATGAGACTGGAGGATGGTGGAGGGGTCAGGCAGTCAGAGAGAGAGAGAGAGAGAGAGAGAGAGAGAGAGAGAGAGAGAGAGAGAGCGGGAGAGAGAGAGAGGGAGAAATGACAAGAGAAAGAAAGACAGGGAAAAAGAAGAGAGAAAAGAGAGAGAGTGCAAGAGACATGTTGGGAGGAAGGGAGAGCTCAAGAAGGAGAGAGAAAGGGAGAGAGATGGCAGAGAGGGGGAGAAAAAAGAGATATAGTGGGGGAGAGGAAGAGAGAGGGAAAGAGAAAAAAGACAGAGACAGATGTAAAGGAATAAGAAAGCAAGACAGGGAAAGGGAAGAGACCGAAGAGAGAGGGCAGGCGACACAGAGGGAGGAAGAGAGAGATTAAGATGGAAAGAGAAAGAAAGAGAAAGAGAATTAGGTAGAGAGGGAGCGATAGTGACAACAAAGATAGAGAATGGAAGAAGGAGAGAGAAAGAAGGCAAGAATAGAGAGGGAGAAATGAGATTTCTGTTGATTGTAGATGGCAGACCTGCACTTCTCCTTCTTCTTCTTCTTCTCTCAATATGCATTATGGAAAGAAGCTTGTTCAGCACCCCCTACAGGGACAGCATAGCAACAGCTGAGGATCCTTCTGAGACAACACATTTAGTAAGATCATTAATTACAGTCGTGGGGGAGCTAACAGCCAGACACATACACACACACACACACACACACACACACAATTCGCTTGCAAATATACACTTGTAACAAAGGAATTCAGCAGCTCTATAACAGTGCAACCCTCAGAAAAATAACATTAACAACATCTACACACAAAATATGTCTGAAAGTATTTAGACATTACACATCCCTTCAAATCAGTGAACTGAGCTACTTTAAGATCACCCACTGCTGACACAGATGTACAATTACACACCTACAGCATGTATCATTTCCTTAGAATAGACTCTTCATATATGAATAGGCAGTCATATATGAGAGTAAGGTCATTATTACAAATGCCAAGAAGTATAAAGTCACCCAGGTTTGGTCTGTGGAAGTGACATTTGTGACCCAGAACTAATGATCGATCCAGCACGATACCTGACCCCACTAATGCTCTTGTAACTGAATGCAATCAAATACTCACAGCAATGTTCCAACATCTAGATTTAATCCCTCCCAAAACAGTACAGACTGCAACACACTACTGCAGGAGGGTAATCAACATGTTAATGCTAGGAATGTACAAGGGAACACAAGGGAACTCAACTATTTCAGGTGCCAGAATTTCAATACTGAAATCACCATTTGGGTTCTTGTGCTTTCTGCACAGGAAGTGTAAGTGTGTAGATCACACAGTCCCACTCTGAAATATAGGCGACTTAAAGCAGCATTAGGCAAGAACTGGTATTGTTTGCTCTTGGCAGCCCCCTTTGTTGTGGAGTGTAATAATCGTGATGAATACACATTGCATTTTTCTTTTTTCCTGTTAAACCATAAGACTGTCTTGCATCCATTTATCTTGTTTAGCTCACGCCAGTGAGTAAAAGCTAGTCCTTGGTTTACTCTTAGTCCCAGTCTTTTGCTCGGTCACGCTCGCTTTTTCTCTACCCTGGTCTTCATCAGTCTCTTCACAGCCTCTGCCAGGATGTCCATACCAGGAATAGTGAGCTAGCTTCTTCTTATAGCTAGCTGAAGTCCTGTAATTGTTGATGTGTGACACAGTGCCTTGCGATTGTGCCCATGCTAGGACACCATTTTCCCTATTGTAAGTCAGCATGCCATCAAAATGCCATCAAAATGACTCACAAGCTGGAAATTTTAGGTCAAATTGTTACATAATGTTGCCTTAATGAAAGCACATTGTCAAGGATGTATAGTTAAGGATGGGACTGAGAAAGCAGATATAGCAATTATTGCTAATTGCTCTAGATGATGTTAGCTAGGCCCAGGCATGGACTGGATGTAGGCCACATCAATATTCAGCCACTCTTGCATTAAAGAATTGTGCAGTTAGGCCAGATTTGGTGGATGCCTTCCCTGGCACAATTCCTTTCCTGTAGACTGGGATTTTTGCCCATGCTGGTAGCCCCTATGACTGTACGCTTCCATACACCTGCAAATTCAGCTACTTCCTTCATACTATGGCCTTTGGCACGCCATATGCAATCACACCTTTTTATCAATCATCAACTTCTGCGTTGCGACCCGTTTTTCCACACATGGAACGAAACATTCACTGCACTGTACCACCTCTTCTCCATCTATGAATCCCACCATAGAACCCACAGGTATTTATAGCCCAATCATCCTCGGGCAACGTCATCTGCAAGAGCCTGAAGTTACTACCACCTTAAACACACATGGTGACAAATTCTTTGTCTGGTGAGCTTATGTTCCTCTAGTAAACTAATATGTTGGCACACAATCCACTTAGGAGAAAACACTATTGATCAGTGACAGTAGGTTAGGCTAGGTGTACCTAATAAACTGGCACCTTGGGGTATCGTTCACAGTGCCAAATTGAGATTCAAAGTTTATTTGATTTAGAACTGTGTGTTTAGGATGGTTGCTTGTAATACTGAAGCTGTACCAGACAAGTGGGCCTCCCCTCCCCCCACCCTGCCCCTCCCTCGAGCAGCAGCAGCAGCAGCCATGCTTGATGTGATTACCTGTCATGTTTCACGGCTGCTAACGTTGCGCCGGGGCGAGATACCCTTTTCCCCGCATGGGCATCCCAGTCTGGAGGCAGTGTACTCGCACTGGGAGTGTGTAAGTGTGTGCGCGAGTGTGCTGTCGGGACGTTAAGATGCGCGGTGAGAGAGTGAGTGGATTACACACGGTTCAGGCTGCGTATGGGGAAGCGTGGCACCAACATGGTTCTCTAATGGGATTTCGCAATCCTTTTCCCTGCTGACTTTCTCTCCACACATACAAGCGCGCACGCATGCACACCCAGGTGAACTCTTTAAAGAGACTGACGTTTCTCCTCTCTATCCAAAAGTTAAGCCACAGAAGTGTGCAACACTGTATACAGCGGCAGGCTGGCTTTTTAACAATCGTTTTTCTGAAAAGCAGCCCAAACTTCACCGCCTTCCAAGACGGAAGCACTGAGAATAGCTCCAAACAGTGTCTCTCTTCGGAGCGCGCGCCGGGAAAAATAAAAACAAAAAAGAAAAGGGAAGTCGATTCAACATCTCGCCGAACCTCCGACTCTGGTGAACTCATGTGGAGGAACGTCCTTGGCTCGAGTTCAGCGTTCAGAGAGCAAGTGACGGAGGTGTCACTAACTCCATGACTTACATGACAGAATACGACAGTTAACGGATCCTTTCCCCAGGGTGGTGGTTGAGCCGTGCCGCAGAGCCGCTTGACAGTGAGATCAGATGTGTTTTGCGTGAAGGGCGTCTGCCGTCTGACATGGACCTCTCCCATTGCTCTCGAACCTTTCAGAGCTTCGGGTGCATGCTCTCTTGGGATAACACTTGCAAGAAATCTATATATGCTTGTCTGAGAGAACAAGTCTACTTATTGAGTGAACAGAAACCACAAGACATGCTTGACTGGATGTACGTGAGATGTGGTTTGTTGCTTGGGTCAGCATGTACCTGCAGGCTGAAGACCACCTTTGGTGTGAGGATTCCAAATAGTCAAGCACAAAAGGATAGCTGAGGCCTTATGGATTCTAGAGCCATGTAAATCCTGGTCCTGGAGTGCTCTTTTATTGGATGTCTTTGTGATCTCCTCGTCCTAAATTGCTAATGCTTTAAGATCTAAGGTCCAAAGTGGCCACTACAGTGGGCATATCTTTGACTGCAGTTTGGTGGCATTTTACACTATGATATCAAGCCATGTTTGTCCTCTGGTTCAGTACAAACTGATGGGGTTGATTACAGAAGGGGCAATTTCTTATCACGTTTGCATTTCTTTTGTGTTTTTGTGCACAGCAGTTATGTGAATTTCCTAGCTGAGCAAGCCATTCAGACCTTTCAGTCAATATTGCGGTGGCATGGTGACGCAGTGGGTAGCATTGTCGCCTCATAGCAAGAAAGGCCTGGGTTTGATTCCTGGCTGGGTCGTCCAGAATCCTTTCTGTGTGGAGTTTATATGTTCTCCCTGTGTTTGCAAGGGTTTGCTCTGGTTTTCTCCCACAGTCTAAAGACATGTAACCAGGTGAATCGGAGATACTAAAACTGCCCCTTAGAATGGATGTGTATGTCAGTGTGTCTGCCCTCTGATGGACTGGTGATGATGAGGAGTGCTGGCATAGGCTCCAGCACCCGCATGACCCACAAGAACTGGAATTCCAGCTCTTTTTCTCTGTTACAAGGCGAAGTCATCTCATAATAACAGTCCTAATTACCAACCCACTGGCAAACACAGGGAGCAAAAGCAGTAAAAATTTTGCCCCTCTGAAACAACCTGCTCCAGTCTAGCTTGTAAACTGGATCGGGTGTACTTTTAGGAGCAGACGCTGGTTCAAACTGAAATAGCAGAACAAACGGCATTGTAAGAAAGGTGTGGAGGTGGAACAGGATGCTGCTCTGGCGGTTGACCAATCAGATTAGTGTGGGCAAGCTGACGAATCAAAGCCCATTGTGCTCATTGGGAGGCAGGGCTTAAAGACACAGGCACTCTTAGGTTTCAGACAGAGGAAAATTGAAGCATGTAATTCTAGTAGACCCCATAAATACAATTAGGAACACTGAAAATGAGCATAATACGTCCCCTTTAATGTCTAACACACCTAGTAGTACCTCCCCCAAAAAAGAATATGTACAAGAAACAATTAATTTGGCGCATTAAAAAAAGCTCAACAATTTCTTTTGCATTCAGCAGTTGTAAGTTCATTGCCATAGTGAATTCATTGTTTGTTGAGAACTTATCACTGTCCACAATGAGTCCTTACATAGTGCCTCAGTACAGGTAGGTCTAGTGCCAAGTGAAATGAGTCGGTGCTAGTGTTGAGCAGGTCAATGTCTATACTATCTGTACTGAAACTTGTTCACTGGTCAAAGATTTCTATTTCCACATTGTCTAATTGATCATGCCACCGGTCCAGACATAGACTAGAAGAATTTCTCAGTCCTGCTCCTGGGGACCCTGCCCCAACACATCTGATCCAGCTTATTAACTGAATATCAATGACAGAGTATTTCTACAACATGTGCAGAGTTTAAATACTGTTAAATAAAGAAGAAAATAAATACAGACTGTATGGTCATCATTAAGCCTTCCCACAGAAGCCACAGAAGGCCCTGAGGGTCCCCCACTGGTTGTCTATAACTGTGATGACTGCAGTTTTACATGAAGTTGGACAGCACTACTGGCTCCTCATGAGTGTTCATACATAGCGTTCCTTGAGAACCACAGGTTGGACAAGCTCCTGCTGTGTTCAGAGGAAGCTGAAAGAGGGAAATAACAGTGGAAAAGCTGAAAATAAGCAAAAATACAAACCCAGAATTCTCAGCTCCTCCTCTCCTCCTTTTCCCTTCTCACCTTTCTCTCTCCTTTTCTGCCCTCTACTCTTTGTAAATCCATAACTCCATCTAGTTGTTTTTTTCTCTCAGCAGTAAAAAAGCAGAGGAAAAGCAAGCAAGGAAAAGTCTCCTTGCGCTGCAGCTGGGAGGACAACTGTCCCCCTGTCCTGAAGTCTGACGCCAGCCAAATAAAACAGCCGCGTTCCACAAGGAAATGGCTAGCCAAACAAGAGGCGGCCATGAATCCGAGCCCCATGAATGTAAGGGTTTCTCCATGCATTCCCTGAAGGCCTGGATGATTATAGAGGCCTTTTGTAGTTAAGGACATTTCCCAAATGGTTTTAACAGTGCTTGGACCCAAATATTAAGTTAGAAGCCGACAAACCGAGACTGACTGCATGTACCTGTGTGATACGTGTTCTAACCAATTTTGTACTCAAACGCCTTGCAATGCTCTGATTTCTGTGGTTAGCATGCTGTTATTACTGCTGTACAGTAAATAAACAGTTGGTTATCGTCTCCAAAGTGATCCAAAACCAAAGTCGTCACTTAGAATCCTACTCTGTAACTTCTGTCAAATGATCAGGTGCAATGAGGCAGTTATTAAAAATCAATGCACAGCTTTGACATTTTACTAGCATTTTCCTTCAAATAATTAAACATTATGTTTGTTGTTACCCCTTTGAAGTCATGTTTATTGGTGGCGATAACAAGAAAACAATTACATTGTTTCTATGGTAACACTTGTGTTTTAATGTATTATTTTGAAAAACTATTTTATTTTCAGTTAAATCCGTAATTTATGTCCAAAGGGCTAAAGCCAGGTCAATTTTTTCTTCCAGAAATGAGACATTTCACTAAAATTAATTTAGAACTTGAAAATAATAAATAAGGACATTTATTTTGAAAAATGTCTGTCAGTAAATGACATAGTACTCCATATTAATATCATGTAAAACATGTACACTTTTTGAATGTTGATTTAAACATTTGTGAAAACATTATGAAATGTTTAAGTAAGATGTTATAAATGTGTTATGTAGACACCCTTCAAGTAAACTGCTACCACTTCTACTTTGTAGCTGATTGAAACAGAGAATTCTGTAGTTTTTCATGAGGCCTACACATTTTAGTTGTTGCTTGAGATTGAACATTCACAAAAAAACTCAGACTTGAATCTGTTGATGCAAAATGCTGATTTAATGTAAATGTAATTCTTTGTGATGTAATGTAATAGGCAAATACAACATTTATACATCATAATAACATAACATAACATAATAACGTTTGTAAATGCTAGTGTCAACCTGCCAAAGGAAACACATAGGAAACATTGAACTTTCAATGCTCTTTATTGAACACTACGCTTTACGCACTACGCTATGCTTTATTGAGCGCTACTGAGCAGCCATGATAGCAGGCATGTCATCAATAGCACACCAACACACACATACAGTATATATATATATATATATATATATATATATATATATATAGCTGTTACATATATATAGTTGTTACAGCTTTAAGCTAACAGCTAACTATTTATGTGATCTAAAGTCTCCCTTACTTGTGAGCCCACCATTCTCCTATGTGGCTCCACACATGGTCATGCCTCCTGCACGTTCATGGGCAAACCAGTAGTAAGTCATTGCAATATCATACTTACCTTTCCTTGCAAATTTCAATACATTGAGTACTAAATCACAGGAGGTGTTTTTTGCTAGCTTTGTGTGTGTGTTCAGTATGTGCTAAGGAGGCCATGACAGAAGCAGTGCAGAGTTTAGAAGGGGGAGAACAGAGAGCAGCTGGCGCATTAGTTAGCAGTATTATCTGGATAACTCCAGCACCGGCAGAAAGGTACAAGCGCACAGTGGCAGGATTAGATAATGCTATTATCAGCATGATTGTAGCATTAGAAAGAGGCATTAGCACGGATCATTCCAACCATTCAGCGCTAAGAATTGCCATAAAATTACTGCATTAGCCACAGAGATGGAACCTGGATATAAAACATGGAGAGAGAGAGAGAGAGAGGCTGGGATCGCAAAGCTAGGAATTAGCAGGCCTTTTGTTTTTTGGGGCCGACAAACACCATAGTACTGCCGATTTCACAGCTACCCCGGCATTTTTAGCCATTTTTTACCACAAATAAAGCAATTCAATAGGACATAAGCAGAGTCGTATAGGCTGAGAACAAGTCATGTTGTTTGCAGAGGTCAGTGCTCGTAAATGCACAGATGTCAGAGAGCAACACAGTGTTGTCCTAAAACATACAATAGCTCAGCTTGCTAAACAGCACTGAGGTATGTGGTAGCCATTATAGTGAAAGCCAGCAGTAAACAAGTCCGTAGTAACCCAGAGTCTCAATTATGTTCCCTTAACATTAAAATAAATGTGCTGAGGTTATTATAGGAAGCACCATGTTCACTGCAGAGAGACATTTCTTTGTGAATAATGTTGTTGAGGACTTTACATGTTCATCAGTGTCATATGTGCTTTATTGTGATATTCTATGCTGGACTCGTTTGTTTGGGTTTGCTAACTACCATGTACAGGTAACATGTGGCTAGAAGTTGGCCAAAGCTGGTACCGGTTCTTCTCTGCTGCTGTGTTCAATTAAAGAGCATTCACTTATCGCATTACGATGCCCATATTTTACTCTATGCTAATGCCACAGTATTAACAAATTTGCAAAGCAGTACTAAAGCTGGCACTAACAATCTAACATTTGAGCACATCTTCAATGAGAATCTACTCCAATTTAAGCATTGTGTTTTATGTGGCTTTGTCAACTTACCCTACCATTTCACCTTTAGGAAATACCTCTTTCCATTTTACTCTTAGCAAGCTAAGGGCTTAAACTAGCCAAGCAATTATTTAAAAAATGCTTACTTTGCTAGCTATTTATCTCACTGAGGCTAGTCTGGTCAAGACCAGCTGCATTCATCTTGAGAAACTGGCTTCTTGTTGTTTCCTGCATAACCTTTGGTGACCATATGACCTTAACCACTCTTTTAGAAACACCCCCATAAGTTCCATAGGATTCCATTAATTTTCCACAAACAGAGGATCCTAACAGTATAGGAACCACTATATGAAACAATTTTAATGTTTAACCGCAACTCAGTTTTCATTTATTCACTCAGTTCAGACCAACACTACCATTTTTTTTGCCTTATGACAGCATGCAAGACTTCTGGGGCATTCTAACAAAACCATCTCAAGTGTGTCCATGAATATTTTAAATAGCCTTAATAGTCTCAAGCATCATACAAATAAAAATATTCATAAGTCATTTATTAAGATCATTTTTCTTTTCTATTTGAAACTTTATTTTACCCCTAATTCACAGTGTGCATTGCTTTTAACCGCTGAACCTGTTTACCTTAAAATTTCTCCTAGTGAACTCTAATGGTGTGCAACAAAATAACATAAGACAACACTGCAAAACACTATATTTTGCAAAATATGGATATTGTTCTTTGTTTTATTACTCTCTGATTTTTTCTCTGATACCATTTTCACTGGTCAGTTTTCCCTTAATTACTAATCACTGTCACTGCTAATGGACATGGACACTGGAAATCTGACACGCTGGACATCTCTCACATTATATAGAGACTCATGTATACACTAGAGTACATACATACATATACACATGCATATATATATACATATATATACAAGCAACCACCAGGGATACCGTAGTAGTGGTCTAACTCTGGCAAACCCTGGAGATTCCATAGCGATGCCCTAGCAACACCTTAGCAACTACCTGGGATACCATAGCAATGTTTAGCATCACCTTAGCCACTTGCCAGGACACAGCAGCAGGCCAACAACACTTAAGCAACCACTGGGACTCAATAACAAACAGCCTAGCAACACCTCAACACCTTAGCAATCACCCAGTAACACTGGTGGTGGCTACTCTTAGTCCAGCAGTGAAAGCATTCCCAGTGAGGTGTTTAAAAACCCCAGCAGCACTGCTGTGTCTGATCCACTCACACCAGCACAACACACACTAACACACCAGTGTCAGTGGTCACTGCAGTGCTAAGAATGATCCACCACTCCTAGACCTGTGGTGGTCCTGGCCATGGAAGAACAGGATGGAAGAGGACTAACAAAGTGGAGCTGAAAAATGGGCAACGAGTGTCCATACAAGCAAGTGTTTTTAATGAAGTGGCTGGGCCTTATTGCTGTACCTAAGTGACCCAACAGCTACAGATGCAGACATTCAGCGAGCAGTGATGCCCTCCATGAGTTTGTTAGTGCCAGCACCATTGGCAGACGGCTACACGACCCAGGATGACATGCACGCAGACCATTACAACGACTCCCCTGAACACCACGTCAACTTCATCGAAGACTGCAATGGTGTCGTGTTAGACTGTCATGGAGTGACTCAGAATGACAGCAGGTCATCTCCAGTGACGAGTCCATATTTTGTCTTGGTGGAGACCACCAATGAATCTGTGTGTGGAAGCACTGTAGTCAGTGCCTAGATGAACGGTATGTTGTCACACATTACACGTCCAGAAGGCCTGGTGTCACTCCACCTTCATCCCTACCGCACAATCTGCAGTAAATGTGTGAGAATATTCAAGCTGCATGAGATGGATTATCGCAGGACACCATCAGGAACCTCTGCAACTGCATACCGAGATGTATGCATGTTGCGTTAGCAAACATGGTGGCCCGACATCATACTGAGGGACACTACTTCTGTATGTGTAGCTCAATGAATATTGCCCATATCAGTCTAAATTTATCATCATTTATTGTTTCTGGTAACCTTTATCTTCCTTCCCAATAGCACTGCAATCTGACACTTCCTTCTGGGTGCAGCTATTCTTTTGGTGATGAGTGTACTTAGTCTAGTAACAGTATACAGATCCTGAAAAGAAAAGTTGTGTTGCAGTAATGAGAATTAGTTCCCTTAAATTTATACTGAATTATTCCTTCAAGCATGATTGTTTGTATTGCTTGTAAAAAGTTGGGTATGTTGAACATACAGGCCTACACAACTAAGGTAAAGCAAATAACCTTGCTTAAATTAACAACTCCATGATGATCTGCATCTCAACTCACATGAACTCAAGATAAAATATGTATGCATAATATGCATGACTTACACCCACCTTCAGTATGTAACTGTAGCTACATGCTAATGCCATGTGTGCTCATGAGTTTGTTGCACAGACCTCGCTGATACAGCCATAACTGTAACCTCATTAGAGTCTATTTCTGCTGTTCACACTCCTCTCGGTCCCTGTCTCTAGCTTTATTTTGGTCCGGATCTACAGTTTTTCCTCCGTGTCGCCCACCCCCCTCCACTCTTTGCCTTTGAATGAGATAAATATATGGCATGTCAGTGAAGCCGGCGTGTAGGAGGCCGCGGTGCGGAGTAGGAGCAGACACCCAGGAACCCCGCCGCCGCAAAATAAAATAGCACGCGCACAGATCTCTACATTTTTATATTTAGCTTGTGGGTAAGATTTGAATGCGAATGGATACGGTGCGGCGGCGCAGGGTGTTTGTGTTGGGCGGAATTAGTGTTGCAAGGCCGTTTTTTTCTTCTCCTCCATTCTTCTTCTCCTTGTCTCTTCGCCGTCCAAATTGCTGCCATTAAGGCAGGACCGGGCACGAGCCAAAGCGGAGCGCTCCACTTAATGTGATTTCCTGCGAGAAGAAGAAAGAAACAAAGGCAGGAGTGATTCATCAGTGAGAGAGGGAGAAAGAGAAACAAACCCCATCCGTCGAAGGATGTCCAGTCCAGAATGATGTGCAGAACAAACATGCTGCATTCTTTTGTCTATAGGCACTGTGTGAGAAACAGAGAGGGTGCCTGTTTGTCTAGCAGGGCTTGAACGATATGAAAATGTAGCTAGCTTTACGGAGGTACAGGTTTAGATACTCAGTTATATCTGATGATATGACTTCAAATTAGGGCTGCACAATATATCGTTTCAGCATCGTCTTCGCGGTGTGTGCATGCACAATACTCACACCATAGGACGTGCAATGTTTAGTAGGGCAAATTAAATGAAACATGTCATGCTACAACTTCTTTTGCTGCTTGATACAATAGCATAGCTTGCACTGTTCCTGGACTCTGATTTAAGGCTTCTCAGAAAACCAGAGAAGAGTAGTCACAGTGCTCACCTGTTTTTGCATTTCGTGCATTGAAACTGATTATAGGGCATTATCAGTTGATCACTTGACCGACCAGACTATCAGGTGCCGTTTTAGCATCAGATGGCCCACTCTTTCCTTGATCTTGCCAGTCTTCTCCGTGCTGATCCCATATTCTTGCATCTTGCCTTCCATCTCCGTGGAGGCCTTCCGAGTGGCCTTTTGTGCCCGTGCTGGTACCATTCAACAACTGCACGGGTCCGTGCAGACGTTGGCAAAACATGAGCGTAAGTTGAAAGACAGGTGGCGCATTGCGATTGGCCAGAGTAACGAATGACTGAGTGACATAGCATTGGAGTCTTGCTGGCAGAACTTGCGCTAAAGCTTTCATTTCTCAGTTTTTATTATTATTTTTATTTTTACCCCAATCGTATTACAATAAATATTGTTTTCTAAGTATTGATGTTCAAGTCATTTGGTGCAAATTCCTAAACATGTTTTGCCATGTTGTAGTATATATCACTGAAAAAAATATTGCAATATCAGTTTTTTCCAATATCCTGCAGCCCTACTTCAAATCTTCAAAAGTTAAACCGTTTTAGTTAAACAGTGCTTTGACTGCAGCTGTGAACTGCAGTTACAAGGCACAAAATCACAATTACAACCAGGGCCACCAAACCATTGAGCGAACAGGCATTTGACTGACCACTTTTTAAAGTGCTGGGGTGATGACACACAACTTATTGATTTACCTCATGATGCTTACAACATCAATAAATGAAACCTGCCAGAGTGCTGACCAATGAGAACAGAGAAAAAGAGAGAGTGAAACTCGTTGGCAGAACCAATCAAAATCTCTATTGCAGGTATGAGCCAAGACATTTCCCAAACAGTAAAACCTTCCTGTGCTTAGTGAGAACGGCTGAAGTTCACCAATCCAGTAAAAATGCTTTACTGTAATACACAAATTAATGCACAGTCACAGTGTGTGACTATACTCTTTGAATCTACTACATGTCAGTTTGACTGTCTTACTGCTACATTGCTATACTCTTTCAGATCTACTGTATTTGGTAAGGGCCTTTTGACCTTTTGCTTTAGTTTAGTCTGTTTTCTTGTGCAAACATTCCACCCATGTTGAGGTCCATACTAAAGAGCAAATTCATGAGGCCATGCAACACTAGACTATGTTTTGCGAGTACACATAACAGCTGTAATGTCTTCCTATTACTCTTTACAGATGTTGATATCATTTTTGCAGACTGAGCTGCTGTTGAGGGTTGTCGCCCCAGTACTTTAAAAAAGAGGTGGGTAAAATGTCCATTCACCCCGTGATTTCAACATCCCTGGCGAGACAGGTATTTAATTTTGGCACATGGATCACACCTAAGAACTAATGAGGCATATGTGGAAAGAACTACATGAAAAACACCTAAAACAAAAACAGAGATAAACAAACAGAACGAGCAACAGGTTTGGGGATAATACGTTGGGTCTAGCAGTGAGGTCCCATGACAAGTCTAGAGCATAATCATGAATTTTCAGCTGCGATGTGAAAAGATCTAACACATTAGTTTTGTGTTGATTTGCAAAAAATAAAGACATTGCAAGACAGCTCACCACAAAGAGACTTTTGACTGATATCATCACCCAACCAATCAATCAGTTATCAGCCCTGATGTCCATCAAAAATATTCTCAAAAACTGAAATCAGTTATGCTGTTGGTGGATTTGAAGAGAAGTCTGAGCTTTCCATGTCAAACTCGATTTTTTGACACCTCAATAAAACAGTAATAACGCATAGATATGAATTTATTTTTCTGCCTTTATTTAATCCCTTAATTATTTAGGTTTTCTTAAACATTCTCTGCAAGCATATGGTGTGTTGAGATCTAAAAGCTTCCCCTTTCATATATCCACCAGGGACCAGTGTCATCCTTTATAGCATGATGTTTGCCATTACATTTTTAAACAAATCCAACATAATTCATGTAACAATAAGAATCTTTTCAAATTATGAACAAATGATAAACAATATTAATATGCCATGCAAGCATGTTAACGACCCATGCAACAATGGCACACAGAGCAGCTTTATCCTTTTTTTCCCCCTTGCCTTAAAAAAAAGTTTAGTCTGAGCTACTGGTGCCACAAAAATCCATTTCAGGAACCTTCCTCTTAGTGGGGATTTCAACAACTGATACTATATAACTAAAAAATAATTTTGCAATATTTAAAAAAAATAATAAAGTTGCAAAAACATACAGGGGTTGGACAATGAAACTGAAACACCTGTCATTTTAGTGTGGGAGGTTTCATGGCTAAATTGGACCAGCCTGGTGGCCAATCTTCATTAATTGCACATTGCACCAGTAAGAGCAGAGTGTGAAGGTTCAATCAGCAGGTAAGAGCACAGTTTTGCTCAAAATATTGCAATGCACACAACATTATGGGTTACATACCAGAGTTCAAAAGAGGACAAATTGTTGCTGCACGTCTTGCTAGCGCATCTGTGACCAAGACAGCAAGTCTTTGTGATGTATCAAGAGCCACGGTATCCAGGGTAATGTCAGCATACCACCAAGAAGGACGTTTTCCTCCACCAGCATCACGTAGTGACCTGGCCACTATCCTGCAAGAAGAATGGCTTAAAATCCCTCTGACCACTGTGCAGGACTTGTATATGTCATTCCCAAGAGGAACTGAAGCTGTATTGGCCGCAAAAGGAGACCCTACACCATACTAATAAATGATTGTGGTCTAAAACCAGGTGTTTCAGTTTCATTGTCCAACCCCTGTATTGTCTTCACTATGAATGTCTTCATAGCGGTGGTGATGTGAACTAGACATCCGGCAAGTCTCAGGAAGTTACAGCATGAAATTGGTATAAATACATTGGCGGATGCTTGAAAAACTGTTTCATTGTTGGCCTAAACTTTTTTAAAAACATTCATGACTGCAGGGTGTTATAAAGCAAAACACCCCCCAATAAACATATTCTTCATCATCACTATTTTACCATCATCAACACTGGATACAAAAACTCAGAAGACTCTTGAAGATTGACTGGTGGTCTTGGATAGTAAATACAATGCCTAGACATCATGACCCCTGCTTGCTGTCATCACCGCTGTAGAGTTTCTTTACAATGCAGTGATTTACATCAAACCACTCACAATGACCCAGTTTACCTGCTAATGATTTAATTATGCAGGAATTGAAAAATGGGTAGAACTCCTCTTGGGACCATTCCACCTGTTTTCTGATATAAATCCATTAGCCTAATATTTAATGTCAAGTGACAGATGACGTATATTGTGGCACCACAAACACTATTGAACATTTCCCAAAAATGAACTATATAAGCAAAGAAATTTTTTTTTTCACCTGTGGGGCCGTCATGCTTTCTAGTGATACTGGTGGAGTTTGAGGTGGAAAAGGCTGAGAACCCCTGATTTAGCACCATAGGTCTCGTCACTACATAGAAGACTAGAAACAAGGGCCTATTCACTATTAGAGGAGGATTATATTGCATAAGGATATTTAGTTCCAGTATGTACCAGTATGCGCACTGCTGTAATCCATATGAAGCTCTAATGAAGTAAAAAAAAAAGAGGCCTAGCGGTCCAGTCCAGGCCGTAGTCGTCAGGAGAACAGAGTGAAAAAAAGTGTGTAGGGCGGCGGTTTCTCTCTGACTGAGGCGCTTGTCATGCCAGCTTTCAGCAGCCGTATCTGCACAATTGAGTTTGACAGCCTTGTTGAGTGTCGATGATTGGCACCGCTCCAGGGACATGGTACAGGAAAAGCCGTGTACAACACCAAAGGCAGAGGAGGGGCGAGAGAGGGAGAGAGAAAGAGAGAGAGAGAGAGAGAGAGAGAAAGAGCTAAAGGCAGGGAAAGACGCCTGGCCAGATTGGGCTTCCTCATGCTGACTAACAGCAGTGTCGAGAACAGGAGATAAGGCAGCGATGAGGGAGGAGAGAAATGGCCGAAACAGAGGTGTGAGACCAGGCAGCCATCTGAGGAGGTGATGAAAGCGAGGGGCGAGAGTGTTGGTAACACACACACACACACACACACACACAGAGCGTAATCACACACATGTTCGCGCACAGTCAGTCTTGGGACTTGGAGAGTAACATGTGCGTGAGCAGTGGTTGAAGGACAGATCTGTTTTTTCAGATCTGCTTGCGTCTTTATGCTTTCATAATGGAATTTTTCCATTTGCTTTTTAGGAAACGGAACGCTTTGACGTGCGTCTTAAACACTGCTAAAGTTTCTAAACGTAGCATTCAATCAGTCTACTCAGTCCATACCGATCACTCACCCAAACTGACACCGATGTTTCGGCAGTAATTGTGTCAGTAGTGTCAATTTTAGCTAATTTTGAGCACAACTCAAAAAAGCTAACCAGTATATGACTAGCTGACACAGCACCGAACAGTTGTACAGACATAACATACAGTATATACACTCATCGTCAAAAGAATAGTCGCATCCAGAAGGAAGTGCTATTCAGAAGTTGCAATTCTATTGGGAAGGAAGATAAAGGTTACCAGGAACAATAAATGATGATGACTTTAGACTGATATGGGCAATATTTCAATATTTATTGAGCTACGCATACAGAAGTAGTGTCTCTCAGAATGGCGTTTGCTAACGCAACATGTCAGACGTCTCGGCATGGAGCTGTAGAGGTTCCTAATGGTGTCCTGCGACAATCCATCCCATGCAGCTTGAATATTCTCACACAGTTTCTGCAGGTTTTGCGGTAGGGTTGGAGGTGGAGTTACACCAGGCCTTCTAGAAATGTGATGCGTGACAACAAACTGTTGGCGCTGACCATGGTGCCTCCACACAGATTCGTTGGTTGTCTCCACCAAGACAAAAGCAGGACTCGTCACTGAAGATGACCCGCTGCCATTCTGAGTCACTCCCTGTCAGTCTGGCACAACACCATTGCAGTCTTTGGCGACGTTGACATGGTGTTAACAGTTAAAGAGGAGCAAACAAAGATTTTCAGCTTATATCTCATCATCTAGATTCTTTTTATGTGCACAGATTTAAACTCTAACAACTGGGCTTTTTCAGTGACTCATTATGAAGCCACTGCCTCATGTCTGCAGAAGATCTGTGCTGGTTTTGCTCGTAACATTGCTGGCCTTGCTGTAAGCTCAGCTTTACTTGACAGCCACAAACTGCATGTTGTCCAAGAACGTCCCGTAGACGTTTAATGGGACAGAACAATATCTTAAACAGTAAGCACACTTTCTTTGACTCAGTTCAAAACGATGACACTTCTGTTCCATAACTGTTCTCAATCTCAACACACAGAGGTCATGTGACAAATAAGGTGAATAATAGTGTAATGCTACCGGTGGCTGTCATAACAGGTGTTGATGTTACGGCCGCTTATTAGAGTGAACATGACAATAACCAGTAATGGCATGACAACTCATGACAACATATGACATTGACTATGACTTGTTATGACATGGTTATGTCAATGTTATGTAGCAGGGCTCAAGTAAAAGTGATGTCACCTAACACCATTAATTCAAACAGGATGGTAAAAGGGGGGTGACAGTTTTACAAGGGGATGATTTTTGCTCCCGTTTATAATCGGGGGATGGAATCCCAGTGCACTCTTAAATCGAGTCCTGCACCAACAGCAACTGGGCGCTTTCAGAAACCCAGCTGCATCTAACCCACATGTCAGTCACAGCGGCTCCACTGATGCTGTATCACACTCTTTCCCAGCTTACACACGCATCTGATGAAAGGAACTCAAAGCCTTTTGGTTACCGACACCAGGTGACTTTGGCTCCATCCATGCGTTTTGATGTTTTACTGTACTTTGATGCAGTGCCTGAAGCTAGGAAAAATCTGAGAGTATATAGTTAAAAACTCAGCGGAGTGATGGAGAAGGCAGGACGTCACTTTTTTATCTTTGCAGCAAAAACGCTTTAAAGAGCCCATACTGTTAAAAACGAGGGAGTTTGATAAAGTACATCCACACTGCTGAAATTTTAGAACGTACTGTCCACTGTGTTCACCATGGTTGTGATGTCACAATCTTTTCTCTGAATCTCTCTCTCTCTTTTCTCTCTCTCTCTAACTGCTTTCTTGCTTTGTCTCTCTCACTTTCTTTCTCTCCCTAGTTCTGACTACCCTCTCTTTCTTACTGTCTTTCTCCCTATCATTGTGACCTCTCTCTCTCCCTCTCTGTAGTTTTGACTACTCTCTCTCCCTCCCTGTATCTGACTTTTCTTTCCCTCCTTTTTATTTTATTTTAACATCTTTCTTTCTTTTTCTCTCGCACTTTTTCTCTCTCCTTAGTTCTGTCTGCTCTCTCTCTCCTTTTCTCTCTCACTCCCTCTCTCTCTGTTTGTTGGCCTGTCTCCCTCCCTATCACTCTGACCTCTCTCTTTCCCTTTCCTTACTTTCTCTCTCTCCCTACCTGGAGCTATGACTTCTCTCTTCCTCTTTTCTTTTGTTCTGACTTCTTTCTTTCTCTTTCTTTCTCTCTCACTTTCTTTCTCTCCCTACTTATGACTAAACTCTTTCTGTCTCTCTTGGCCTGTCTCCCTCACAATCACTCTGACCTCTGTCTTTCCCTTCCTCAACTTCTCTCTCTCTCTCTCCCATTAACTTTGACTCCTCCATGTCTCCCTCATTTCTTTCATTCTGACTTTCTTTCTTTTTCTCTCTCAGTTTCTCTCACTCCCTAAACCTGATTACTTATTTGTTGTTGTCTTATTTCCCATCACTGTGACCTCTCTCTCTCCCTCTCCGTAGTTATGGCTGCCCTCTCTGCCCTTTCATTTCTTTCATTCTGACTTCTTTCTTTCTTTTTTATACTTAGATATACAGTACATAAACATTGCTAAAGTCTTAAAATGTATTGTTCACGCCCTCACTCTATATAAGCTGAATCCACTGTGGTTGTGATGTCACAACCTTCACTCTGACCTCTCTCAACAACAGCCTGTTTCATTCTAAGGAATAAAACAAGGTTATGTGTAAATGAACAGTGACTGTTTAAGTATAGCTACAGAGAGCGGGGGAGTGCAACACTACACAGAACACTCAGATTAAAGCGTAACAAGTAGCAGAGTTAGGGAAAGCCATGTCACTGTTGTTTGGCTTCAGCTCATGTCAAGAAAGCAGGGGCCGCAGGAGGAGAAGAAGGCTGTATGTATGAGCCTCTCTCATAGATCAGTGCTTAATGGAGCCGGGAGGCAGCCACTGATGACCAGAGACAAATGATGGTGTTCTGTGGGGGGAATCCCAAAGCAGCGAATCACGCCAGCTCCCCTCTAAACACACAGTTTGGCTGTTTAGCATGACCAGGCCGGAGGTCCTGAGAGCCCCCAGCACGGGACGACTCTCTAATGACTCCCCAGCCTCCTGCTGCTGACCCCTCCAGCCCTGTTCATCCATTAGAGAGAGAGAGAGTTTGGCTGTCCACACTGCTAGAAGATGCTACTGTCTCTCTCTCTCTCTCTCCCTCTCTCTCTGTCACTCTGATTCCCCTCTGTTTCTCTCTTAGACTGGTGTCTCTTTTTCTGACTTTGCTCTTTCTCTATCTGTCTCTCTGTCATTCTTGTTCTTCACTCTTGACTTCTCTCTCTATTTCTTTCTGTCTCTCTCTCTCACTTCTATATCTCTGTAGCTCTCACAACTCTTTCATATGTGTATTATTTTCTTTGTCTCTCTCACCCTTTCTTTTCCTTCACTCACTCTCTCTCCATGTATCGTTGACTGCTCTCTCTCCCTCTCCCCTCCTCTGTCTTCTTATTCTTTCTCTGTCTCTCTGTCTCTCTCTCTCTCTGCATCTTGTAGCAGTGTCGGCACTTTCTCTCTCTCTCTCTCTCTCTCTCTCTCTTACTATCATTGGCCTGTAAGGACACTCGCCCCCCGGGGCTGCCCACAGAGCCTGTGAAGTCCGCATGCACTCCATTATCGGAGCTGTGGGTGTGTGTGCCTAAACGTGCGTGTGTGTGTATGTGTCCCCGAGCATCCTGCAGGACGCTGCGGCCATTTATCCACACACACCTGCTGGGCCACAGCCCGAACGAGACGTGCTTATCTCTCCAGTGCATCAGACGCGGGGGGACACAGATTAACAGTGGGGGGATGTAAGCTGAACAAACAAGCAAACACATACAAGCACGCAAGAGGGGCTGGCTGCTCATAACATAAGGCTGCTTTAAAGATTCCCGTATCAAGGAGGGGAGTTGGTATAGCTAGTGCTTTTCTTTTCTCTTCTTTTGGGGCTGGATTACAGGGCCTGTGTGTGTGCGTGTGTGTATGCATTAGAGACGCAGTAAACTGATGCAGTCTGGACTGGCACACTCCCCTTCATTGCAGGGCCTTAATGATTTCTAATGCGGCTAAACACTGCGGCTCCGTGAAAACAGCTTTTTCGCTGGGGACGCACAAATCTCCCATCACATGTTTCCCTTTGTTGATTTTTGTGAGACAACAACGCGCCTCGCTTATCTCCCTTACAGGCCCGCACCGCAGGGAGCTTCCCCAAAGCCTCTCGCCCCAGCCGCTTATTAACACAGCTTACAGTGCGTCTGTGCCGTGCCTCAGCCCCTCACGTGCACACACACACATACACAAACAGACACAGAGTAGGCAATTAGCCCAGCACCTACCAACTACTTCACCATCTACAGCCTCAGCCATATATCATCACTGTTGAAACAAGGCCTTGTGTCTTGTGGCAATTTCAAAATTCCATAGCAGGAAAAAACACCCTAAATGCCATATAGAGGAGTCGGTTCCCCTTCTCTGTTTCTAGCAGCACCATGTTTGTGACTGATCTCAAAATGACACATTTTCTAAAAATATTGACTTAATAACTGAAAATAATGTATTATTTTCTTTATAAAAAGTACTTACTTTCTAGAAACATCGACTTACACTCACTAATGCAACATGCTGGACATCTCAGCATAGAGTTGTAGAGGTTCCTAATGGTGCCCTGTGATAATCCATCCCATGCAGCTTGAATATTCTCATGTAGCTCCTGCAGAGTTTTCGGAATGAGTGGAGGAGGAGTGACACCAGGCCTTCTGGACGTGTGAGGTATGACAACAAACCCTTCATTTGATGATGATTTGAAGATGAGCCGCTGCCATTCTGAGTACAACACCATTGCGGCGACGTTGACGTGGTGTTAAGGGCAGTTGTCGTAACAGTCTGCATGCATGTAGTGTTGACATGCATGTCAACAGGATGACTAATGGAGAGCATGACTGCTCACTGAATGTCCGCAATCATGGGTCAGTCAGGTGCAGTAATAACACCCATTCTTGCTTACATCACATGCACGGCTTGAATGATTTGCATGTCTTATGATGTCACACCTACCCACCAAGTTTCCTTCCTGTCGGTTGATTCCTATTTGTGCAGCTATTCTTTTGATGATGAGTGTAATAACTCAAAATAAATAAGCATTTTCTCAACACTGCCCGAGCACTATGTTGGGAACACCTGTACACTTTCTCACAGATGCATTTACCTATGCAGTCAATTGTGTTGCAGATGAGCATTGCATAAAATCCTGCAGATATGGGCCAGCAGCTTAGGTAAAGTTCACATCAACCATCAGATAGGGGGAAAAATGTGATGCCAGTGGGATGATTCTTGGTGCTGATTCTTGCTGGGATGAATCAGTAAGGCCCTGCAGTGAAGGGGAGTATGCCAGTCCAGACTGCATCTGCAGTTTGATCATTTCTCTGATCTCCTGGGATTTTCACACACAACAGCCTCTAGTATTTACTCAAAATAATGCAATAAGAAACGCATCCAGTGAGCAGCAGTTCTGCGGATGGAAATGCATTGTTGAAGAGAGAGGTCAGTGGAGAATGGCCAAACTAGTTTGAGCTGACAGAAAGACTATGGTAACTCAGATAAGCACACTGTACAATTGCAGTGAGCAGTAAAGCATATCAGAATACACAACAGGAGAAGACCACATCCAGTTCCACTTCTGTCAGCCGTGAACTGAAAGCCAAGGCTGCACAGGCTCTCTAAAACTGGATAGTTGAAGACGGGTTTGATGAATCTCCACTTTTACTGAGGCCCGAAAATGTACCGAACTTGCAGAGTGGGCGGTCCTACACTAGTATGAAAATGCACATGAAGAGGTATGACTTACTTCAAAATGAACTCAATTTGTATTTGTCATTTTTACCTTGTTTTAGGACAAATGGTTTGTGGTCAATAAAACAGTGGTCAATAAGTCTCTAACTCTGAAAACTGATGGGAGTCCACAAGAGCGTTCTAGAAATTTTTCAGCTACTGGCTTGATGAGGCCTTTCTAGGACATTATAGTGATCCCCTCTGTTTGCATTAAGTGATCCAGCATTGGGTAGATAAATGGCTAATTGTTGTTTTTATAATTGCAAATCTCTTACACAATATTTTCCAGTGCTGAGTTAACTCCTACAGAGTCGCTGAATCAAACTACTGTAGGAATATCTACCACTCTTTGGGATTTCATTTAACATTTGACTGCTGATTCACTGTGGAGACGCATTGTACACAATACATGATACATTTTCTTTACAGCCCCCTACATCTTAACCATTTAAACTGATATTAACATCCACTTTATGCTCATTCCACATAATGGCATGGTTGTGGTTTATTGGTAGTGGTTTATAAATAGTGGTTATAGCTGTTTGTGAGATTTCATTAAAATCCAATGAAATCAAAATTACTTAGCAATAATTCCAAGGCATTTCTCAGGAGTTTGGGTTGGGGACTAAACTACAGTCATCCCACAACACACAAAGGCAAAAATGCACGGGTGGCACCAAGTGGACACGAGAGTTCGGGATCGTTCTGTGGAAAAGTTCTGCAGGGCTCTATGCTGGGTCCATGAGATTTAGCTCAGCGTGGCTGCTTCGCTGGCTCAGCGATAAGATCAGCCACTCTCTCTAAGTGCCTCCCCAGAACAGAAGAGGCCTCCAGCCCTTAGCTGCCCCTGCGTTTGCTTTGCCTGTGTTTATTTTTCTCTTTCACTTCTGGCATTGATTATCATAACCATATGCTTGACCAGTGCAGAGTCCTCCAAGCCAGTAGCAAGGACACTCAGTGCTTCTTCGTTTTGACTATTCCGCAATGGCCATGTTTGGTATTTCTCACTCCACAACTCCACAGCATTAACCTCCATGTGCATCCACAGGTCCTTCACTGTTAGTTTTGCCGACAAGGTCTTCTGAGCCATTAGCAAGGACACTCTGGGCTTTCTTTGCGTCAACTTTTGCATAATGACCAAGTTTGCATTTCTGAATGGTCAATAATTTTGTGGTTTTCCAGTTTCGCAAAATTTGATATGGAGAACATGGCTTGGACTCCAGTTGTGCCAGCATAGTCTTCCAAGCCAGCAGCAAGGACACTAGTTGCTTCTTCTTTTCTTCTTCTTCTTACTTTGGCAACTCTGATATAATTGAAGAAAGGTAGATACATGGGTCCCTTAACATAGTTTCAACTATTCTAGAATGATCAAGTGTAAGCCCAACAAAATGACTAAATAAGGCTAGACACAAATTCACCAGACCATGAGACCATTGCAGTCTTTGGTGTCATTGACGTGGTCTTAAGGGCAGTCGTTGTAACAGTCTGCAAGTAGCCCTGCATCATGCAATCATCTGCCAATGGTGCTGGTACTAACAGGATGAAGGTCATCACTGCTCGCGATTGTCTGCAATTGTGGCTATTGGGTCAGTCAGGTACAGTGATAAGGCTTGTCCTTGCTTACGTCAGCTGAGCGTGAAACCGTTCGCATGTCACACAATGTCAGTCCTACCCACAAAGCTTCATTCCTGGCGACTGATTCCTTCTGGGTTCAACTATTTGTGCAACTATTCTTTAGACTACTCAGAAATAATTTTGTCAGTAGCTAGTAAACTCTGTGGAAACATGGATTCTTCAGCACTAGAGTGAACAGTGGTCTTCTGAGCCAGTAGCAAGGATGCTATGTGCTTATTCACTCTGACTATTCTATAATGACCTAGTGACAGCTTACCAATGACCTTTGACAGCTTTCCAAAAATTGCTCAGTAAAGATGAACATGGATACATTAGTTCCTCAACACTAATTCTGAGACATTTTCTCAGCCATTTTGCCAACATGGACTCCACCCAGAGTCTGGCATTTCTCAGTGTGTAGCTTACACAAAAGGCTAAACAAAGCTGAACATAGATGCACTGGATTGTTAACACCTGTTCTACCAGCATGCTCCTCTGAGGCAGGTAAGACACTGTCTGCTTCTTTATTTTGACTACTCCAGAATGACCAAATTTCTGACTTTGCAGCTAACTGAAAATATTATATATGGCAGAGATGCAGTGGTCTTTCAATACCAATATTGCAGACCAATGTGGTCTTCTTCTAAGCTACTAGCAAGAACACTCCACACTTTGACTCTTCCATAATGAATGTCTAGCATTTCTCACTTTTGCAACCTCCAAGAATCAGTGAAAACAGCTAAACATGCATGCATGGGTTCTTCAACACTAATGGTGCCAGCATTCCCAAAATTTTCCATTTCCACAAACTTGGTGTCTTTTGGACTCGTAAACAAACAATCCCGCCAATATCGATTCCTGAGACGTGAAACTACCAGCAATATCATTAGCACTGACTGTCAATGGCTTTAAAGATCCATCGACACGTTGCATCCAAGCACATCTCACTCTTACCTCTGACACCCTACTCGACTCCGTGACTCTGGTTTAGTGTGAGGAAGGCGCAGGGGTGAAAATGTATGAGTTGCTGGCCTCATCAGCATGAGAAGTCAGCGAAATGCTGCCGTGGCAGCCAAGCATGCAGCTCTCTGTCGGGGAGCCACTCCTCACCTCCTTTTTCACCCTGCTGGCGAAGGGGCGCAAGAGTTTCCTCCTAGCGCTAATGAGTCTGGTGAAAATGCAGAGGAAAGTTTTGCACTCACCACTCCTGTAATATGCAAAATGTTTTTTTTTCCCTAAGGCTGTAAGTAGACCTTGTTTGGTTATGGCAACCAAACATCCCTGATGAAAATGGACTTCCACTGTATAAATGAGATTCAAGTCAATCTGATATGACAATATGATATGCTTATCTCTGGTTGCCATTACATAATAGTACAAAATGGTACAGTGTCCCAAGCAGTAAATAGTAAACAATCAGAAACACTCACTCATCTCACCTTCTAAACTGTTCAGTCCTTCTGGGTCACGGCAGATGCTGGAGCCTATCCCAGCGTTCACTGAGCATAAGGCAGGAAACATCCTGGACAGGCCTCCAATCCATCACAGGGCAGACAGACAGGCAGACATACACGTTCACTCACACCTAGACGCAATTTAGCATCTTACAATTAACACTACAATTAAAAACACAAATGTGTAATAATAAGACTATATTATTATAATTATATATAATTACTATTATTGCTATAACTATTTGGTAACTGCTATGAAACTAATTTGTCAGTCATCAAAAAAATGTCATAATGTCAGTCACATACAGACCCTTAGAGTTTTAAAAGTTAATGTTTAAGGTATTGTGTTTAAGGTGGTAGCAACTCCTGCAGGCTCCTGCAGATGGTGCTGCACGAGGATGAACGGGTTGTAAATAACTGCGGGATGTGAGTGATGGGATTCATAGATTGAGAAGAGGTGGTGCAGTGCAATGAAGGTCTCGTTTGATATGTGAAAAAAGCAGAAAGCAGATGTTAATGACTGGCTAAAAGGAGTAATTGCATTTGGGCATGCCAAAGGTCATGGTGTGAGAGAAGCAGCTGAATTAGCAGGTATATGTAAGCGTACAATCATACGGGTCTACCAGCAGTGGCTAAAACTGATGAACATTGATGGCGCCTACATTCAGAAACTTGTCCAGTCCATGCCAAATCTAATTACAGCTGTTATTCATGCTTGTAGAGGTATTACACACTATTAGGTACGCATCTATCTATCTATCTATCTATCTATCTATCTATCTATCTATCTATCNGTACGCATCTATCTATCTATCTATCTATCTATCTATCTATCTATCTATCTATCTATCTATCTATGTGTCTGTCTGTCTGTCTATTGTACAAGCTGTACTTTTTTTAAACAAATCACTAAACAAATAAAAATTAAACAACATAAATATGAGCTATAAAAAGAAATCAAAAACTGGTGCAAGACATATATTGGAAGACAGCTAACCATAGTTGTATTGTTTTATTATTGTTTTGCTGTCCTGTCTTGTGTAGTTTATGTTCTGTATTTTATTATCTGGTGTATTTACTGTATATCCTGCACTTGTTTATGTCGGACTGTTGCATTTCAGCATCAGTATTCCAGTATATGTGCTGTTGGCCTGAAGAACAACATTTCATTCCAATGTATACAAGTTATATTGAGGAATAGTAAACAAAACTGCTTGACTTGATTATTATCTGGTAACTACTATGTTACACTTATGTCCATTTAACACTTAATGGTATTAACACAGGCATGCTACAACTGTAATATGACAGTGATAATATTCTTGGTATTGTTTACATTCTTGGTTGTTCTAGGCCTCTGGACTCTGCAGACAGGGGCGATATGCTGTGTGAAGGGTGTAGATATGAGAACGACTAGAACAATAGCAGGAGTCGGTGGGTTCTGAGGCCAGAGGGGCAGCAGGCCCGTCTGTGTTTGACTCCGTAAAGTTCTGGATTAGGCATTCAGCTTGGTTTCCTTGGTAATGACATGCCTGCCCGTGCTGTTCTCGCCCAAGCTTTATTTCAATAAGAAATCATCCATTATTTAGCTCTGAGTCCTTCTGCCCCCACTCCCCCCTTACCACCCTCGCAAAAACCCCATATCCCCCCACCACCCACCCCACATCAGGACACCCTGCTGCTCCTCACTTCAAGGACAAACATGGAGGAGAGGAAGAAGAAACCGACCCAGCCGGCAGACGAGCTCTCTGAAGAAGGCGGGAAAATGCGCAATGGGAAAAAAAATTACAAAATATTCTCTGGAAGAAGATCCGTGAAAAAAAAAGTGTGACCCAAATATATATTGCTTTGTACTCCAGTTCAAAGTATCCTGTCCTTTAGCGTGGAAGGGAGAAAAAAATATCCAGACAAAAACAACAATGAATAAATCATACATCAACCAAAAACCTAGTCTTTTCTTGTCTAAACACTTCTTTTCCACTGCCTCTTTCAACCACCCTTTGTATTTTTGCTTTACAGTCAGAGATTTAGTCCAGTATTTCCAAACTGTTTCTGTGGCAAAGCCACCCACTTCTCTAAGATTTGACGCTAGAATATTTCCAAAGGATTTGATTTGGATGCAAAAAGTCCTTCAGTGACAAGGAATACAAGTAGCAAAGCATTCCTTCATTCACAAATCAACAAAAGGACTATAGGAATGTTAAACACTAAGATTGAAGGCTCATTTTGATTGAGGAATCTAAGGCCTCATTCGCAGGTTTTAGAAAGTGCATTGTAAACCCTCCGACAACAATGATTGAGACATCTTTCCATCCACATAAAAATGCCAACACTATTTGACAAAGCTCACATGATCGTGCCAGCCTAGAGGGAGACGATGATATGTCATAAATGTAATGTCTAATGCCTTAAAAAGAACATTACAAGCATGTACAATCACGTGTAAAAGTCTGAACACCCCCGATCAAATGACATAGATTTTCTAAGTGAAAATAGGTTAACACATCCTCTACTGGCAACTAAATTAATTCATTTCAATATTTGTTTCTAAATTTAACATATTGGGGAATAAAATAAAACCTCTATGTAATCTGACCACCAAATCTTTTACATATGACTGTATACTGTGCAAAATGTGGAGCACAAAATTGTGGAGCCTTACAGCATGTTACAAAACCAACAACAGAATGGCTATGTGTGGAAGTATTAGGAAAGCAAAGAATGGCAAAAGCAGACGGAATTCATATGTGGTACTGATGATGTAACGATAAAGTGAAGCTAAATTATAGTCAACATAATTTGGGAAATATAACACATTTTCCTTCTGTACCATGATGTACTTCCAAGAGAAACTCTGTATCAGGGATGATCTCTGAGCTAGCTGAGTGTTATCATCTAAGCTCTCTAGACCAGTGTTTCTCAACCCTGGTCCTGGAGGCACCCTGCCCTGCACATTTTAGTGCTTTCCCTGCTCCCAACACACCTGATTCAACTTATCAGCTCGTTAACAAGCCCTTGCAGAGCTGCAAGGCATCTGTTAAAGCAAGGAGTCCACTAAAATGTGCAAGGTAGGACCAGTGTTTAGATGCACTGGACTAGACAATAGGGTTTTGGTGGGGGGTGGGGGATGAGTTAGGGGGATTAAGTTGATGGTGCCCAATACTGGTCCTGGAGATCTACCACCGTGGAGAGTTTAGATCCAACATGTCTGGCAGTACATTCAGAGGGTCCTAAAGTCCATCATTACTTGGATTAGGTGTGTTAGATTAGAGGTGGAGCTAAACTCTGCAGGGTGGTAGACTTCCAGGATCAGGATTGGGCACCACTATTATGGGTTAATATTGTTTTCCCCGCCTGCTGATGATACTATAGCTGCCAACAATGTAATTTCTATGCAAATACGTTTGGAGATCATGCATATATTTAACCCATCTATCTATCTAAGGGTTATCTATCTTGAGTTTTTCATCTGATGAGCATATGTAAGTCATTGTAAAGTACTTGATGTCTTGCTTATTCTGTCCTAGAAGCTCCTTTTCTGTAATGTTTTATGATCCTTTGGATCCCAAATGGATCTGAGCTCTCTGTAAAATTAGGGTGCACCATAAGATTTGTGTTACTTAGATCATGATAACAGCAGGCTAATGAAGAAGAATTAACACCGGCACAAGGCACCATTTAAACAGTTGTTGCCTTTATCTGGCTGATTAACACAGCTGGTTACAGAAACATTAGCTTCAGAAAAGGTTTGTTATCCTCATTCAGGAGACTGTCCAAATGTTAAAAAAGAGGGTGGAGGGTCTTCTTTTCAATCAGCCAATAAACATTCTTTTATTCGTTTATTAGAAAATGATGTTTTTCACAGATCTGCTTTTCATATGATGTTTCATAAAACATGTTTCATAAAGTGCATTCCAGGTTGAGATGGCTGAGTTTCAAGTGAGTTGCAAGATATTTTACATTGTGGAACTCATTTATGTTGCATGTGAATTTTAAGCAACTAAAGTTGCATAAAGGTTTCACCATGTAAAGGCAGCCTTAGAGGTAATCTGAGTCACTCCATGACAGTCTGGCACAATACCACTGCAGTCTTTGGCGATGTTGACGGTGTGTTAAGGGCTGTCGTCATAACACTCTGCGTGCATGTAGTCCTGTGTCGTGCAGCTGCCTGCCACTGTTGCTGGCACTAACAGGATGACTCTGCAATGTCTGCAATCATGGCTGTTAGGTCATTCAGGTACAACGATAAGGCCTGCCCTTGCACAGCCAGTCATGAAACATGAATCATTGGCATGTCTCACAATGTTAACCTACCCACCAAGTTTCATTACTGTCAGTTGATTCTTTCTGGGTGCAACTATTTGTGCAACTAATATTTTTTACAGTTAACTCTAATGAATGTAATTTGTTTTGTGCTGCAGATGGTTTTGAATAGACTGTTCAAACAAAACAGTCCAATCAGAACATGCAACTGTCAAGTTTATAAGACAATCTCTTAGTATAGAACGCATACTTGTAATGCAAACTTACATCACGTCTGAAACTATAATAGTGTGATGTTGTTATGAAAAACTGTGAAACTGAAATTGCAGACCTTATAGGCTTATTATAATTCAGACGAAAAGGTGGTCTGGCTACTCTCTCATTAGAACCCCCCCTCCACCCCGTCAACATCTCCAGGTGGAGTGACGCTTCTTAACGCCCGCGTGCGGCTGCTAGCTTTCACAGCCCCACAGCCTCCGAAGAGGTGAAGCGATACTCAAGCTGTCACGATGCTGGCTGGATCTTCCTCAGACATCAGTCTGCGTCTGAAAGCGCACCAGCTCCGAATGACAGGCATTATCAAAGCGCCAGAGCCAAATAAAGTCACAGCTTTGTCTGGCGCCAGAGAACGCACTAATGATGATATTTCTTTCTTCCTCAAGTGCACAAACATCAGGTCCGGCGAGACTCCGGTGACAGAACAGTCCGCTCGCATTACAGGTTGTGGGAAGAGATAGAATAATTTCGCCCGAAAAGTGGAACTAGACTCTGGCATCTTAATGATGGAATCTTTGATGTTTAAATTAGGATATCACAGGCACGGAGCTATCCTCCCAGGACTGCACCTCCTTATGACAAGATTAGCAGCAAAGCAAAGCCATTACACTGGTTTATTTCTGCCAAAAAACACCTCAGAGGGGAAGGGAATGTTGAGTGTGTATGGAGAGAAGAAGAGAGAGAGAGTCCAGGTAGAACATCTGAAAACTCATTTCGAGCATGAAAGTGTAGTACAAAGCCAGTGGTCATTTGGGGTCTCAGCATACGTGATCAGATAAAAAGGTACGGTGCTGGTACATTTTTCCTTCATCAAGCTACAAACAAAGTAAATCTACCCTCTAAAGGTACAACAATGTTGCACAATGTTTAAGGACCAACTCTGAGCCTGGGTTTTCCCAGGGAACTGTACTCTTATTGTCAAAAAAAAGCTGCACCCAGAAGGAAGTGTCGGATTGCAATGCTATTGGGAAGGAAGATGAAAGTTACCAAGAACAATGAATGATGATAGATTTAGACTGATATGGGCAATATGTATTAAGCTACATACACAGAAGCACTGTCTCTCAGTCTGGTGCCGGGCCCCATGTTTGCTAATACAACATGCTAGATGGCATGGAGTTGGAGAGGTTCCAAATGGTGTCCTGTGATAATCCATCCCATGCAGCTCGAATATTCTCACACAGTTCCTGCAGAGGTGGAGGTGGAGTTACACCAGGCCTTCTGGACATGTGACGTGTGACAACATTGACCATTCACGTGCCTTCACGCACAAATTTGTTGGTCATCTCCACCAAGAAAAGCAGGACTCATCACTGAAGATGACCTGCTGCCATTCTGAGTCACTCCATGACAGTCTGGCATTACACCATTGCAGTCTTTGGCGACGTTGACGTGGTGTTAAGAACAGTCATCGTAATGGTCTTAGTGCATGTGGTCCTGCGTTGTTTAGCCGTCTACCAATGGCAGACTGTTAATGCTGGCACTAACAGGATGACTCATGAAAGGCATCACTGCTCGCGGAATGTCCACAATCGTGGCTGTTGGGTCAGTCAGGTACAGCGATAAGGCCAGTCCTTGCTCACGTCACATGCGTGACCAAGAATTAAACATGAATCATTTGTATGTCTCACAATGTCAAACCTACCCACCAACTTTCATACATGTCAGTTGATTCATCCATATTTTTTGATGATGAGTGTATTTGTACCATTTCATGACCCAATTCTTTAAAAACGGAACAATAACAAGGGTGCAAACACGGGATGTTTGAAGTCAATACAACTTAAAATATGACTGCAATGGAATATGGTACAATTATGTTTCCTGGCTAAAGTTACTGAACACCTACCCTCGAGGGTACCACCACAGTGACAGAAGGGGTACCACAAATTCTTTTTTTACTGTGTAGGGCTGTTGTTTGAGCCTGCCAAGTTATTGGTGGAACCTTCTGTTTGCACATCCTACTACATTCAGGCACAGGTGCAAAATGCTCTCTGGTAGTGGTAGCATTATAATATGGCCCAGGGTTTGAGTCAGAACAAGTCGGATCCAGCACGTATTTCAGTGATTCTGGCACCTTGTATATCACATCATATCATATCATAAACATTCTTATGACAATGTGTCGAGATAAATGCTCCAAATAATGGGCCTCATTCACCAGCCATTCTTTGGACTTTTTCTTAGGACCTTTCTCAGGATCAGATTTAAGAATAAATTTAAGAAGGTATTAGTGTATGAGTCCCAGTGCTTCCTAGAGACAATGAATTCACTTTTCCAATTCATTCAACAGACACGCACACACTTTCACTTTGAACTCCAGAGTATGGTCTCACTTTTAATTTGCACCTGCTGCAACAGAATGTGCAGGTGTCCCGAACCTTGTATTCCGCTCCCAGTGAAGCAGTAGCTTAATCATAACTCTAAAGCTTATTCTATACCTCGACTTCCAAAAAGGGAAATCTGAAACACTAATTCACTAATAATAATAATAATAATAATAATAATATCAACTAAAATTATGAACAGAAGCACAAACAATATAATGTAAGCATAGTACATCATCAAGGTGTTTCTTCTTGTCATTTAACTGGAAAACACTTGTTATAGACTACTGCATCTCCATTTTTTTCGATTTTCATTTTTATGCTTCTTTTGAACACAGCAGCTGCAGTTTATATTGTGTGAAAATTTCATGATGAATGGACCAAAAGAAATGGCCCAAAACTGCTTGGAAAAAAGTCTGGTTCCATTGACTTACATTTAATGTGATATGTGTGTGAAAGAATTAATTGAATCTTCAGTCTTGAATCACCCAAAAGTACATACATGTACATCTAAAACAGTAACCTGTGCATGGGGTTTAATATCACAGGGCAGCATATCGAATACTAAGCAGGGCACCAGAGTGAACCATCAGAGTGCAATGTCTATATCATGTGACATGGTGTTTAAAGTATATGTCCAAGCATTAGGACTGTAAGGACAGTTGAGGTCAAGATTTGATTCAGCTTTTGGTAACAGCATCCAACCAACATTGCACTCCTGTGGACTGGGGGTCTGTCCAGGGTGTTTCCTGAACTTCTGCCCAGTGAGCACTGAAATAGGTTCCATCGCCCGACCCCGCGACCCAATAATTTTTGTGTGGAAGCGTGTGACATAAGCCCCTCCCCTTCCCCACCCACTTTTCTCTTATAGCATGCAACCATAGCATACACTTCTTATTTTATACCATTGATCATGGCAAATCCAAAGTAATAGGCAATTATATTTACATAAAATGGCATTGAAATCACATGGTGTGGTAAAAGACATAAGACTGTTCTTTGTCAAATGTAAACAAACTAGCTATTAATTAATTATTAAATTGTAAAAGAAACTTGGTACCATGGGGCCTCATGAGATCATGTTTACTGCCTTCAAAGGACCACCTACCTATTCCCATTACCATGTGACTATGGGCATGACACAACCAGTTACTGCACCACATTTTATTTGATTGGTTGCTACTCAGTTTATCTGCATACCATTTGTCCAGATCAAGAGAGTTGGCGCATGTCAGCAATTTCATGTGTCAGTAAGATGTAGATATTGTCATAATTTGCCTCATTACAGCAGTGTATGACATTTTTTCTTTTTATGTGAGTTAGCAAAAAAAAAATACTTAAAATTATTTAAAAAGGCAAATTCTTTTGGTGATGTCACTGATCACATGATATGTGCTCCCTAATATTTTAGCACCCTCAACTTAAAGCACCTGCAACTTATTATTACCCGATTTTGTGATTATTGCTAAAATTAAAGTTGCTCCTGTGAGGTTAATGATGTTGCAAGACAACCTGTACACAAAATATTCTACCCTTATGCACTGTTGCCAGGTGGGTTTTGGCTTCATCCATTTCACCCTAAATCTCAACAGCTAAATTTGCTAGTTCTATATGGCACTAGTGTTAGCCGCCTGTTGAACATAGCCAGGTGGCTTCTACCCAACCAAGGTGCCTTTGGAAGGACAGTAGACCGAGAGTGTCACCAATGTTACAGTTAATGCACAGCTGTTGAGAGCTTGAGTGGAGAGTGCTAGCTCTGGCTGAATTGTAGCTTATCTGTGCTAAAGAGGCAGTGCTAAAGAGCCTCTTCATCAGTGAAACACCTTTCTCTCGTTCACACTCTCTCTTTCCCTCTTTCTCTGCACCTGCATTAAAGCAGTTAGCAGCAGACTGGTGATCATCTCGCTTTAACTGTCTTTGAAAGCTCTCAGGAGTTTGCCGTTAAGGCCGGCTAGTGTGCAGGTTCTCTTTAAAACCGTGACCCAGGCTTTTAACCGGCCGCTCTGGGAGCTATTAGCCTCTCCTAATCCTTAGCCGGCCTGTCACAGAAGCTGTGGCTCATCCGCAGGTGGACCCACAGCTGGAGAAGCTGGAGAAGATGAGCTGGCGTTTGACCTCTGGGGTTGGCGATTGAATTTGTAGCAGGAGCTATTGTATAGGGATATCTTCCAGAACGGTTCATTTGGGATTAGCGAGCATGCTAGCCTAGTGAGCTTTTAGCTTTTAAAGCAGGCGCTGCGCTTCAGTCTCTTACCAAAGATGGTCTGGGGTCAAAGTGCTTAATGTTTAAAGCCGTTAAATCTTTCATGAATTGCAATGGAGACTACATCTGCTTCCCCACCAACAAAAGGACTAGAATAATGCAGTATGCTTGAACGAGAAGGAAGAAAAGAAAAGAAAGCTTAAAAGTGTTCTTTGTGAAGTTTCCAAGTTTATTTCTAGTGAGAACATTCAAGCATATTTCATTCACTCAAATTTATCTTTTATCCTTCTGGGTCATGGAGTCTACCCCAGTGCTCATTGGGCAGAAGGCAGGAAACACTCCAGACAGGTTGCCAGTCCATCACAAGGCAGAAACACAGACATACACATTTACAACCAGGGGAAATTTAGCATCTCCAATTAAACCGGGCAGCATGTCTTCGGAAGGAAACCCACACAGACATGGAGAGAACATGCAACGTCCACACAGAAAGGACCCTGGACACCTCAGCCGGGAATCAAACCCAGGCCCTTCTTACTGTGAGGCAACAGCGCTACCCACCGCACCACCATATTTCATTCATGTGGGTAGTATTCATGTATATTTATACTGACTTCTGTATTACAGTGGCTAAATGCTGCTGTACTACTGTACACTGTTGTAATCTTAACTGTATAAGTCAAAATTAAACATTTTTGTTGTTTAACTTGAAGTAATTTGTAAGATGACACAACCTGTCAGCAGGACACTTCACCCCATTACTCGCCAAGAGCAACACCAATTTTAACTCTTGTGGTGCTTATATCACTTCTTGATTTATATCACTTCTTGTTTTTGCTGCTGAATGTGGTCTCTTGATGGAAGCAGGTGGTAGTGATCACATGCTGAGAGCTTTAGCCACTGTTGGGTTTGCTTTTCCTTTTATTGGCTACCTGCCTTTAAATGATCTACCCAGGGGCAGAACCTTCAACTAGAGATTAGAACATCAAAGTCTCGATGCTACAGTGAAATGTCCAGGGTGTTTCCTGAACTTTTCCCGGTGAGCATTTGAAATTTTTGAAATTAACTAAAAATCTTAACCAAACATCTGCTTTTTGACCCATTTTCTTTCTCTGTCTATGAATCCCGTCACACCCCGCAAGTATTTATAGCCCCATCATCCTTGTGCAGCGCCATCTGCAGGAGCCTGAAGTTATTACCACCTTAAACACGCAAGGTGACAATTTTTTGTCCAGTGGGCATATGTTATAAATATAGTACTTTTGGAATATAGACTAAATTTGGAATCACTTGCAATGTTAATACGTATTAACATAGCAAAAAATATGTGCTAATATTTTCACAGCATGTTGTCAAAATGTTCCCCATCACCCCAGGGACATTCGGCGCCCTCAAAGAGCACGCATACATGCACACATACACACGTTCTCTTAGAAGAGTGCCGTGCCTTATGTGATAAAAGTTTTGCTTGTGTTTCATGCTCACCCTGAAGTGATGTTTACTAATTCGCATGGCGAGTTTGGCGAGCGAGCAGATGAAAGATTAGTTGAGAGGAGAGATAATGAAAGACAATGCCGATAAACGACAACAAACAAGGACGGCGGCCCGCTGGGACAGGCCGCTTGCGTCCACGTGTGGCAGGGGTGTCATCTGCTCTCTGTTTGTTAATAAAAATCTAATTAATCACACTTTCAAAGGGGAGAGGACTGTCCTCTACACTTCTTTATTAATTTAAGCGCCGAGCCGACAAGCCGCTCTGATTTGAATAACAATGACAATAAACAACTGTGTGTTTGGTTTGCGTTCATTCACTTATGCTTGCTTCCATTGTCCTATCAAACAGGTAAGGATGGTGTTGGGGGGATGGAGGGGGAAAATCCACGTGCTTGTAAATGTGTGCATGGAGATGACAGCCAGGTTTCTCTGCCTCTTCCTTTAGAACCGGGCTTTAATCGTGTCCAGCGCCACCCCCTCATTAACACCAAATTACATGCAAATTTCGACAAATAAATGAGTTTTAAGTGCTTGACAACCTGTCAGCCTCAGAATATTGAGCCATTCTGACGGCTAGATAAACAATCAACAATAATCACTCTATGCAAATTTGATATTTCCTACACAATTATCAGAAAAAAAAGACAAAAAAAAAGAGAGACCCACCTAAAAATAGCCAGACACCGGACAAAGGCAGCTGGCATTTTGCTGAGCTTCTGAGCAGATAGGAATGCAAATGAAAACTTCTTTAGGATGTAATTGATTCAAACGCCGTTCGCCCCTGTGCCTTTTTTGCATTGTTCCTTTTTCTCTTGTTCCTTTTTTTCTCCCCTCTTCTCTCTCTCCCTCTTTCTCTCTGTCTTTATCTCAGCGCCTTCAATAAACTGGGATAATGGCCAGTATAGATGAGTGAATGAGCGAAGGAAGCAGAAAAAAAAGAAAACTAACCGACAAAAAGAATGAAGGACCCCTTCTCATTTCATCTTTCAGGCCACTGAGCAAGAGGAAGGAAAATAACACGTGCTTATTAGCTGTAGTTGAGATTAGTATGGAAAACAAGGAGCTAGTTGACTGTGGCCACTGCACGACTGGCCGAGCTTCCAGCGATGTCTAAGAACGAAGTCAACTAACCTATCCATGCTCTGCCCACAAAACACTATTTAGTAGCAATTGCAGTGAAGTTGGACAATGCTATTCAACCTAATGAGACTGAAACACAAAATCAACCTGTGAGATTGTTCATTTGGACTGCTCTTTGTATACAGGTGAAGGGGCACACCACTGGCCTGCATCAGTTGTGGTTGTTAGTGTGTTAGGATACATAGGGGTATCCTCACTCACTCAATCATCTTCCAGGCCACTTTATCCTTCTGGGTTATGGTGAGTGCTGGAACCTATCCCAGTGCCAATTGGGCAGAAGGCAAGAAACACCCTGGACAGCTCACCAGTCCATCACAGAGCAAACACACAGACATACACATTCAAACACACACCCTCACACCTACGGACTACGGGGAGAACATGCAAACTCCACACAGAAAGAACCTTGGATGCCCCAGTCTGGAATCAAACCTAGGCACCTCATACTACCCACTGGCTACCCACTGCACCCCTGTGCCACCACAGGGGGATTCCTTTTGTCTGTAATCAACATTTTTAGAACAGCTGATGCAGATTTTGATACCAGAGGAAATAAAGCAGATACACCCCATTAATATACACGCAAAGTTCTCTGTGCTTTTCTACTTCAACAACTATTGCTTTCGGATCGTCTGGAGACAACCATGAGAACTGTGTGTGGGAATGTAGATTCATTAGGATCGGGGGGACAAAGAGCAGAGGGTTGGCTGATGTGTGGCCCTAATCTGGCGTGTATGTAGGCCTTATCCCGCAACCGTGAGCGGATTGTCCAAGTGCTTTCAATCCATGCGTCAAGTGGGCCAGATAAAAAATGTCAGGGGATGTGGGCCAGACTTGGGCCAGAATAATTTTACCATCCTAAAATGAGTATGGTGCAAATCTGTGATATGGCCCAGATCTTGTGGGCAGCTTCTGGCCCGGATTAGGCCTAGTTGTGTGCTTCACATTTGGCTGACATGTGGCCTTATTCTGACTTGCAAGTGCCCCACATCTTACAACCAGAAGCGGACCGCCCAGGTGCCGTTAATCTATGCAGCATGTGGGCCAGATGAAAATGGGAGATGTGGGCCAGACCAGGGCCACAATAATTTTGCTATCTGGGATCAGTTTGTTATCTATGCGGCAATTGGTTGATTTGTAGATTAGTCCAACAGACTTTAGAACTTTTTTGAAGATTTAACACTGTTTAACTGTTCAGGCAGAGTTCTAGCCTAATTCTGTTCCCTAATGAAACAAACTGGACTAAAAAGTAGTTTACATGCCACATGATGAAAGGTTTTGTACTGCTGCCTGTCTCCATAGAAATGAACAGGGATGTGAAAGGGAAATTGCTTTATTCCATTGCGATGTAAATGCAGCAGAAGGATATAGGAACATGCAGTGTTCAGAATGGCACGGCACGATAGGAGTTGATTAGACATTACTATATTAAAAAAGTCACTGAACACCAAAATGTATTTTGTTAGTAGTTTGTCGAAAGAGGGTGGTTCTGGTTTGAGGTTCAGGATGGTTTGAGGTGTGAGGTTATTATTCATTTAGTATGTTTCAGTCATTTTCAGTGTAGTAAGCACAAACTGCATGCTAAAACCAGCACAGTCCTCGGTAACTTACCTCTGCCTAAGAATTTAAACTAGCTTTGACCCATGCTCTGTCCAAAGATAAAACATGATAATGATAGTGTTTATAAAGTTAGTGTTTATAAAGTTAAATGTTAGTAGCAAGCAGTTGCATCTGCTCACTAATACTCTTTTAAGCATTCATGATATCATAGATTAAACCATTATTCCTGAATTATGTTTGCGACCAATTTTACTACTACTGAAACAATGTTTCAGGCAGCAGGTAACATGTTTGCAACCATTTCATGGAATAACAGGCATTCCAGCTAGATTTTTAAAGGATTCTGAGAATATTGCACACATGGTCTACTAATGTGTTCAATGGGAAGTTGTTTTTTTGTTGTGTTTTTTTTGCTCCCAGAATGTTCTTCTTAAAGGCTGTGCATGTGACATAAGCAACAACGAGTCTTATTGCTGTGCCTGACTGACCCAACAGTCACAATTCCAAACATTCAGCATGCTGCGATGCCCTTCATGAGTCATCCTGTTAGTGCCAGCACCATGGGCAGCACAATGCAGGATTACATGCACATGAGACAGTTACAACAACTGCCCTTAACACCACGTCAACGTCACCAAAGACTGGAATGGTGTGGTGCCAGACTGTCATGGACTGACTCACAATGGCACCGGGTCATCTTCAGTGTTGAAGTCATGCTTTTGTCTTGGTGGAGATGACCAACAAATCCATGTGTGGAGGCACTGTGGTCAGCGCCAAGATGAACAGCTTGTGTCAAGCATCATACATCCAGAAGGCCTGGTGTCAAATACCATATGTCATAATTTATTATTCCTTCTGAATAGCATTGCAATCTGACACTTCCTTCTGGGTGCAACTATTTTTTGATGATGAGTGTACATATAACATGATTAGAACTTATCCCCACCACTGTGAACAGTTCTGATCCTGTGATGTTCTCTAGAAAGGAGCGTTTCACATCAAACTGCTCTGAATGGCTTTGTATACATCTTAACAATTAAATTATGGATACAATGTATAGTGAAATACTGCTGGAAGTTCACCATAACATCATAATCAAGCAAAAACGGAAAACATAAAAATATGTTGCCACCACTTACATCACCATATTGCATAAGCCACATGCAGGTTTAATATAGTACAAAAGAAAACGAAACCCAAACTATCCTGCTAGTATGACTCTTCACATGCATGCCAAATAAATAACTTAGACCTAACACTTTAAATAAGCATATTTTGACAACGTCTTATTCAGTTGAATGACTTTTTGGTGTTCTGTAAAGCTCATCCAACCTCGAAAGAACATATCTCTGGGCAGAGCATAGATAGGTCAATTGAGGATAAACGAACACCATCCATTTTCTTCAGTAAATCTCTAGCCAGTAACTCTTGTGGTCTTTTGTAGGGAACGAGCAGGGAAGGCGGGGGACAGCTGTCATGATTTAGAGAGAGAGAGAAAGGGTGGTTGGATAAAGTGACCCTCTGACCACTGCTCCTGGATCACAACATCCATTAGTGTGTGTTAAAGCTTCATCGTCCACTGCTGCCGCTGCTGCTGCTGCCTCTTCTCTCACTGTCTCACCCCTCCCATCACCAGAGCTTTATCACTGCATCACTGACAGCCTCTCTTACTGAACCGCTGCTCTATCAGCATCTCTCTCTTTCTCTCTTCCCCACCATCACTCCTTCTCCACTTTCCTGACCTATCATCACTCATGCTCTCCTTCATGAGATGTGAGCCTAAATAGTAAGGACTAAATGTTACTATCACAGAGACGAATCTATTACAAACATACTCCTGCATTAACTTGTATTCTTCCAATAGTAGTTCCCTATTGGATTTGGGACCTAAAAGTGCTTTTTCAGCTTTCTCCTCTGCTTTTTGAGCATGTAAATGGTCTGCAAAGAAGCCCAATGTACACATCATGGGGAGAAACTCTCTCCCACAGAAAACAATTTAATCACATGCCTGAAACAGTTTGTTAAAATTACAGCCCTTTTCTCTGTTACAACGTGACATCATCTCGTAACACAATCCTTACTGGCACATCCTCACACAACACACAGAAATCTAAAAACGTACCACTCTGAAACGTCCTGCTCAAGTCTAGAATATGAAGGTAGATCGGGACTACCAACTTTCAGGTTCAGACTCTGGCTCAAACAATGGTGTGTGGGCAGAACGTGCAGCAGGATGCCACTGTCAGTTGACAAGTCAGACTACCGTGGATAAGCTGACCACAATATTACTACTCATTGACAGATGGAGCATAAAGAGCTCTAACAAAGCGTTTAAGACGGATGGTGAAAACAGATGTACAGTATTAGAAGCATGTACGTCTACGCCCAAAACATTGAAAATCAGCATAAAGGAATTCCTTTAAAGGAATAGCGATTGAACCCTGACATAACCACGACATAAACATTCCATGGAAGATACTAAGAATTGTTATAACAGGATATTGCCAGTAATACAGTATAAGAGAGTCATGTTACCATTACTGGTAATTGTCATATCCCAACCCATTGTCTAGCCCTCAGTCTGATCCTGAAGCATTTCTATTGGTTCATTCATCATGAAATTTTCCTACAATGTAAAAGATGTGTTCAAATGATGGAGAAAAATAACACATGGGAAAAATGGAGATGCAGTATTTGTAAGGGTTTTTAAAGGGTTTTTGCATTGATGTAATTTCAGTGCAATTCAAAACTGCAGTTTGAAGACCAGTACTTCTGTTGTTTTGCTGTTGGCTAGATATTTTTGGTGGGTGGACAAAAACTCCAGCAGCACTGCTGTGTGCGATCCACTCATAGCAGTGTAACACGCACTAGTACTAGTATGATCCACCACCTAAATAATACCTGCGATATGGTGGTCGCGTGGGGATCCTGACCATTGCATTCATACTGAACCACAGTGGAGTCCATTTGCTCTTCCCTCAACCCTCAGCCATCATGCCCTCCTCACTAAGTGGCACACTAGGTTCAAATCAGTTTTAAAACAGCTTTTAAAATGCTGGAGATTATCATACACAGCATTACATACCTAAGGCCTATACATAAACATGCTGGAGTAGCGCTCTCCTGCAAGGCCTCATAAATGACAGGGGATTCAAAACAGGCCATGGAAGGTGAGAAGAGGTGAAAGGGTGGGTGAGCGAGAGAGAAAGAGACAGACTGAGAGAGAGAGAGAGTCCCCTCTGAGAGACGGGGGAAAGCATGGCAGATGAGGGGTATTATCAATCATGGGCCGCTCTATTAATTTCATCAAGGCCCCAGCGCCCGCTGACATTCTGTGACACGCCACGGGCCAGTCCGCGTCCCCGGGGGGGGCGCCGCGGCAACATGGCCACGACGCTTTTGAAATGCAAATGCGCGGTGTAACCTTAAACAGTGTGGCGAATTATCTCTCCCGCCTTCAAGTCGAGTGCCCTTTTTGCCTCTCAGTGGCTCCGCCCCACCGCCCCCCTCTCCTCTGGCTGCCTGACCCCATGGGGCCTGCAGAGAACACCTTAAGAAGAGGGAGATAAAGAAGAAAGAAGAGGGAAGGAGGGCGACAGGAGGGAAGAAGTGGTCCTGTCCTGCAGTGCTGACTCTACCGGTAAGCTGCTTCTGCTTGCGATAGTGTGTATGAGTGTGCTTGTGTGTGTGTCTATGACAGAGAGAGAGAGAGAGAGAGAAAGAGAGCGAGAGATGACGTCCATAATAAAGACATCTCAAGGACATGTCCACACGCTGGAGGAGGGCTACCACTCCCCCCTGGTCGCTCCCCGGCATGCCATCTCTAATTATTTCTGTCTTAGAAAGGTGACTGTGAGGGACACACTCTCATAGGGGGTAAATCACACACTCACACACACACTACCAAAACGTCACCATCTACCAAAACGTCACCAAATCTGTGAATCAGATTTTAAAGAATCTAGCACCTTTCTTAATTGACAGCCAGTGCGGGGTGTGGGATTTAACTACACTTACCAATTAAATATCAGTAGCATTTACAGTGTCCACACATTCCTTTTGACTTGCTTTCTGTTTTTCAAATCCACCTGCAGGCATATTCTTCCACACTTCGAAGGTTTTCAAACATTCAAACGTTAAGGTCCAGATCCAACATCCAGTCCATTGATCTCAGAACACCTGGAGCTTAATTTTTTATGTGCAGATGTTCTTCTATTTTTCCTTTTCTCAGTGAGGGCATCTTGACAGCTACACATCCTTTCATATCCACAGCACAGAGCTGTCTTCTCACATTGGAAGGATGGACAGAAACGTTGCACACTTCTATAGGAGCTTTTTGTTGTTGTATAGTTGAAGGGTTTTGCTCCAAAATGCTGTATGTCCATTACAGAAGCATAAGGGCCCTCACATCCAGACTGTGCAACAGCTTCTTTCCCCAAGCCATCAGACTCCTTAACAACCAGAGTTGTTGAATCTGGTCTGAATAATTGCACACGTTTCAGTGACTGGACTGAACGCACACACACAATCTCATCTTTTAAATCTGCCTACACATAAACTTAAGGAGTAAAATGTCTACACTTATACCAAATATTGACATAACTGCTGCTAAAAACAATGTTCAATGTTCATCTTTAAAAAATGGACATAACTGCACTTTACTGCTCCCTCCCTGTATTTATTGTTTGCTGTTTTGTATATTGTAAATTGTCTTGTAAATCTATTGTATTTATTGTTCTGTGTAGCACCTTGGTCCTGGAGGAACGCTGTTTCGTTTCACTGTGTACGGTACACCACTGTATATGGTGGAAATGACAATAAAAAACTACTTGACTTGACTTGACTTGTAACAATTTTGGACATAGCTTGGTTTTTAAAAGAATTACACCTGATGTTAATGGAAATCAGTGCTTAGGACCCTCACAAGACAATTGCTGAGCATATATAATTTGGTTGGTGCGTCATTCTCAGCACATGGGTATTGTTTTGTGTGCTCATGTAAACACTATGTACACTGTCTACCTTGCTGATCCACCTTAATGATAATAGCTGATTTCTTGCTGCACTGTTTGTGTTGGTCATCCTGTAGTATGTCATCAGTGGTCAGATTTTGGCCATAGGGCTCTGTTAGCTGGATTTTTAGTTTGGTGAACTATTTCCAGTTCAGCATTGACACTGAGTTGTTTAAAAACTGCAAGAAGACTCCTGTGTGTAATCCAGTACAATCCCAGGGACGCTACAGTGCTGAGAAAGATTCACCACCCAAATAATACCTGTTTCTGACCACTGATGTATGGGGCAACAAATAATACAGAGAAACACTACTATAAACTACAAAGTGCACCTCTATCTTAAATGGATCTGATAAAATGCTATGTTTATAAACAAGGTATCCACTGGGTCACATCGGTGCTGCAGCCTATCCCAGCATTAAATGGGCAGAATGCAGGAAACACCCTGGACAGGCCGCCAATCCATCACAGGGCAGACCCACAAACACACACACACACACACACACCTAGGGGCAATTTAGCATCTCCAATTCACCTGACTACATGTCTTTGGACTGTGGAAGGAAACCCATGCAGACACGGGACAGCATACAAACTCCACACAGAAAGGACCATGGACACCCCAGTCGGGAATCAAACCCAAGCCCTGCCCCAGGCAACAGCATTACCCACTGCAGCTTAATAGTGGCCAATAAGTTTAAATTCTGGCATGTCATATATCACATGCATGTCATTTGTCACATGACTGTGACGTGAGACATAAATCATGCAGATCAGTAAATGTTCAGTTATGTACTGGTATGTGTGTTGGAATGGACACTTCAGTATGGTAATACACAATGTGCGTCGTCACTGAATGTAACTGTTATGGAACATGAAAGTGAGTATTAATTTCTTTAGTGATCTGTACAGAGGTGCATAAGGCTGATCTCAGCGAGACTGCATACAGCATCCCTGCACAATACACCCAATGTGTCCCTCTTCTAGTGGAATCCATGCCAAAGTGAGTTTGTACTGTTCTGAAGTTCAAAGGAGGTGCAGCAAACTACTATATAAGTAAACCGGTAATTCTGTGTTTACTGTAGACCAGCGGTGTCCGATCTTAGTGTAGGTTTTTCGTTCCATATAAGGAGGAGTGCTGATTTCAGTTCAATTGGTCTCAGTCTTTAAAATCAGTTTTCTTTGAAAGCAAGTTGAAAGTCCCACTGGTCATTTTTGGATAAAAAAGGCCATCTAATTGGTCACTCTCTGACCATGACCATTGACCAGATGGTAGACAATGATATAGTAGTTGTAGGTGTAATGTTGGTATGACTGTATGGCAGCATGATTGTTTTTTTTTTCTCCCATTGTCGCTGCGAAGTTGAGCGTGCAGGTGGTCAGAAACTGGTCATTCTTGTACAGCTAAATAAACTGTGCATCAACAGAAGAGCTACAGTCTCTAACTATACTCCAGCAAGTTGAACCTTCAAGCTGTTTCTAACAAAGTAGCCAGTTAACGTATATAAAAACTTCTCAGCTAGGGCTTCACACGAACACCGTGAGTGTAATTATACAATAGTGTTAATTGTACAAAAATCACTTCCATTGCATTTCACCAAAATGGCTATAGAAGCACTGGCCTTGTGAGATCTGCTGAAAATTTAATTGATTGAAAATCCCAGTACACAGTACTGCTTTCTTAAATGTCACAATTCTCAGCCCCTGCCTCTGATTACAGCCAATCACAGAGGCTGCCAATTTACCCCTGCCAAGGGCCACCCATCATGGGCACTCTCAGTGCCCAAATTTAAAGCCAATGTCTGCTGCGAAGCCACGAAACAATCAAACAAACCGTCCTGGAGCTGTGAATCTATCCCAGGCGCATTCATCTTCTGCTCTCCTCCTCAAGTCCAAATCTCTGTTTTGATTGCCGCGAGTGACAACAAATACTTCTACTTAAGAGATCCCCGTCTCTTCTCCCCTTTCTGTCTTTTCCCTCTCTCCGCCCTCCACCCCCCCTCCAATCCCCTCTGTTTGCCGCCACTCGGAGGAATGGCTGTTATTATCATCATCAGGCGAAGATGCAAAGTCGTGTAGTGACAAGCAATCTGTCTCCTGAGCGGGGGGAAGCCTTACGGTCGCACTGACGCATCGCGGCTTTGCCACCGGCGCGCGCCGGGGCCCACTACAGGCATAATAGCGTTTCAAGTGCTTCTCCTTCTCCAGCTGAAAGGCGCTTGCCGAAAGAACATCAACGTCAACAGCCAGCAGCTGCACGACTGTGTAAAGGAGAACCGAGCATGAGAGAGATAGTCTTGTTACTGGACAACTACCCATTCGACTGGAATCAGCTGGTGGATGGATGGTCACACTGTAGAGTACCAAGTTAACAATTTGTTTCAGTTAGCAGTTCATTGCAAACATACCTGACTTGCTTTGTTGGTTGTAATAAGCAGACGTTGGGCCGTCTTTTACTCTCATGCTAGTACGAAGAGCCCGCTCTTCAGGTCAGTCTACCTGGCATCAAAGGCTCCTGTGAATGATCCAGTGAACCCTCTTACCTGGCCAGCTGCTTATCAGTATCATGATATATAACACTATGCCATATCGACCAACCCTACACTATCTGCGTTCATTGTTAAAAGAATAGCTGCACCCAGAAGGAAGTGTCTGACTGCAATGCTATTGGGAAGGAAGATGAAGGTTATCAGCAACAATAAATGATGATAAATTTAGACTGATATGGGCAATTATTTTTTAGCTACACATACAGAAGTAGCGTCTCTCAGTATGGCGTTGAGCCACCATGTTTGCTAACGCAGCATGCCAGATGTCTCGGCATGGAGTTGTAGACCTTTCTAATGGTGTCCTGCAATAGTCCATCCCATGCAGTTTGAATATTCTCACACAGTTCCTGCAGATTTTTGACACCAGGTCTTCTGGATGTGTGACGAGTGACAACTTACCGTTCATTTTGGTGCTGACCATGGTGCCTCCACACACAGATTCGTTGGTTGTCTCCAGCAAGACAAAAGCGTGACTCGCCACTGAAATTGACCCGCTGCCATTCTGAGTCACTCCATGACAGTCTAGCACGACACCATTGCAGTCCTAAATACGCTGACGCGGCGTTAAGGGCAGTCATCGTAATGTGCATGCATGTAGTCCTGCAGTGTCGTCGCTTGCCAATGGTGCTGGCACTAACAGGATGACTCATGGAGGGAATCACTGCTCACTGAAAATCCACAATTCTGGATGTTGGGACAGTCAGGTACATCGATAAGGCTCGTCCTCACACGTCTCATAATGTTAAACCTACCCACTAAGTTTCATTCCTGTCAGTTGATTCCTTCTGGGTGCGATGAGTGTATTACAGCTCACTGTGAGATTGTAAGAGCGACTGGATATTCTTCATTATGTTTTTCAACAGCACAGCAAAATAGGGAATTACCAAAAACGAAAAGGGTACAATTTCGAACAAATTTTGGATATGAAGGTTTTTAGGAAACTCTGAAAACATGATTGGGTGTGTGTGAGCTCAGTAAAGATCCTACACTAAGCTAATACTGTCAGGTAAAATAGGCTAAGCAGACACACTTATATTTTGTTAGTTTTAATCTCTGATACAGGAATGAGGTAATAATGCACTGTTCATTTTAATGTAGTATCTTATATGTCTTTTTTTTTCCTCGGATGGTGAGGATGACAGGAGCTTTGGGAAAGGAGAAGTCCGCATTGTTCTCAACTCTGTAAAAGAAGGCCTTTTTTTTGGAAGGGGGATATCCAGGCCTGCATAATTAGCTGCTGCCAGGGTTGTGAATGTCATGAAAACCAGCTCCTTTTGATCCGAGCCTCTCCTGCAGTATCTCTGCAGCACGGCCACGCTCTCTGCAGCCCTTGTTAGGGCTTAGAACCGCTAATCCTGCCCCGCAATCCTTCGCCATCCTGATCCTAGAGCCAGGATGAAAAATTTACACACTCTCACCTTGTTCTCTGAGCCTTCTGTTCTCCATCTCCCTTCTCTTTCTCTCCCTCTCCGCATCTCTCTCCTCACTCTCTTTGTCTCTTCCACACACATGCAGTCTCGGGCTCTCTCTCTCTGTCTCTCTCAGTCTCTCTCTCTCTCTCTCTCTGCCTTGTGATGATTATTTTAAAAGTGTGCTGAGATGGTTTGTGTGTTTCCCTCTCCTGCTTAGCCAGAACAAAGCGTCTGGAGAGCAGGAAGAGAAGATCAGAGTGCCGCTTCAAAGTTCCCCTTCACCTGGGTAAGAACCTGCAGAGATGCTCCCACCACTAGCATCCTAGCATCACGCCACTAGCTGCTGTTATCATTAGGCTTACTGCTGTTACAACTTCACATACTGCCTGCCAGTCACTGCTAAAATCAATGCACTACTCTACTATGCTAAACAGTACAGCTAGTGGGAGTCAGGCTACCCGCCTATATTAGCTAACACAAATATGAGATAATGCTACAGTTCATTTAGGCCTAGCAGAAAAAAGTGCATGTTGTGTTCTGGTTGGTGATATGTTGGTTAACCAGAATGGCCATGCTGGTGACCAGCTAAACCAGCCCCAGACCAGCATACTCCAGCTTAGACAAGTATGGAATAGAATGCAATGCATGCTGGTTTGTGCTGTATTATCTACCTAGAGCTCTTCAGACTTTGGTAAATTTATAAGCTGTTTGTGCTGATCACATTCTCACATTTGAACCATGTTTTTAAATATCTAATGTCTTTAAGCTTTTACAATAAGCTGTACTTGGCTCGTTTGAAAATTCTGATGGTACTGGAACTGGATAGCATTGTAATATCAAATATCAGATTTTGTAATGCTTCATTGACTAATATTCTTAATTCACCATTGTAATATTTTCAGTTTTCTAAACCCTAGCTAGTTCAGCTCCTCTAGTTAATTGTCTTTCCGTCTCCTGATTCATCAGATAGCAGGAAGACACAACTAGAGGTCCGCTTCAAAGTAACCCCTTTACCAAGATGATGCCCCCAACAAAGGCATCACTTCACTAGCTGTAGTTATCAATAGACTTTACTTACTGTCTACAGACATCACTAACACTAATCACTGTGCTAAACCGTACTTTCTGTATCTAAAATTCAACTATTGTCATTATACTAGTACAGAGTCATACGGTATAACGAAACATTATTAAGTTTGTGAATGTGCAAATGTGCATCAGAATGTTAGAATATGCAGTAGAGCACAGTATATTGAGGTAGCCAAGTATGCAATTATTATGTGGTTGCAAACAATATATGTAATGTACTGTATATGTAATACAGTGAAATATGTAATATGTAATAGGGTATATGTAGTACAGTGCAGTTAGTGAGAATAGCATCCCAATGTTCAGGTAAACAGCTAAAACAGACATACAGTTCAGTATATATAGCTATATATATATATATATATTACCTTAATTCAGCACAAAACCTACAACTATTCTAAAACCTAATCCTTACACCAATGGGATTGCTCGTCTGTGGAGTATCATCAAAAAGTTTCTGGATAATTTAAGTATCCATAGATACTGTGACCATCAAAATAAAGCATGACCAAACATTTTGTCTTTGCACAAGGTTCTGTTCATATTCACGACATATAAAGTGTTCTCCATAAATGCTTTTTTTTTTTTTTGGACCCTTGATAACTTACATTACTTCAATGAGCTAACCACAGGCTTGTTGTTCAGTGGACAATATCAAGAAGCTCACCATTGCCTCCAATTTTGAACACCGCCTTCATCAAACATTGAGTTGCCCTCTCCTGCACATAACCCTAAATTCTAATGGTTGTCCACAGATGTCTGTTGCAAGATCACCTCGAGACTAACAATACCCCTCATTATTAGTATAACTTAGTACAGTTTTCTGTTGCTTCTGTGTTGAGAGTGATATGGTGGCATGTAATGACTGCTTACATTTGAATTTATCTTGAGTATGTCTTATAGTCTTAAGTTTTGTGTGGGCCCAGGAAAAATATAGCTGCTGCACAAGATCCTAATAAAATAATGGAAAAAGCAACCATGCACTTTATATTGCTGACATCAGCACTGTACACCACAGCAGGTCTGACATTAACCATCACTATTACTGCCATCATTGTTAGCATTTTAGCAATTGCTTTGACTATTACGCTTGCTTTTCTGCGCGGAGTCTCGACGGATTTTTATGGGAATGTTGCCACTGGTGTATTGTGATTTCTACAGGCCCATCATCTTCAGAAGAGTAGATTGTGAGGAGTGTTTATCGATAGACCATCCGAGCAGGCGCTGGGTGTTAAACCGTGGGCTAAGTGCCTTTGCTGCTGTGGGAATGCAGGAGTAGCTCTGTTGGCGAAACAGGGTAGTCTTAGCTTCCTGTGATGCATGATTTTAAACCTTTAACTTACTTACTAGCATTGTCTTTAACATACCCAGCTTCATGAGATTTAATGCATGTGTTTAATACAGTCATCATCAAAAAATAGTTGCACAAATAGTTGCAGCCAGGGATCAACTGACAGGAATGAAACTTTGTGGGTAGATTGGACTTTATGAGACATGCAGATGATTCAAGTTTTATGCTCTGACGTGTATGTGACGTAAGCAAGGACAGGCCTTATCGCTTTACCTGACTGACCCAAAAGCCATGACTGCGCACATTCAGCTAGCAGTGATGCCCTACACGAGTCATCCTGTTAGTGCGAGTACCACTTGCAGACAACTGTACGATCCAGGACTACACACACACAGACTGTTACGACGACAACACCACGTCAATGTCACCAAAGACTGCAATGGTGTCATGCCAGACTGTCATGGAGTGACTCAAAATGGCAGCGGCTCATCTTCAGTGTTGATTCCCGTTTTTTGTCCTTGTGGAGATGACCAACAAATCCAATTTGTTGTCATGTGTCACATGACCAGAAGACCTGGTGCCACTCCACCTCCACCCCTACCGCAACATCTGCAGGAACTGTGTAAGAATATTCAAGGTGCATGGGCTGGACACCATTGAGAACCTCTACAACTCCATGCCGGGACATGCATGTTGCATTAGCAAACATAGAGGCCCGACTCCATACTGAGAGACACTACTTCTATATGTGTAGCTCAATAAATATTGCCTATATCAATCTAAATGTATCATCATTTATTGTTCCTGATCTTCCTTTATCTAACCTTTATCTTCCTTCCCAATAGCATTGCAATCAGACACTTCCTTCTGGGCGCAACTGTTCATTTTGACGACAAGTGTATATAAACAAGGTAGCATCTGGTTGGATATTGTGTTTGATTTTAGTATAGTACATATAAAATACTTGATGAAAATGCTTAAAATTTGTCAGGAAAACTCTCTGTAGTCCAGAATACTAAAAAATAAGAAAGTTATGGGTGAGATAATGTGCATCTAGATAGATAGTCACCACTAATCTTTGTAATTACCATAAAGTAAAATGTCATTGATGACTGAAATGTGTGCTTTTTTTCATGTGTTGAAGTAAATAACTGATGCTTAAAGCTATCAAATACCAACACAAAGGTAGAATACGCACCAAGGGTGGGGGGGAAAAGGAATTTCTCACTTCCTGCTCGCTCTGTGCGCTCAAAGGAGCAGGCTGAATCAAATTAAGAGTAGAAAGAAGCGTCTGTCACAGTCTGATGAGAAGGCTGAGTGTGTGTGTATGTGTGTGGATACTGACACTGCTATCTTCTGTCCTCTTGAAGAAGCCATTTCAAGCCACTACATCAATAGGAAACTTTTTTCGGTGTAGCACCAGCAGCGCCTGATAAATCATTTCTGTATGGAAGCGTTCGCCCACACTCCAGTGCCTGCCTGACCCTCACCCTCGTCTCCCCATATTATACACAGTGGAGATGTGAGAGCGTATTAGCTTTTGAATGCTGCCCCATACGTTTGTGTGAGCGCAATCCACTAATGAGCCATGCAGAAAGACAAGCGGCTACCCTTCGGAGAATTGTCTCCCTTTCCGGAGGGTTTGATAGTCAGCTAATGATATATGTATGTAAATATATCAACATAAAGCAGCGGCCTTCTCCATATCAGAGCCGATGGGAACGACTAAGCGACATGTGCACAGCCAGACAGACGGACGGACCGAAGAGAGAGTTCAGCTCGATACAACAGTTTCAACCGCACCAGGCTTTATAGTAACATTTTGGAAACGCAAGTGATTTTACTTTTGATTCATGTTCAAACTCAAGACAACTTGCCAACCATTACTGCATCCTAATGAATAATATATCAGGACGTTCTCTGGAGACACCCAAGGAATGCTTTATGGGGGTTTAACGCAAATACAAAGGCAATTTCTGATCTAATCACCACAAAGACCAGTGTGTTCAGGTTAGTAGGTACTAATAAAAACAATAACATAGTAACAATAAAAAAGTAATATGACGGAAATCCCATCACATTCCAGTTATTATAGGTCTTAATTTACTGGGAGGAAGAAAGAAAAGCAGAGAAGAGAAGAGGAGATAGTGATTCCTTTACATTCCAGTTACTGTAAGTAAAGTCACAGTAAATATACAAGAAGAGACAAAGATGATGGAGAGAAGACAAAGAAGAAGTAGAGGAAAAGATGATGATGAAAAAGACCATCAATAACAACATCAAATGCAGCAAAGGAAAGATAGGAAGGTTACTGGAGCTCCAGATACACAAGAAGCAGAAGAGGAAGAAGAACAACCATCACAAAGAACAACAAAAGAAAGATCCATAGGAATACATGGGAAGAAGCAGAAGCAGAATCAGAAGAAGAAGAAGAAGACCACCACAACCATCACTAGCATTCACAGAAATACACAAGAAGAAGAAGAAGAAAATGAAGAAGAAAATGAAGAAGAAGAAGAGCCTCTAACAAAAAACAATATGAATAGAGAAGAATAAGCAGATGAAGAAGGAGAAGAAGATTCCAAAACAAATAGAAATAAGAGGGAAAAAAAGAAGAAGGAGAAAATTCACTTCTACTCTCATCGCTGTAGTTCTCATGTTAAATAGACTGCGGGACAAACACTGCACATTACAAAATGTTTCTCTTGTATTACAGTATTAGCATGTAATAGGAAGTCAGTGCTAGACCAATTAGAGCTCACTGTATGTAAATAGAGCTGATCTTGCAGAGCACCAAGCTCTCAGGGAAAGCCCACTTCGGGTCATTACCCCGCTGGCCTGTGCCTCAGTGGGAAGCTCGGTCTCTTCCTCTCAAGTTTCCTCTAATCATTGTCCTCTCAGTCAGAGGAACCCCTCCACGTCACCGGGTGCCTTCCCAGACGCGCCATCCCGAACAGTCAGCAGTAAACACAGCAATCATTCTCCCATTAAGTGTTCGCCCAGACAGCCAGTGTTGCAGATAGGGCAGATTCTAGAACCTAAATCAGAATCCCCCAAGGACCACGGGCGTATCGGCCCATTGGTAACGTTAGGAGCTCCTCGCTGCCCGGCCGTCTCAAAGCAAAAAACAATGTCTACTTTGTTCTGACAGGGAGCTCTCTGCAGGGAAAATGCTTAAAGGATATTTAATTAGAGGGAAAGAGTGAGAGGTAAGCAAATCCTCAGACATGAATACAGTGTGAACTTTAAGGAGTAACAGTAGCTAAGGCTGATCATTACTCGTGTTTAAATGCACTTTTGAGCGCTGCTGTTCCTGGAGGCTTTTATCCATGTTCATATGTTTATATATATATATATATATACATATATATATATATGTACTTCAGCACTTCAGAATCCCAGGCACTAGAACGCATGCTAATTATATTCCAAACGGGTTGTCAAAAAGTTCTGACAAGTCTGTATTGTCAGTTTAGTGTGTACCATTTGTCACCTTGACCAAAGGTGCAATCTATGTGATTTGCAGGTATTTGTTGTGTGCCAACTACAAAACTAGGTTCTGTATATACCCGCTTAAAAGTGTATAAAGATCCGTATTTGGACACCACTGCCATGAATTTTGACACATGAAAGAAGAGTATTAAATCACTTATGGTGGTTGACAGATTAAAAACCTGAAAGTGGTGTCCTGAAAGTTTTGCAGGCATTTCAGTGACCTACTGGTAGGGTATATTGTCAATGCCCAAAACAAACAATTATCTCCAAAATGGCAACTGTACAGGAGAGGGGAAAAACTAATTTAACAGTAATGTAAGTCAATGGAACCCAGACTTTCTTCTAAGCAATTTAGAGCCATTTCTGTTGGTCCATATATCATGAAATTTTCACACAATGTAAACGGCAGCTGCTGTGTTCAAATGATGCACAAAAGTAAAAATGGGCAAAAATGCAGCTACAATATATCAGTTATGTGTTTTAGTTATATTACCATACAGTGGTTTGGCTAGTCTGGCTAACAGTCACAGTATTATAGACCAGCCTACATACAGTGCCTTGTGAAAGTATTATACCCCCTTGGTGTTTTTCCTGCATTACAAAGTGGAATTAAGATCGACCCTGCCGAAATTAAGATCAACCCAACTCAATATTTTGCAGAGCCACCTTTTGCTGCCTATTTCCAAGTCTCTTGGAGTATGTCTGTATTAGCTTAGCATATCTACTACAGAGCAGGTATTATTAGGGTGTGGATCATTCTCAGCATTGCAGTCATACACCTCAGTGTCACTGCTGGACTGAAAATACTCCAACAACAAAAACTATACAGCTGACAGTACCCTTTGGGCAGGGTCCTGTGACTACTAATGAAGGACTAGAGGATGATCAACACAAACTGTGCAGTAACAGATGAACTATCATCCCTGACTTTACATCTGCAGGCTGGACCAGCAAGGTAAGAGTGTCTAATAGAGTGGACAGTGAGTGGACACAGTGTTTAAAAACCTTAGGCAGCACTGCTGTGTCTGATCCATATATATAAACTCGGCATAGTTACATTATATTTTGTTAGCCCGGGAAGTCTTGCTAACATCTAGTCACTGACTTCACCATCGGTCATATCAGATTATAAATGTGGTTTTGACGTTGAATGGAAAGTCTGCTGCTATTCCGGGGGGCCCAGAAGGTCTGTTCTCATTCAGCAGGCCTGTGTACGCTGCTGTTAGTCTTTATAGCAGGTGTATTTTTCTCAACCTTTCCTGTACCCACACACACACTCACACTTACACACACACCTACACACTCTCTCTCTCTTTGGACTTTAAGCAGAAGGCACAGAGTTGAAGCAGTACAAAACTCATACATAAACACACCCTAGAGCTATGGATAACAACTCAGTGCTAGAGCATTCTCTCCCTCTCTTTCTCTCCCTCTCTCTCTCTCCCCCCGTTAGTCAGGTTTCACAGGGAAAGTGAAAGAAAGTGCCGTTTAGCCCAAACCTTGGTGCAAGGTGTAAAATCCCCTTATGACAAACTTGCCCCGCGCCCTCCTCCCCGTCTTCAGCGCTGCTCAATTATTAATAGATATACAGAGAGAGCGACGCTTCTGATGGACTGTCAGCAGGCATTTCGCAGGCACGGATCTGGCGGGCCCCGAGAACACACACTGAAGCTGACAGTGTAAAGACGCAGCAACGGTTTAAGGTCAAACACACTCTGTGCTCCTGAGAGAGGGGGAGAAGTGCAGGGAGAGGATGAGAGGAGAGAGAGAGAGAGAGAGAGAGAGAGAGAGCGAGAGAGCTAACGCTGGAGTGTATTAGTCATCCTCTGACAGAGCTGAATGTGTGTGTGGGTTGGTTTGACTTTGGGGAAGACTGAAGCGCTGGAAGCTTCTGGAGTTTGTTGTGAATGCTGCTGTAAGCTGTTTCACTGGTGACATATTTATGCACTAGGTTCAATTTCGAAGCATCTGCATGACTCGAGAAGAAAGCTGAGGGGAGGAGACAGAGAGACTCGATAAAGAATAAGAGTTGATGACTCAAGTGTTGCAGAAATCAGCGCATGATGAATCTGTACTGTAAAACAATAACACCTGCAATAATCGATCGTATTAACTTGGGCCGTCAAAGTTAACATGTTAGCAATGCATGCAGAGTTTTTCATGCTGTTAAAGCATTTTCCTAGATTGACCCTTTGAACCATCCGCACTAGTGCAGGCTGAATCCGAGCTGCCCACACACTGTATATTGATATGACGAATCCATAATTGTAGGCATCTTGTTCAAAATAAGCTTTTAAATGGCCTTTAAAGCGATAATTTCAGCAGACTATGTACTTGCAGGAAGTCTATATATCAAATCAATGAGCAGCAAACAATAAAGCAACAGCAAAGTGGAAAGCTCAAGTTGAAAAAAAGATTATTTTTCTTATAAATGTTTGCTCTTTTTATGCCTTCTAAAATTCTCTGTCTGACCTGATAACACATGTCAGGCCTGCTGTCACTACACCTCCACCCCTACCGCAAAATCTGCAGCAATTCAAGCTGCAAGGGATGGTTTATCACAGCACACCATTGGGAACCTCTATAACTCCACGCTGAGACGTCTGGCATTATGGCTCAATGCCATACTGACAGACACAACTTCTGTATGTGAAGCCCACTAAATATTGCCCATATCAGTCAAAATTTATCATCATTTATTGTTCCTGGTAACCTTTATCTTCCTTCCCAATAGCACTGCAATCCCACACTTCCTTCCATTTGTTCAGTACTGCAAATATCTAGCAAATACTGTTATGGCAGCCATAAGGTCCCCGGACAAAAATGTAGTCACGTTGTGTGTTTAAGTTGGTAGTAACTTCAGGCTCCTGCAGATGGCGTTGCACAAGGTTGATGGTGATATAAATACCTGCGGAGTGTGTGACAGGATTCATAGATTAAGAAGAGGGTGTACAGTGCAGTGAATGGGCTAAAAGGAGTGATTGCATTGGGTGTGACAAAGGCCATAGTCTGAAGGAAGTAGCTGAATCTGCACAGCGTGCGGTCATACGGGTCTACCAGTTGTGGCAAAAATCCTAGTCTAAAGGAAATTCTCATCGGAATTGTGCCAGGTAAGGCATCCACTAAATCTGGCCCAACTGCACAATTCTTTGATGCAAGAGTAAGGTGGCCCACATCCAGAAACATGTCCAGTTCAGGTCAAATCAAATCACAGCTGTTATTCTTGCTCGTGGAGGTATTACACATGATTAGGTACGTTTCAGTCGCAAGTGACAAATTTTTTGTTTGGCATACATTGAAAAACCTGATTACTGAGCTAAAATTCAAGTCTCTTGAAACTGGAGCTGTGCAGACATGGCTCACTTTATTGATCAAAAATGTTGAACTGTTATAAATACATAATACTTGGCTCTTTGAAATAGCTTTGCCGCAGTGTTTCACAGTCTAAACAGCTGTATTGTGGCTCTGTGTCCTGTCTCGTGGCCCTCGCCTAGCGGTTTAGGTTGTAGCCACAAGGAGCACAATGCCTTCCCTGTGCGCATCTGCAACCTCCAAACAGAGGTTGACGCATGCGGGGCATTATTATGACCACATGCAAATCACACAGACCAGCCATGAGGTCATGTCTCCTCTCTCACTGAAAATGTCTTCGTTCACCAGCACCAACATCTGAATCTGAACACGTGACTCTGCCCAACACAAACAGAGAGAGTGAGAGAGAGAGTGAGGAGACAAGCGTTGGGTTGTGAAGAAGTCAGAATGGCAGTCGGCGTATTGATGCTCAGGCAGTCTAAACTATAGTGGCAGTACCGTTGCGGCATGCTCAAAACCAGCAGCACTCCCTCATCTCTTGACTTGTTAAGCTGGTTGACTGTTTGTCAGTCACGTCAGGAGTGACTGTATGACTCCAACACTAATTGCCACCAGTGCTAAATTTAGCACGAGCGACGAGGATTCCTGATCACACAAGCCAAAAGCTGAAAAACACTACCCAGCCTGCTCTGCCTGTATAACCCCCTTCTCTCTCTCTCTCTCTCTCTCTCTCTCTCTCTTTCCCTATTTCTCTCTATCTATGTCTCTCTGTCTCTCTATCCCTCCCCAGCACCTAGGGAATACATGAACTATTCCATATGTCACAGTTGTCAGTCTGTCAGTCAGAGGGAAATGTGGGAAGCCTCTCTGTCTCTGTAGAGCCCGTTCGTCTTTGACTGGGCTAATTCTCTCTCTCTCACCCCACCCTGCCACCCCCACCTTCCCGTATTTATTTGTGTGTCAGCATGGGTGCTACCCCAGTTCCAGCCTCTCCGAGACTGCATACCAGATACCACAGCAGTTTAGGGTCCATCCAAGTACTTACAGTATTAATCGTGGTGAATAGGAGATGGCTTTAGGAAAAAATAATAGATGCAATTGTGCTTCCTTAGCACAGACTCTTCTGACCAAATCAGCATAAATTAAACCAGAGTTTAACAGACAGTAAGGCATATTGATATAATGGTAACATTGACTAGCATTGACTAACTAACATGAAGTAATGCATTAGTTAACATGAAGTAATACATTAACAATGGTTAATGCTAAATAAACATAACATAACAATATACTTAATATACTAATGTGTTAACTAAAGTATTACTTCATGTTAGTTAATCAACACTTAATGTAAACTGTTACCGATGTAATCTACTTAGCAGTTAGAAACTATTAACATGTACTGACACTCACTTGGTGAAGGCCATAAGTGGACACTACATGGCCATAATTGGACACTTACGCATCACACACAAAACGAAAAGTCCAAAAGTCTGAGAATCACTCTACTTTGCATTCTTTTCTCATTTATTGTAACATTTTTTATTACAAATGACATTATCAGCACATCAATTTGAGTAAAAAGTGGCCTTTTTTAATTGGGCTCGGCTCTCTTCTCCTTTCTTGTTGCCGGCATGGACTGCACAAGTTTGTGCAAAAGCCTCTGATGGGGAGGTAAAATCCATCTGAGAGTCATTTGAAGACAAGCTTTGAAGGACAAAAAAAAAAATGACAAAGGCCTTAACATAGTGTCATGAATGTACTTAAATTCAAATAGTGACCTAGGAACAGTTTCTTCTTCATGTTTCTATTCAAATCTTTTTTTTTTTAATTTTCCAAAATAAAAAGAAGTGTTGTTTACAACATATTTCCAGGTTTAAAGGAAAAGAAGTCTGATTTTCAGTCTGGTCTCAGATTTTTTAACTTCATCATATATGAACTTGTTAGACATTCCGTTCCAAAACCAGGACAATCATCCGGAGTTGGTCCTGCTTTGGCTGCTATAACAGCCTCCACTCTTCTGGGAAAGCTTTCCACAAAAATTTAGAGGCTATCTGTTGGAATGTGCCCATTCACAAAAAAACATTTGTGAGGTCAGGCATTTATGTTGGATGTTCATCCCAAAAGTGTTCAGTGGCGTTGAGGTCAGGGCTCTGTGCAAGCCACTGGAGTTCCTTCACATGAAATACATCACATCATGGCTTTATGGAACTGGCTTTGTGCACAGGGGTATAGTCATAGTGGAACAAGAAAGGGTTTTCCCCAAACTGCTGCTACAAATGCTGCAGCATCTCTTTTTGCTAAAAACTAAGGAGCCCAAACATTGAAAAACAACCCCAGACCATTATCCTTCCTCTACCAAACTTTACTGTTGGCTCTATACATTCTAGTAGATAGTTTTTTACATGGCATCCCCAAAATCCAGATTTGTCCATGAGGCTGCCAGGTAATAAAGTGCTATTCATCACTCTAGAGAACATGTTTCCACTGCTCTGGAGTCCAGTGGTGGCGTGCTTTACACAACTCCAGCCAACACTTGGCATTGCACATAGAGAGCGTAAGGCTTGTGTGCAACTGCTCAGCCATTGAAACCCTTTCATGAAGCTTCCAGCTTAAAGTTCTTGTGCTGATTCTGCTTCTAGAGGCAGTTTGGAACTCTGTAGCAAGTGATGCAATAAAAGATTTTCAGGCATTACAGCCTTCAGCATTTGGCAGCCCCGCTCTAACAGTCTTTGTGGACTACTGCTGTGTGGTCTACCGCCAGTGCTACCATTGGCCAGTTTTGCTGTAAAAAATTAGAAATGGCCATGAAAATTGTATGACACCCCTAGGGGGTGCACCCCTAGTGTTACCCACCCTCTACCCCATCCATAATTGGCCACTTTCTGACCATAAAACAATGGTTGACTAGTTTTGGGCTGGTAAGTCATTCTCAGATACCACTGAGGTATCTAATTAAGTGGCCAGCCAGCGAATATTTTAGGAGGGTCATCATTGTCGATACTGTCTACTGTTGCAGTGCTGAACTTGTTTTAACTGCTGTCTTGGAGCAACTAGTAAGCTGCATATCAAGATAACTATGGAACTTTGTTTTCGACAATGAAATCAGAAGTTGAACAAGTGTATGTTCTTCACTGAATTCTCTTTTATCTACATGTGATATGGAGGGCCTTCATTTTCTTTAGATTTCCCAGAAGGGCCTCACCTTTTCCACCCCAAAGTACTGCACATATGTGGTTTTACAGGCTAGCTCAGAGGCCAGGTGCAGTTGACAGTTTGAGATGTCTTTGTAAGAGTGTTTGTGTTGTCCTCGGAAGGTTGCAGCCGGAGTAAAGGACAGAGTCATAGATGAGTAATGCCCAATCAGTCCATAAATCCTCCACGCTGCTCCACAGCATCTCGCTGCAATCAGGGCTATGGAGGGTCACCCAGCATCTCTCCCCACTCTGCGCCATCACTCCACGGCCTAGCCACTCATAAATCATCCCTTCTGATACGTTTAAGTGACACAACATTAGACGTGGGCTTTCATGGTAATTAATACATTTTTCATAATCTGTGCGAATGGCTAAATAAAAGATTTGACGGAAGATTGATCTTGTTTGTGAGAAGATCCATAAAAGATACAAATCACGCTAAAAGCATCGTCTAAAGCAAACAAGAGCGAGTCCAAGGTTGAACGGCAGCTCTACACGCAAGTAACGGGGCACTGTCACGTTGCTCAGCACTGTAAGGTTCACCGTATGGTAAAATGACCTACTTAGCTGAAGCAATCTACTGATGCTCAGTCTAGGCCTGCTGTAGTGTTCCTGCTGTCTGATATTTTAATCGTGGAGTTGCTGTTTTTGAGTTACTATTTGACTTTCATACATCATTCTATTGAGCCAACCATTTGCCATACAAATGATTAACATTGCCTCTACAGTTAGTGAAGCAAGAGGCCTATCTGCAAGTTCATTAACTCTAAACACTTGTACATTTGCCTATACTTAAAAGGGCCAACTATCCCTTCAAACTGCTTCTGAAAGAAACATCAGCATAGGAAATGTGCGTTGGGATCTTCATAAAGTGGCTTTCCATGGCAAGGAGCTGCACACAAGCTTAAGATCACTATGCACAATGCCAATCTTAAAGCTTGGCCCAATGGACTTTGGTGTGATGAATGTCCTCTGGAGTGAATAATCATGCTTCATCATTTGGCAGCCTGATAGGTGAATTTGGGTTTGGTGGATGACTGGAGAACGCCACCTACCAATATAGCTAAAGTGAAGTATGGTGCTTTTCAGGGGTTTGGGCTTGGCCAATCAGTTCTAGTGTGATGAGTAACTTTAATGCTACAGCATACAAAGCCTTTGTTGAAAGTTACATGCTTCCAACTTTGTGGCAGCAGTTTGGGGAAGACACTTCTCTGTTCCAGCATGACTGTGCACCCCTGTACACAAAGCGAGGCCCATATAGACATGGTTTGATGAGTTTGGTGTGAAGGAACCTGAGTAGCTTGCACATAGCCCTGAGCTCAACCCACCTGGAAAACAAACGTTGATTGTGAGCCAGGCCTTCTTATCCAGTATTAGGTTCTGATCAATGTCATGGACAACCAAGTGGGTGTCTTACCATCATCACCATCATTATTAATATTATTATTAGTTGTAGTAATATTGGTATTCTTTTTGGTGCTTTGGCTAATAACTGGCAAATTTGGTTGATAATATAGCTGCAATCTGCATCACTTTGAAGCCTTCCAACAAAAGTGAAGGCTGTTCTAACCTTATTAATAGCCCATGGCTTTGAAATGTGATGTGTTTCAAGCTCAGTATGGTATCAGGTACCCACATGCTCTTGGATTTATTGCTGAATACAAGTGCATAGAGAACATGGACAGTAGGAGATTGGAGGGTTATGAAGCCCTTCATATTTAAAGGAACATGCTCAGATTTCAGTTTAAAGCAAAACTAAATCAATAAAAATAAATGAATTAAACAGTAGCACAGACATTAGTGCTTCAAACATCAAGCTGGTTACCAAGCTTCAATGAAAAATAACAGTCTATAATGTGATGTAGGCGTGTTATGCTATTAATCAGTCTGTAAGCTATGCTGATTATTATTTTATGTTTTATTTTTATTATTTTGAGTCCAGTTTTATTGTCACATAACAAAGCTGGAGATTCCCATGAGCAAAAGACCACTTCCACCGTGAAGAATCGCCTTCTGTGTGCGTCCTCACTGTCTCCCTTTCACACCCTGTCGTATTCATTTATCTGAAGACGAGTGCAAAGGGTGGCAGTGGATGAGGGGGGTAGAGGGGGAAGAGAAGAGCGAGAGAGAGAGAGAGAGAGAGAGAGAGAGAGAGAGAGAGAGAAAGAGATAGGAAGAGGAAGAGGAGAAAACATCAAAACTCGCATGTGTGTCAACAGCCACCCGGAGAATCACCACCTCGCCGCCTCCTCCAGAAGAGCTCAGAGGACATCAAACGCTCCAATCACCAAACCAGATGAAAAAGAGCCCGGCTAATCACAAAACTTGTCATTTTTCTCCCAGCTGCCAAAGCCGCGTCTTCTCCCTCTCTCCGAAAAGGCCGGAAATATCGCAGCACTTCCTTTTATTTATGTAATTTTTTCCCGTTTCGTCTTGAGTCGCAGAAAAGAAGTGCACTCTGCAATTTGTCCGAGTCTGCCTGACACAATCATGTAAATACTGTTGGACAGTGCTTATTTCAGCCAGTCTTACGCGGGGCATGCTTTCGCTTAACTGGCGTCACCAGGAAATTGCCGCTTGCGCCAAAACTGTTTATGAAGCTGTAGAGCTCAGAGATGAGAGGGCCTTCCAAAAAAGCATTTTGTTTTTTTCCTTTTTAATGAATGAAACAGGAACATGTGTGAGTCATAACAGCAAGTTGTACACCAAAAAATAACCATGTGAATAAATAAAACTATGTGGCTGTTCCACCTTCCTAATGTGTACCTCCTAGTGTATCTCCTAGTGTACCACAAAACATTATAGACACCCATAAGCGATCCTGCCTAAAACAGACCAGCCTAGAGACCCCATGTGAAAGCTGTGAGCTGTATCTAGAGCTGGGTAGAATACTTTGAAACGGTAGTGATGGCTGAATAGTGACTGTACTGTTCTAAATGAGTTCAATACTCTGTTACAATACGAACAAGCAACTTATTCAGAATACATGCAGAATACATGCAGATTACATGCAGAATACATCTTCATAAGGCATATGAGAAGCTATATGGTAAGAGGTGTGCCATTCTAAAAGCTTCATTAGGGTCCAAAATTCTGAGCACAGTAGGGAAAATGGTTCTGTTTTGCATTACTTTCTAAATTTAACAAAATGATTTTCATTACAAATTCTACTATCAGAAACAACTTGAAGGAAAAGTAGACTCTTCTTTTCTCAAATATTACCATGCATTTCAGAATTACTAAAATCTTACTTACGCTTAACAGTTTTCTAATTTTCTAAAATCTCACTTACGCTTAACAGTTCCAACACATGAGAGAAGTATCCTGATATACCACATATACTCTTGATGGATCACAGTATTATATGTTTGCCATATCGCCAACTCTAATATATATTTTGTTGCGCAAAAGACTTTGATCCCCTTTTTTTGCACAATTAAATACTTTTGCTCTAGTTACTCTTTACATTTAGTGAATATTCATGATGGAGAGACCAATAGAACTGGTCCAAAACTGCTTGGAAAAACATCTTGTTATATCCACCTCCATTGCAAGTTAAGCAAGCTGTTTTAACCTCCTGTAAAGTTCTATTTGGATGTTTTTAAGGTGGACTGCATAATTCCATGAGTGCTATTTTATAGTTTGATGTCTTCTCGTTTATTCTAAAGTAAAATATTAAGCTAAAAACGGAATGGAGGAAACCTTCTATGAGTGGCTGTGTCTAGACTTTTGACTGGTAATGTATATATAACACATTTTGGTACAATTTCATAATATGTTCATGGCATCTCTAATAACTGTGTAGTTACACAATAGAAACATATGCAACAACAATAACTGGCAATGTATTCAGTGGTGCAGGTGGGTTATTGAAGTGCAACTTAAACTTATACTTATGAATAAATAAATAAATACTAGTGGTATAAAACGTGATAAAACTCCTAACTGCCACATGTTCTGTGTTGCTATGAATGACTCCACTTGTTCAAATACTGCTTTCAATTAGTACCTTCCACTGATGGCTTGAAGTTCTTTCCAGCTGCTGCCATGCTGTAAATTTGTTTATTACAAATGTACATAGAGTCTTAAGTAAGTAAAACACACTGTCGATATCAGTGATACCAGTAATACTAGTATTGTTAGAACTGGAGAACAGCTAATAGCGTTGTAATGGCATTCTAATAACGTTCTAATGGCATCCTAATGGCACTTTTCCACCACATGGTACAGCTCAACTCGATTCGCTTTTAGTACCAGCTACTTAGTGTTGTTCAGAAGAGACTGATGGCAGCAAGACAAAAGGCAGCTGAACAAAACAGGAGACTTTGTGAAATATTACATCAGAGTTGCTCAGGATAATTGTGCAAAGGCGCCACAAAAACGCACACGGTAGCTAGCATTAGCATCTGTGTTTAAGGTGAGAGTGAGGATTCTCTCCGGCCAATCAATAGCCTGCACTGTTTATACATCACCTTTAAGTATCAGCTCAGCTCGTTTGGAACCACAATGGAGGTGAAACCAAAAATAGTATCTGGTGCCAGGTACCAGGTTTGCCTAAAGGCATTGGAAAAGTGTTTGCTATAAGTGTAACAATAGCAAAATAACAATAAAAGTGTGAAGCTCCAGTTCCCTCAAAACATGACAGGATGTAGCACTATGACAGCAGGAGGCTATAATCACAAACGCAACCACTAGCTGTATATATTTTGTCACATGCAAAGTTTCCTAGTCCAGTTATCAGTTTTGTTGGTTTTGATTGAAAATATGTTACTATATCTTCTACAGGGAAAACAATTAAGCATGGCATTTTTTCTGCTAATTTTATAGCACAATTTTGATTCATTGGCTAGACTAAATAAACCAATAAATATCTATAAAATCTACAAACCTTTGCACAGGCCACACATTATATTTCCCTCATTGAGTAAAATTCAGTAAATAAGCAGAAATTGTGCATTAAAATGTGCCCTTAACACCACATCATCATCAACAAAGACGTTCAGCTGTTGTCTTGGTGGAGATGACCAACGTATCCGTGTGTGGAGGCATCATGGTCAGCACCAAGATGAGAGGTTTGTTGTCATGCGTCACACGTCCAGAAGACCTGGTGTCATTCCACCTCCACCCCTACCACACAATCTGCAGGAACTGTGTGAAAATATTCAAGCTGCATGTGATGGATTATCACAGGACACCAGTAGGAACCTTTGGCGTGTTGCGTTAGCAAACATGGCAGCCCAACACCATACTGAGAGACACTACTTCTGTATATGTAGCTCTATAAGTATTGACCATATCAGTCTAAATTTATCATCATTTATTGTTCCTGGTAACCTTTATCTTCCTTCCCAATAGCATTGCAGTCTGACACTTCCTTCTGGGGGCAACTATTGCCCTGGGGCAACTTCCTTCTTGGGGCAACTATTCTTTTGATGAAGAGTGTACATTTAAGATATTAAACGCACATAATTATAAATGCTAATATTTATCCAGATATAAAAAGCATATTGTGTCATGTCATTTTAATAAGATTTGTTAAAAATTTCAAAAACCTTATTTTTCGTTGATCCAAACAAATTCCAATGAACCTTGCTTTTCCGGCTCATAGAGCTATAACCAAATTTTCCAAATTGAAAAAAAAAAAAAAAAAAAAAAAAAAAAAAAAAAAAAAAAAAAAAAGTTGAGGTCATGATAAGTCTGTGATGGGAGAAACGTTTGCTTTACTGACCTTTACAGTACAGTCTTCTGAGGCACTAGCAATTACATTGTCATCATGTGGACACCACTGAATGTCCAGCACAGGAGCAGCATGACCACACACAGTTGGAGTGGACTGGTCCACCCTCCCACTCTAATAGAAAGAAACACAATAACACAAAACTGGTATTTTAAATAACACCTCTTCACCTCTTTTTGTCGCCAACTGCCCTTTACATTGTAGGAAATGTTCCTGACAAACTAGAGTAAAACCTTATTACATTACTGTCATTACTTCTATATAGGTACAGTAAAGCAATGCTCTATCGAGCCATCAACCAGTTACTGTCAGCTGTTATCACTCACTCACTCACTCATTCATCTTCTACACAGCTTTATCCTTCTGGGTCACAGGAGGTGCTGGAAGCCTTTCCCAGCTTTCAATGGGCAGAAGGCAGGATACACCCTGGACAGGCCACCAATCCACCACAGGGCAGACACACAAACACACACATACACTCACGCCTAGGGGGCAATTTCCAGTTCACCTGACTGCATGTCTTTGGACTGTGGGAGGAAACCCGGAGCACCCGGAGGAAACCCCTGCAGACACGGGGAGAACACGCAAACTCCACACAGAAAGGTCCCTGGATGCCCCGCCCGGGAATTGTCAGTGATTTTAAGTGAATTAATATTTTCCTAATTTACTGAGATATATTATTACTAACCTTATTGAGCGGCAATATCAGAAAGGCTCCACCCCCTCCAGCCTCAACAATAACAGCGATGAACTTCGGATTGGCTGCACAAAGTGGCCCCTCCCAAGTAACACGTGTAACTCTGACATCATCCAGGCAATGCTCTGCCTTCCACGCCTGGGCAAACACATGCCGGAACTTACTTTGCCTCACCACACCCCTCCGGAAAGACATGACTGCAGAAAAAGTAACATTAACACTGTAATTTAACATAACAAACAAATCAAAGGTATTTTTAACCTCCTGAGGCCCTGCGTCCTCATAAAAGGACATTTCTGCTTCTCTGCATCATGATACTTTTTTTTTTTTTTTAAATGTTGACCCCTTGGCCTCATATGAGGACATTGTTTTTTGCCAAAACAACTTCCTGTACAAAGACCAAGTTTAGTTTTTATACTTGTTCGGTCCTACTAATCACAAATAGGAGAAATTAAAAATGCACACCAAGCTAAAGTCCGGGTTTCAGGAGGTTAAACATAGCTAATAACCCATGACAGCTAGTAGAAGCAGTAAACTGGGTTATGCTAACTGGTTTTACTTGCATTCATTCGTTGTTAGTTGGATTTGCATTTTTGAATCAGATAATAAAAAGGAACCAGCAACAAGCGACTATTTTAAGGAACTCAAAACTCAATTCCAGTTTCAACTGATGTGTACTAGTTTATTTTTTTCTCAATGTGCAGACATACTGAAATAAGTATACAGTAATACAAAAGAACTATGTAGTGGGAAATTGAGAAAAAAGTAAATGGGTTTATCATCCAGAATCTGGCACATGCTTTTCCCAATATGACCCCTGTTACTTTAGCGTTGTGCTATAATGAACGTTAACCAGACTTTCACTAAAATCAACTTCAACTAATCTCCAGCAACTAATATTGATAAAGTAGGGATTTAAGAGACACAAAGCATGCAAAACCTATACATTTTTTGTGCAAAGTTTTTGCACAAGTCAATCACTGACATCAGACGATGCACTGTAAAGAAACATTCTGATTCTCCCCACAACACAATTTCTTTACAGTGCTGGTGGCAGGAACCTGGGGTCACAATGCTTATAACATACAAATAAGCCATTTAACGTAAGACCCAAAATGAACACTGAACCTACATGTGTTCTCGGTTGCTGGGAACGCTGATTTGTTTGCATTCCCAGGTTTGACATCATGAGATGCATGCCCAACACCTACGATTGCTGACATTCAGCAAGCAGTGATGCCCTCCATGAGTCATCCTGTTAGTGCCAGCACCACTGGAAGATGGCTGCACGATGCTGGACTACATGTAGGCAGACCGTTATGAAGACCACCCTTAACAGCACGTCAACGTCACCAAAGACTACAGTGGTGTCGTGCCAGACTGTCATGGAGTGACTCAGAATGGCAGCAGGTCATCTTCAGTGATAAGTCAAGCTTTTGTCTTGGTGGAGATGACCAACGAATCCGTGTGTGGAGGCAGTGTGGTCAGCGCCAAGATGAACGGTCCAGA
>CM067476.1:9065328-9090631 GCA_034552555.1 Semaprochilodus insignis | reverse complement strand
ATATATATATATATATATATATATATATATATATATAATACTGTATGTATATTTATAGCTAACATATAACTATTGTAAATCCTAGCAAGCTTGCATTGTTTTGTTGTGGACTGACTTTTGTTGTGGATTGACAGGTTCCCACACACTCCTACCAACACCTGGATCCAGTGCATCAGAGACTCAGAAAACACATCACTGGAAATCAGTGAGGTATGAAACATGAACATTGAAATTCAGCCTTACCAAATATACACAAACATGTGTTTGATTAGCCACTGTGGTCACTTGCACAGTCACTCAACGAGCCTCACGTGACATCACTGCCATGACATCAAAGCAAGGGAAAAAAACAAGAGTGTAAACAACACATGTTGCAGGCACTGTGTCCAAAGGCAAGCAAGTAATGGTGGAGTTTTTTTTTTCTTTTTCGGATGGAGAGAAGCTAAGCAAACAGAAATAGTTGTGGGCCGCAGCTTCTGGCGGTGAAGACAGATGGCATTTGGTGGCCTACTACACACTCACGCAACACAGCATCCTCACACACACTGCATACACACAAAAAAACCTCCTTCTATTTCTTCCTGTTTGTCCCCTTTTGGTTAAAAAAAGTATTTCTCTAAGTAAAGATAGATGGAGGTGGTCACATGTTTGGATAGAAGTGTATATATAATGTATTGTTTGGTATATATTAGTGAATAATATGTAGCAGGCTGAAGACTAAGCCTTAAAGGGACCTTTAGAATTAAGTTCTGATATTTGTGTGAGTTTATGTACCAAAACACTCATTACTTAAATTTTCAAAACCATATATGAAACCTCTCTTTAGCTCTCAGAATGAAAGAGCTGTTTTTGTTACTCTGATTTTTTGTTTCAGAATCTGAAGAAATTATTTACATAATCTGAAGAAATAACATTTTTGATGGTCAAAGCTGTCTATGTATTGTGTTTCAGAGATATCTATTGAAATTAACATGATCTTATTAGCAAATAAGCAAAATATGTTGACATTGGCACTGCTTTCCACCACTGGATATGCTTTTGGGGAATAAAGCTTTATAAAGGAATAAAACTTTCTGGTGATATGTTGCCCCTTATTTGTTCGAAGTATGAATTCAACAGATCATCTGACAAATGGCTCCTGTAAAACATAATATATAGGTTTTGTAAGGTCTGTTCTGATTGGCCCCCTCATTCAAAAAGTAGTCTGGACTGAAGCTTTCCTTATAACATCAGCAAGAGTAGGTGGCGCTACATTGCAGTGCACTGAACATGGATATGTGTAAACGCATTGGATTTTGTGACATCATAAAACAATGAATTTCAGTACATGGACTGGGAGGTGTAACATCTGTCTACTGAACTCTACCACTCTACCACTCTTCCAGGGCTCTGCTGATTATGATTATGTTATCTAATTTGAACTTCATTGACTGATAGTCTACGTACATAGATATAGTGTTTGTAAATGCATTGTTTTTTTGTGACATCACAAAGCAAATTAATTTCAAGCTATTTTTCCAGACTAGTTTCCCTATATCGTCGCAGTCCTATGAAAAACATGTCAAATTTTGTAGGTTTTTACTTTTATGCATCATTTGAACAGAGCAGCTGCCATTAACATTGTGTGCCAATTCCATAATGAATGGACAAACAGACACAGACCCAAACTGCTTGGAAATAAGTCTGGTTGACTTACATTAAAGTTAAATTAGATTTTTGGCCTCTCCTGTAAAGTTGCCTTTTTGGAGATACTTGTTTTTTATTGGTCAGCGATGATACGCACCATGCTACATCAAAATATTCCAAAAATGCTGATTAGTTTTGACATGAAGCCAAATACAGATGGGTGTTGGAAAATTAGAAGGGGCAGTTGGGTGGTCTTTCCTCCTTTTTGAAATTACAAATTTAGATTATTTTGCCCAATTGGGAGACAGTAAATCTTGAAGACAGTTAATAGCTTACTACTGATAATATTCATGAATTTCCTACTAAATCTCCAACATTGATGATACTGTGTTGTTACTGCAGGTTAGATATGCTTAAATCAGCTTTTACAGCATCATTTCTATATATGAACTGGGGATTGGATGGCAAGTTTTGAAATTGTCCTAACACACTGCATCAAAATACTGTATTATTTTTGGCAAGGACATTTTTTATATTTCCATTTCATAGACCCTATTTTGGATTATGGATAAAGGGCACAATTTTAAAAGTTCTGCATTATTGAGTGACAGAGATGTAAACATTCATTCAGAGTGGTTTTGATGTGAAAATGTTAACAGTAGTACTGACTGAGTGATAGGAACCACGAGTCGCAATGTCTGTGTCACAAAATATAGCCATTTTATTTACTATCCCAAAGTCGCAGTTAACCTCCATGTGTCTGTGGGCTTTTGTATGTAATGTTGATAATGACAAAACAGTGATAAATCAGAGATAAACAAGATCTTATTTTATATTTCAGGCATTTTGTTTTTTATTTTTCTTATCTGCACAGTTACTATACATACTGTATAGAAACTCACTCTCATGTATCTTTTACTTTTTGCTTACATATGTGCTCTCACAGTACATACAACCTACACTGTATTCTCTCCACTCGCTCTGTACATATGTATAATATATTTATTTTAACATCTGTATTTTCTACCACTCCACTGTCCATAATTGTACATATTGTAATCTTTGCATCGCTTGTCATGTTTACTTTCCTGCACATTTTATGTAAATTATACTGTATTTTGCACTTCTGGTTAGATGCTAACCACATTTTATTCTGTGTACCTGTAATCTGCACAATGACATAAAAGTTGAATCTAATCTAATCTGATCTAATCTAATCTAATTTATTAGTAAGCATATTCAGAACCATTGTGTGTGTTACATTCCTTTGAGGGAGATTTTAGTGGCATTAAACTCTTCAGACGTCTGGTTCCTGTCACCACCACTGTGAGCGTATAGAACAAAGGATTTCACATCACACTGCTGTGAATGATTTTGTTTACGTCTTAAGAATTTAATTATGCAGAAATACAGAAAAATCTGAGGAATTCCCCTTTAAGGAGGTAAGTGGATCTGCCATACCTTCCATGCTATTACCAGGTTCTGGCAAGCGGGACAGCGCTTAAAAAGGAAAGGGAAAAAAACCCTCTGATTACGCCTTTCATTTATTTATTTTTGTCTTTATTGCATACTTTATCAAGCCATCGCAGTATCGCCTTGCCTGCAAATCAGGCCCATTCATCTGGCGGATTGTGATGGATTGGTGCTTGTCATCTGGTGAGCTTGTGTTTTTGCAGTAGGAGAGGAAGTCCTCAGCCCTGGCACAGAGTGCTCTTTCAGCCCAGTCATGCTAACACTGGGGTCACAGCTCCTTCATCGCAAGCCATCCCCCCATTTCCAGGCCCCTCAGAGGCACTTTCTGAATCAGACAGGGATTTTCCTCCCTAGCTCTTACACAAAGGTGTAATTTGGCAATTTGTGCTTCTTTATGGAAGGAATTAAAAGCCTTTTTTTTGCGTGATGCTAAATGTTAGATTTTGCGTTCAGCGCCACTGTACCACACCTCGTGGTGTTTTCTGGCATTCGGGTGGCTTGGTGCAGCATGGTTAGCACATCTCCCTCTTTTTCGCTCTCTTTTCTTCTCACTTTCTCTTCCTCACACATTTAAGCGCAGATGCACTCAAAGATAAACGTGCAGCCAGACACATGCATGCGCAATCTGGCGTAACGCGCAAGTCGCTTTGCGCACTGTAATTTGCACCAAACTGCAGTGAGATGTTCCTCTAGATGTAGAGTCAGGAGTTTCAGAGATCGCCAAGCGTGAAGGGTTAACCATGTTTCTCAGCTCTGCTCCTGGAGGCCCGTTGCTAAGCACATGTTTGGAGTTTTCCTTGCTCCCAACACACCTGATCCAGCTAATCAGCTCATTAAGAAGCCCTTACTGAGTTGTAGTGGAAATACTGATGCAGAAAAACACTAAAATGTGCATGACAGTGGGCTACCAAGGCCAGTGTTGGGAAACACTGATCTGTAATGTCTAAGCTAATGATGTTAGAACCTTTGGAAAACATTTGCAACTAGCCTAAGAAGCTAACGCCAAAGAAACTGAAGACGCCTTCACATGAAGTTAACAGTAGCTTGTTATTTTCACTCTCCCTTTTGGATAGCGCCCGTTCCTCCAGCATTAGTCCCTCTTAATGAAATAACACCTTCCCTTACACCTCTCTCTCGCACACACAAATCAGGGCATGTGGTTATTTTAGAATATGTGTATAATTTTTTTTTTTTTTCTTCAAGGCCAGGTGTGAAATGTATGTTCATTAAAAGTGACAAAGACCTGATTTCTAAAAGAACTGCTCGGAGGCAGCGAGGAGAGCTAATGACAGAGACGGAGGCAGGGATGGAAGGATGGAGGAGGGGTGCAGCAGGCCGTTCTGCAGTGGCACCGCTTTGTTTTGACACAGCCGCGGAGAGACGGATCGCGCTCGTTCACCTTTAACGCTCAGTTTACGGCCGTCGCCGCACAAATACACTCATCTCGGATCCACTAATATACCCCAGTGGGTGATTTACTGCTGGTGAGATAGCACTTCACATCTGGTAGCATTTATCCATATAGATTTACTGTTATTACTTCCTCACAAAGGCCTGGCGAATTGAATAGTTACAGATTGGTCTAACATAAATAAATCCAGGACAAACAAGCTGCTATAGGTTAGGTACAACAAGAATATGACATCATTGATTTGGTTCACTCTGATCTTCAGGATTTACTGGTTTTCTTTGTGCATTAGCTACTGGGATAATATGTCTGCATGGTTTATTTAGTACTGTAATCTCTAGTTATGTATGGTTTGCTTTGAGAGTTAAGTACTAGTTTAGGTTTCCGAGAAATTAAGTTTTCTCAAACTGGTATCTTCCCATTCTGCCCTATTCTGTGATATTCATTAGCATTGACTGGGTTCCTCCAGATCCAACCCCAGGCCCAGTCAGGCCCAGCTGCATCCCAAATATCAAACACTCAAGATTTCACCAACAAGACTGCTGACTGAATGAACAACTCATCCCAAACGGTGGAATTCGTAGTTGTTTCGCTGTGAATTTTCGCTCATCAAGACAAACCACTAGTGCAAAGTCAGAGGCTGACTTTGAGGCTGACTCAAGATAAAGGCTGACTTTGAGGCTGACTCGTCCCTGCCTTTTATCTGTATCAGCATCGCATGAATATTGTATGTCAACAATTATAATCGTAATGTAAACTGCTAATCGGGCATATCTGAGAACTGCGTGGGCGTGGCTAATGAGCAGCTTGATTGACAGCTCTCTGTTCAACACCCCTAGCCCCACTCCACTGCTCATACAGAACTAAACTCATTATTGAGCTTTTATGTGACAGCAACTGAACACAAAAGTCATTGACGAACAGACAGACAGAAATACGAATAGATGGATGGAGCAATGTGTGAAGAAATTGAGGACCACATATGCAGACAGACAGCCATGTGGACTTATAAAGCAACGGATATACGAAGGAACAAACAAGCGAACAAATTTGTATTTGAATAAACAAATGAATTGGAGAATGAACTGGCAGCTACAGACAGGCGGGCTAGCATGCTAGTTTTTGGTTATGCTGGGTTAGCTTTAGCTCACTAAGTTTCTCTGGCTCTGAGATTGTCTTGTGTGGTTGGGGCAAGAGACATCGGCAAAGCTTGAAAGGGAAAAAAGTGGCAGTACTCATTATTCACATGTTGCTGTGTGTATATGCTGGTATCATTGAATCATAAATACATTCTGAATTTCTACTGTAAATAAAAGATACTAGGAGATATTGCTGATGTTCACAACTTACATTTATTTGGTCAAAGGGCCAGCCATGTGCAAAACTATTCATTTCTTCATATAAAACTATGATATATAATAATTTAATAATGCATTATCCATATGATACTATATACTGTGTATGTGTATATTATAATGTGTGTGTAATTATTGTGTTTTTATTGTGTTACTGCATATACAATATGTTGTTTCGTGTTATTGAATAAAGCAATGCTTATTATGAATGTAGTCATTCTTAAGATTTCAGTGACACAATGGAAAGAAAAGCAGCAATGCATTTGAAACTCGATATTGAACATCAAAAAATGCATAACGTTATTATTCTTATTATATTGTTGATTTTGTGTTTTAACAGACAACCATTAAACATCATGACAGCTCTAAGCATTGCACATTGTCTCATTGTGGAATGTTACAGCTATTGCCTCCGGATGTTGGCCCCCGTACTTGTCAGGTAAAAATTGCACCTATAGAGCATTAAAGCAACACCAGTTAGTAATACCCGAGCTTCAGCTTTGGCAACTCTAGCTAAACTTTCATGCATCTGAGCATTTGAGTTGGCTCAGCTATCCTTTACCATCTGGTCAGTGTGTCTGGGCCATTTGTACCAATGTACACAAACATGTTCTAACATGCAAAAGTCAGGCCGACCAAGAACTTGAGAAAGCAGCTTCAGAAGCAACAACTGTTGAAGTGACTCATTTCTTATTCCAAGCCTTTTAATTGAAATAGATTCCAATATCACCCTCCTTGAAGTCAGATGTTACTCTTATTACATATCTGCAAACAAGCACAGCATCTTCCATGCATTGTAGCATACTCTATTTCTTGTAGCTCTGCAAAATTTTTCTGGGAAATTCCACTGTTCTTACATCTCTGCTCTGCCAGACTTAACAGAGAGTATCGAAGTGCTACAGATTGTTCCCCCATACCATCTGTTCTGACCTGTGAAAATCGTAAATGAAAGATAAGCATGCTTCCGTTGATGGCGTTATCTTTCATAGCAACTCAGAGAGATCATGTTAAAATTGAAAGAGAACAATTTAGAGAAATAACAGGTTCTCTTTCCTCTTTCTCCATATAAGAGTTGTTTATTTCTTCTGCAGATGATTGGCAATGCAGGAAACAAACAGCCGAGACTCTTTTCTTTGGCTCTTCATTCTTCCGTGACACAAACAGGGCGTCTCCAACATAAATGCTCTTGATTTCGCTCATCATACTGATCGTGCTGAATTGGCTTGAAATACTAAAAAGTGTACTAGAGTCTGTTAGAGGTGGAAACAGAGGTTGTAGAAGCATTCGGAAAGTTTAGATAAGTCTCTTAAGCAAAACTAAAGTCAGCTAGAAAAATATGTCAGGGTTGAGTTTCATATTCTCAGCCACTTTTCTACATCACAACTACCATGTTTGCTAACCACCATGATTAGTTATACACACTCATCATCAAAAGAATAGTTGCACAAATAGTAATAGAAATAATCAGCCGACAGCAATGAAACTTGGTGCGTGGGTTTGACATTGTGAGACATCCAAACGATTCAAATTTCATGCTTGGCCGTGGATGTGACGCAAGCAAGGACAGGCCTTATTGCTGTACCTGACTGACCCAATAGCCACCACTGTGGGCATTCAACAAGCAGTGATGCCCTCCATAAGTTATCCTGTTAGTGCCAGCACCATTGGCAGATGGCTGCACAACGCAGGACTACATGCATGCAGACCATTACGCCGACTACCCTTAACACCACGTCAGCATCACCAAAGACTGCAATGGTGTTGTGCAATATTGTGACAGAGTGACTCAGAATGGCAGCGGGTCATCTTCAGTGACAAGTCCTGCTTTTATCTTGGTGGAGACGACCAACGAATCCGTGTGTGGAGGCACCGTGGTCAGGATCAAGATGAATGGTTTGTTGTTACGTGTTACATGTCTAGAAGGTCTGGTGTCACTCCACCTCCACCCCTACCACAAAATCTGTAGGAACTGTGTGAAAATATTCAAGCTGCATAGGCTAGATTATCGGACACTATTAGGAACCTCTACAACTCCACGCTGAGACCTATGCATGCTGCGTTAGCAAACATGGCGGCCTGACACCATACTGAGAGACACTACTTCTGTACGTGTAGCTCAATAAATATTGCCCATATCAGTCTAAATTGATCATCATTTATTGTTCCTGGTAACCTTTACCTGGGTGCAACTATTTTTTGATGATGAGAGTATATAATAGACTGAACTTTCCATTTAGTCTCTACCAAAGTTATAACACCACAGCATTTTGTAATGGCTTGGTAGTGTCAGTTTTAGCTAATTTTGAGTAGAACTAGCCACTACATGACTAGCAAACACAGCTTAGAACAGTTATACATGCATAATAAACTGTATTTCTCATCAAAACACCATGTGGCAATGAGGGACAGTTCCTGCTCTAAAATGCAGGGGTGTGGCTAAAATAAGGCTTGGACTAATTTGATGGAATGATCTTTTTATAAGTATGCACACGTTTCGGTGCTTCAGTCAAATTACGTTTTGTTTATTTAAAATATAAAAGCTTTTTGCAGTTGAAATAAGTTAACACGTCCTTTACAGGGAACATTTTATGCACAGTTCCATTAAACATTATCCATAAAATCATTAATAGCTGTGTTGGCTTTGGTGGGTGACTCATAATACTTTCAAAGAACTATATCCCTTAAGCTGATATGCAACAAAACAGGCAGAAGTATTTTTACATGAATATGTTCAAACATCTCTTTTTCCCTTACAAATGGTTTTATTGCTGTGGCTTTAAGATTAATATATGTAAATCAGCTCTGCTCTGATTGCTCGCAGAATGCTGACACATTCCTTATAACCTCATGGGCAGGGCTAAAGCATGCTGTAGAGTGAATATGTGACAATACGTAAATGAATTCGAATTTTGACATCAGAAAAGAATGTGCTGTTTTCTTGAAGCTACCTTTCTACATGTAGTCTGTATGAACTGAGAACTGAAACATATTCAGATGATGATGTTTACCAAGTCAGACTCTTTTAACAGTCCCATTTCACATGATATGGTCACTGTTAAGAAACTCCATCCAGGCCTTTGCTGATTATGTTATCTAATTTGAACATCATTGGCTGGCGGTCTGTATCATTTCAGCTGCGAGTCTCTTTTGTGTGGGCCTTGCCGTCGGAGCATCATTAAAATTGCAAACACATCACTATGTACTGTCTGTCACTATGTGCTGTCTGTCAGTATTAATGACCGAAGCCCAACTCTTAAATACCTGTCCTCTTTTAATTATCCCCGTTCATGTCTTTTAAAGATCAGATTCCCGGTTCTAAACACCAGGCCCGCTTTCGGGGCAGTCTCGTCTGTCACCGCAAATGTCATCACTGTATTCCTCTGCCGCTGACCGTGACAGGCCCCACTTTCAGCCTTTATCTGCCTCTCCATCCTTTCTTCCACCACAAAGATCCCTTCTTTCTTTTTTTCCATTGCCCCGTTGCTGTATCCGCTTTCTACACGTGGCAAATGATTGCCCGGGTAAAGGTATTTTCTGTTTCAATCTCCCATTTTCCCAAGGGGGAACAAAAGGGACAAGCTCGGTGCAGCTGGTTTCACTGAGAAAATGGCTCGGAATTGCCTCATTCCTCGGCAGATTAGTGATTGCATACAATCCCGGCCTAAGTGCTATTGTGCACCACAATTTGGCCATTATACTTTGTCTTTTCCCATTTAGAGCACCCCCCCTAACCAATTAAAGTAATACAGCCTTCCAATACCTGCTCCCAATTAAATGTGGGCGGTATTACCTGCCTTGATGCTGCTGACCATGAATTCCTACTACTTACCCGCATTCATTAGGCCTATTCATACTGAAGGGCCTGATGACAAGGATTCAAGGCTCAGCCACTTCTAACCCCCCCAAACCTCCTTCTTCTCTCTCTCTAGACCCCATTCCCCACCCCCCATTTGCTGTCCTTCACTCCTGAGACTCCAAGTCTTGGCTGGAGAAAAAGACACGGGGAGTGTCAGCCACTGACACTCTTTTTTTTTTCCTTTTTTTGTTCCTTCTTTTTCCTCTCCTGGATATTTTTTCTCCCCCGCCTGCTTCTGGTTTTGTTTCACAGGTAGCCAGTTTTTTCCCTCCCTTTTTTCCCAGCTCATTGTGTTTTTTTTTTCTTCTTCGCCCGTGGAGTTCACTTGGCAGCGCCCGAAAAGCCTGCGCCTCACAAAATGGAGGCCTCTTCAGGCCACTGAGTCGATTGACAAACCCGGAGTGTTAAAAGTCGACAAAAGGCAGGCGGGGAGCGCCGTCAGCCATGCTTGGGGAAGCTGCCAGTCACATGGCCCTGCGAGCACAACCTGAACATGCTAGTCAGCTTCAGAAAGAGACGCTGTTTATTGTTCTCAGACAAAGATGTTTGCTTAATTTGCTTTTTTGGAAACATTTCAGAGTTTATCTGGTTACTGCAATAAATTGTTTGGTTACTACTATTAAACTAATATGTAAGTTATGTCATAGATTCTTTCTAGCACAGCAAGAAGAAATACTGTAAATCGTGAATTCTAGTGAGAAAATAATAGGCTTTATCATTTAGGGCTTATGACATGCATATACTATATTACCATGTAATGTACTGCACCATATTACTATATAGCATATAGTAATAGAGAGCAGATCATTCCTTATGAAATGGTGTCCTGTACTGTCTCATATTACTATGTAGCATATCATCCCTTTAAGAAGCTATCTCATGTTGTCTCATATTACTACGTTGCATATTATCCCTTCAAGATGCCGTCTCATGTTGTCTCATATTGCTACATAGCATATTATCCCTTAAATATGCTATTATCCCTTTAAGGCGCTGTCTCATATTGTCTCATATTACTATGTTGCATATCATTCCTTGTAATATGTGAGAAGTTGTCTGTAAGCGCACATCCACTACATAGAAAACATTTTGTTACATTTTAATGTACAATTACTGTCAATTAGTTGATTTTGACATACTGGGGGGAAAAGTTTAAACATAAAACATGACATGTGCAGAAGTTATAGCACAAGTTACACTGAAAGTTTTTTTTACCGATATGTTAACCAAATAAATAGAAATTGCAGACTAACCTTTGCAGGAAAATGCCAAGTTTGTTCCTTACAGAGATTTTAAATATATTTCCACTTAAAAAATCAACAAAGCGTGTAATTACACTGGAGGTATGCAAGCTTTTACATGTGGCTGTAGAAAGTTAGCACTTATAATGTATATAGCACTCTTCCATAAAATGTCATATTAGTGTATAGATTATTTCTTTTCATTTGTCCAAAGACATATATCTCCAAAATTGTAACTTTACAGGAGAGAGCAAAAACATTACTTTCAATGTAAGTCAATGTGAAGAGGCTTTAATAAAAGCACTTTAGGAGCATTTTTTCTTTTTTCTTTTTTTTTTGTTATTATACAATTGTTATTTTTTCTTGTTATTATATCATTTCTACACAACATAAAGGGCAGCTCCCCTGTTCAAATGATGCAGAAATGATCACATAAACTAAAGATACGTTTTTCTTTGGAAAAAGTGACAATATATAAGATACTGTACTATACTCCATTATATAACTGTCCCCAAAATATCCCCTTATATTATGACCTGTATGACCCAATGACTGATTATGTACATAACATAGTCCCTATGTCCACAGTGTGTATCCAACACATCGTTGTCCATAATGTGTAAAGTATGGATTTTCTCATATGTCGTATGGATGGAAGCAATAGCAAAGCTTTTTATCTCAACCTCAGTGACAGTATGCCTTTGATCTGAAACGATCAGAAACTCAATGCTGTTGTTGTTTTTGTTGGTGTACTTTTTTCTCTTCCTCTACCCATAAATCAAAGCCAGTTGACCATGACTTACATCCATGTCTGAATTAGAGGGAAATAGGGTTGATGTGAGTTGACTGGAGGACGTTAAGACATTTTTACTACATGAGAAAGGATGCCCATCCTGATAAAGGAAAAAAAACTTCAGCCTCCGAGCCCCTCAAACCACCCCCTCTCACCTTCTCCTCCTCCAACCACTCCACAACCACTGAGGAGAGATACAATAGTCCTGCTTTTTTCATGAGAGAGACAGAGAGAGGAAGGAGAGAGGGGGAGAGATAAAGAAAAGAAAAAAAAAAAAGGAAAAGTAGGGGGAAAAAAAGAAATGAGTAAACGCAGACCACATGTCTTCATTAGGAGAAATGCTGAATTTGAGCTGGCAAGCTTTCCAAAGCTAGGCACCGGGCGAAAGGGCCACGGGTGAAACGGAGCAAGCTTTGTTTACAGCGTCGTCTCTCTCTGAAAAAGGAGTCCGTATCAGATCAGGTTCCATCAGGAAATGGGCGACCAGAAGGTTCCTCGGGCATCGGAAATCTCCCCTGTAAATGTTCACTCTCCAATGGAAAGGACACTACTGGCCTGTTTACTTTAGGCTTTCAGCAAAACTGCTGAAGGATGTTTCATAATGTATTTAGATTTGAATTTGCATACACCAAAGCTTTACAAACTTAACTCCCAAAGCCCTTGGTTCAGTTTTTAATCTTAAGACTAATTATTTCATATACGTTATGAACTAATCAGTAACAACTACGTAACTACTACTAAGTACAAGAGTGAGGTATTGAAGTATGGCCCTATATACAGGTCCTTAGAGTTTAAGGATAGACATATTAAAGAATAGTCAGGTTTGTTTTGTCAGCTTTGAGGAAGGCAATGTTACGCATATCAATTTTAGGGACACAGTTTATTGCAGTACTAACTTGATAATAATACTGTACATACATGTTATGACATTATATTGTTATGATGTCAGTTGTGATCAGCACCCAGACCTTTCAGCTGTTTAAACCACCATTCAGTCAAAGAATGTTCAATTTATGCTGTTAAAGTTTTGGGGAAAACCACAAATTATCAATCAGACAAAAACAGTTCATAGTAGAAAGAAAGAAAGTAGCACACCCAGTTTTTGCAATAATGTGACTCACATCTGACGTTTTCAGAGCTGTGTGGACAAGCAAATCTGATCTGAACAACTGGCTGGCCTTGTTGGTCAATTCAGATTTCTCTTCACACTTGTGTGAACGTATATTTTGATTAACATGAACTTTGTGAATTATACCCAAAATATTAGCCTGATGAACAGCCTCCTACAGGGGCGGATCATGGCTTGCATGGCCTCAGAGCATAAGAGACTTTTGGAAAATCTGTGCACTAAGAAAAAAAAAATCAGGTCTATATGCACTTTTAACAATGGAACTTAGGTTATTGTTATTTTTAAATAATTTTAAAATATTATGTGCCATATTTCTTTGTGTCTACATCATTACAAATTGAGTTTTTTGTGTGCAATCTGATCTGTTGATGATATAATAAAACTCAAGCCTGAAAACTGATAACATTTCTTTATTTCTTTGGTCATTTTCATGGACTCTTTTATGTTTGTAATGTTTACATCTGCAACTAACCATCTGACTATACTATTTGAGTCACCTTCAGCACTTGGACTAAGGCCCCCCAAGGAATCTCTGATACCTCTTTTCCACCAGCAAAGTGGCAGTGCTCATGCCTGTGCTGATTCCCAGGCTCTACTGAACCCAATAAGAACGGCCCTCCTTTTCCACTGGTACCATGTTGGTGGAAAAGGGCTCACAGAGACAGAGGTTCCTGGGCACTGGGCCTAGTGGTCCAAAGAGTAATGCATCCCTGACCAACCAAATATTTGTAAGCTAAATCATTGCTGGTAACTTTTTTCTTATTCAACTGAGAAGTAGAAGGCAATCTATCTATCTATATATATATCTATCTGTTAGAGCTTGACTGATATTATGCTTTCATTAATATCGTCAGCAATGTTTGCTGGTAAGTCACTGATAACTAAAATACACTCATCATCAAATAAATAGTTGCACCCAGAGGGAAGTGTTGGATTGCAGAGCTATTGGGAAAGAAGATAAAGGTTACCAGGAACAATAAATGATGGTAAATTTAGACTGATATGGGCAAAATTTATTGAGCTACACATACAGAAGTAGTGTCTTTCAGCAGGACGTTGGGCGGCCATGTTTGCTAACCCAACATACCAGGCGTCTTGGTATGGCGTTCCTAACGGTGTCCTGTGATAACCTATCCCATGCAGCTTGAATATTTTCATACTAGCATTCTTAAGTTAACAAAGTTAACAAATAAACCAATAAACAAGTCTTGCATTCTTCTTCCAGTTAGGTTCTATTTACTTATGTTGTTTGGAGGGCATGGAATGCTACATGTAATATGTAATCTGCTGTAATGTTACACACGCCACGCTGTTAGTAGGTGGTTATCACCCGAGCCCACTGGCATGAGGCGGCTTTTAATTAACTTCACAACAGCAGACGATGCAGTAGTGACCCTGTGAAAACAGGACCCACGGCCCGGCCTAATCACCGGCAAAGCCTCCGCAGCGTCATCCCTGGCCATGGCAGGGCCACCTCGACAAAAAAAGGAATGGAGGTAGTTTACCCCAACTACAAAGCGCCAATTTATCACCATAAGCAAACGCTAACCTGGGAGCATCGCCCCCGGCAGAATTAATTGGCCCGCTCGCTGTCTGTGAAGTGTCTGGCCCCCTTTTTTAATAGGCAGCCTGCCCCAGAGACACTTTCAGACCCAGCTATCTAAAAGCCAGCTACGGGATTGGCTAGCAGAACGCCATGGAAACCCCTTCATACGATCCAGCAACCCGGAACTACTTGAGGCTACTGTACATCTGAGTGCGCTGAATAAGAACAGAAAGCACAAAGTAGCTTTTATAGATTTGATGCTCGTAAACATGCCAAGACGTTTCATTCCATTCATGACTTTTGTTTGGCGCTTCTTTTCCCCGCCGAACTGTCTCTCTCACGAACGCGGTGTCAGTGATTAGCTTTTTACACTGCAAATGTGAGCACGAGAGGAAATGAGGCCAAAACCACCATTATGTACACTGCTTTTACAGGCCATTTAACTGAGAGAGGGAAGAGACTGCGAAAGAGGGAGAGACAGAAAGATAGAAAGAAAGAAAGAAAGAGACATTCACACAAAAAGTAAAAGGAACGGTGTGTGCGCACGCGCCTGCATGCGTTGATGTGCGCCCGTGCGCTCACACTTGGCTGCTCAGTCACGGTAATCAAAGCGTTCAGTGTAGTTTTTAATGGAGTTCCCGCTCGCAGTGCGGGTTGTTTTCTGCCAGCTCACCCATCAGAGTGCCACGCTCCAGCGTCCACAGGCCAGCGGAACATGCCGGAACACCCCAGCCAGAAACGCACACACATAAGGCACCGCTCGGCCGGAGAGAGGGAAAGAGAGAGAGCGAGAGAGAGAGGCGATTAACACAGATCGCGCTTCCCCTTTACTCACTCTGCTGTGACTAAGAAAGTGCGAGGACTCTCTCTCAGCAACTTTCTGGCACGTTAGTTGGAGCTGAGAGAGAGAGAGAGAGAGAGAGCAGAACAGAGACAAAGGATAAAAATTGACAGAGATGAGACAAGCGCTCTGTTCAAAATGGTGGCCTAATCACTTTTCCCTATAGGGGCACTCTATAGAACACCTTCATGGTGCCTTTACGTCTTGCAAGTGCTTTGTAGCAGAACTGGTGGAATCAACGATGGCACATGACCCACGGTGGCATGCAGCCATACAAATGTTGCCATGGTCATGATGTTGATTCATCACAGAACAACATGGCATGTGAAGGTCTTGGATATATTGGACAGTAAGCATACAGTCAGCTCTCATAGAAGAAGAAATAGGCAGACGTTAAGACCTGAGAACCTAAACAGGGGCCAAATTGTTATGGACAGGCGACTGGGTCGAAACATGGAGACTTGGAGAGCGCATTATTCACAGAAATTTTTAATGATGCTTATGTTGCATCGCACCCTGCTGCGTATGGGTCTGGGTAGCCACGGACCAGCCCATGCTAAAAGCCCCTATGCACTGACAGATTCAGACAAGCCAGAGGAGAGAGTATGACGCTTTGGGCAGATTCCAGACATTCATGTAGACATCAATTACAAAGACACATGCCACCTACCTAAACATTGCTGTGGACCAGGCTTCATGGTAATGGCACTGATGGCAGTGGCCTCTTTCACCAGGATAATGTGCTCTGCCATGCTTCTTACATTGCACTGGAATGGTTTGAGGAACATGACGAAGAGCTCAGGGTGTTGCCCAGGCCTTCGAATTCCCCCGATCTCATCTGTGGGATGTGCTGAAATCACAGCTCTACTCTGTGGCTGGTTCACCTCACAACCCACAGGACTTACAGGGTCTGCAACTAACGTTGTCATGCCAGAAACCACAGGGCAACGTCAGAGGCGTTGTCGAGGCCCTGCCCCAGCGAATCAGAGCTGTATTAGTGACATGCGGAGGGCCAACAGCATATTAGGCAACGGTATATAATGACACCATCTTCACTACTGCCAAAGCAACTTACCACACGTGACAAAGCTTGTTGTTCGGGGTATTTTTGAGTACTTTCCTGTTATATGGTGTAAATTCAGTGCAGCATTGTTAGCTGCAGGTGTAGCAACAACTCATAACCTTGTTATCCAGTGATAGAAAAAATGCATATCAGACAAAACGTATGGAGTTTGGAAGCATCCTGTTAATTACAGGGCGTGGTAACAGTGACTCCTTCCATTCGTTTATTCACAGAGAGCTGCTGATATTAGCATTACAGCAACTTTAGAATGATGACACAACTTGCGTGGTCTATGTTACTACTGCCACAGCGTGATGAGCAAACTCAGGGAATAAATCAGATCGCCTCTCATGAATGCTGTTCCCCGAAATAGTGTTTTATATCTATATAGTGTTCCTGATTTTCCAGTGTAGGTGTAAGCAATTTGGGAGACTTTCACAAAACAATGCCATTGTATGCTGCCTAAGCTTTGCTCTATGTTTTCGGACACCATTAGGAAAGGGCAGGCTATCGAAAGAGTGCGCTATAGCAAACAGGGCATGGTTTGGATATAGCCAAGGAGTGAATGTGAGAGAGAGAGAGAAAGATCAGGCTGGGGTCTCTGGTCGAGTCGTGTTAAAGAGGGCAGCCTATCTCCCCGGTCCATCCGCAGTGTCGGTTTTCGCCGGGGAGAATGGTTAATGCGGTTGAAGGTAAAGGGATACGGGCAATGGCATGAGAGCTGCACTCTCAAGCTTTTGTGTGCGCCTCTCCGTGCTGAAACGGATCCGACTGCGCCGGGCGAGCGCAACCTTTCTATTCAGGAAGAATGAGAGGAGGAGGAACATATATACACACACACACACACACACACACAGACCCAAACGCACACAAACACGCACATATACATTAACTCAAGGCTCCTCAGACAGTCCCACTCACATACACATAATCGCACATGCGCTGACTGGCAAAAGTTTGGGGAAATGTTATTGTCTTCTAAAACTGTGAATGTTCTCTGTTGCATTTCAGTTATGTACATTGGAACCATTTCATATGCACAAGAACCATGTAACCATGCAAAGGAACATCTGTGCATTCGAATGGGTCTTTGAGTGATTACAGTGCTACAGTTGTGTCAGTTTTGGTGCCTAGGTTGACCTTTTGTTTGTTTGCTTGTTTTTCACTTTCTGGATATCATGCATTTTTGTGTGGTTTATTATGTTGTGAAGTGAGTATAACAGCCTCTAGTCGTCATTCTTCAAAAATATATACCCTTGTGATATATAAATCTAGGGACTGTCTCACAAAGCACAATTTTGGGCTAACCCAGCCAGCAGGGAACGTTCCCAGAACTTTGGCTAACATTACCTACAGGTTCCAGTAAAGTTTGTTACAAAGTTAAATGTTAACGTGATGTGACATAATGTGAGCATATTCAAAGAACGTTTTAGAACAAATCATTTCTAGTTGGGAACCCAGCTAACTGTAGCCTTAGTTCCATCTAACCCTGTCTCGCGTTTAACCAGGCTACACCACAGCATGCCTAACCTGCACCAGAGCAAGTTATGTCCAGGATGTTGATTCATAAACAGACTTTTCTGGTCCTTCTCCAGTCACTGTTTTACTTGATGTTTGTGGCACCAATCACATAAAAAATCTTGCTCTTCTGTAGAGAAAACATGATATTAGACAGATATCAGTTGTTACTCTAATAAGCATTGTGTCTTTTTTTTCCTTCTTTGAAAAATAAGTCACTCAGGTCAATAAGCACTAATCATAGGTTTTTGCCTTCTCCTGTAAAGTTGACATTTTGGAGATACTTTGGACAGCGATGATATGTTGTGTTTTGGACCAGCATGACCAAACAGGGTGACCAACTAAGCCAGTATCACTAAGCACTAGACGTGCTTGCATTACATGTTCTGTTTTTTTAACAGATAAAGTTCTTTATTGTCACCATGTCACCATGAAATTGTCAGTAATGGTGGATGTGTTTTTATGTAATTGATTGTGCATTTTATGTAACTGGAGCCCCGTCTGTTCTTATATATATATATATATATATACAAACTCTTGATGAGCAGACAAACCCACCTAATCATGTGTTTTTTTTTTTTTGCCTTCTACCCACCTGTGCCACCTGATTACTCGCACTATATTCAGCGAGATAAACAGCATCATAAACATTCAGCTATATGTAAACACACAAACACACAGGCAGGAAACAAACAGTGGTGAGGATCCCACGGGCCAGGTGACAGGAGCCGCTCCAATGGGATGTTGGATCGGCCAAGCGAAGAAAAGTGACGCACCACTTATCGTTTCAATATTCATGCGCCCGGCGGTAAATATGCAGTGTGGGTTCACAGATTAGACAGTGTAGAGTTTACAGCAGAGAAGAGCGAGCGAGGGAGAAAGAGAGAGAGAGAGAGAGAGAGAGAGAGACAAACAAACAGTCCCACACAGTCAGCCTGTGAAACTTGCTGATTTAGGCCACTGTTCGCTTCCAGTGCAAAACTGCACCCGTCACTCAAAACGCAGTGCTGTCAGAAACTAATAGAGCAGCAGGTCCACACACGATCAATGAATGTTTTTTGACAAATGGACCAACAGATATCCTCCAAAATGACTTGGAATAAAAGTGCGTGTGACTCTTCTGCAAGGAAGTGTTAGCCATTTCGGACAGTCCACTCTTAGTTAGTTCTTTTTAGCTGCATTGCTAAATACAGAGGAATTCCGCTGCCTTTTCTACACTGAAGTAAACAAAGAAAGGATGGAAAGTCGTCCAGGCTGTTTGGATGTGAGATGGTTCATTGTAGAGAAACTTGCCAACCCTAACTACATTACAGTGGTGGTTATGGGGTAAAAAAGGTCAAAATCTTACTTGATATGAATGTAGAAAGATGTAAAGGGATTTGATTCCAAAAACCTTTGGGCCATTTCTGTCATGAAACGCTCACACAAGGTAAAGCACAGCTGGAAGGTTAATCTGAAAGCGATGATAAACTTTACATAGTGACTTTCATAGGGAGTTTCTAAGGGTGGGTGATGTGACGAAATCATATCCTGGTACATGAACATGTGCATATAAAATGATATGTGTCATGATATCTGTTTTTCTGAGGTTTTTGAAGCAGTAGGAAAAGACATTTAAAAAAACAGTCAGTAGTGTTTACCATTTTCACTCACCTGCACACCTGTGTAAGTGATGTGAGAAAAAAGTGACATTTTATTTGATTTGAGAGCCTATAAATAAAAGCAACAGTTGTTTATTAAAACATATACAATTGTTCTAGAAGTAAAAATCCCCATGAAAATGAACCCTAAAAAGTTTATTGACATCACAATAACACCAAGTTAAACACTGAATTGACCACTGCTAGCAACTACTAATTAATTCATACTAGACGCTGGATTTGCACAGTTGAGCTCTGCATGCTACTAACTCGAAAGCCCTGAAACGGTTGCATCACAGTCAGAGAGTCACTGATGACATGCAGTCCTTTCATAGCTCAAAAATAGTCGCACCCAGAAGGAAGTGTCCGAGTGCAATGCTATTGGGAAGGAAGATAAAGGTTACGAGGTGTAATAGATGATGATACATTTAGACTGATATGGGCAATATTTATTGAGTTACATATACAGAAGTAGTGTCTCTCAGTATGGCGTTGGGCCTCCATGCGGAACTCATCACTGAAGATGGCCCACTGCCGTTCTGAGTCACTCCATGACAGTCTGGCACGACAGTCTTTGGGGACATCGATGTGGTGTTAAGGGCAGTTGTTGTAACAGTGCATACATGTAGTCCTGCGTTGTGCAGCCATCTGTCAATGGTGCTGGCACTAACAGGATGACTCATGGAGGGTGTTACTGCAGTCGTGGCTGTTGGGTCAGTCAGGTACAGTGATAATTCACGGCTGTGCTTATTAGCAGCCTAGCGGGTAACTTAAATCATTTGCATGTCTCACAATGTCAAACCTACTCACCAAGTTTCATTCTTGTCGGTTGGTTGCTTCTGGGTGCAACTATGCGCACAACTGTTTTTTTGATGATAACTGTACTTTAAACTGTACTCTAAATCTTAAACTGTTTGTGACCAGTGAGCTTTTTATCTGCTGTAAGAACCAGGTCATAGTGTTTCCACAGCAAAGAGGCCTCTGACTCATGCTTAACTTGATGCAGGGCCCCATTAGTGAGCTTTCTAATTTTATTTCTTCTAAGGCAAACAATTAGCAAAGACCATTGTACATGCTGTACATGTGCTATACTAGAGTGCAAGAGAGAAATGAATCTAGAACATAAACAATAATTAGTTGGAAAAGAAACCAGAATCAGTTGACCTGAGGCCAGAGCAAAACCTGAGGCTTGGGTTGACTGGCAGATTTCTAGTGTGTTGTAGTCTCTGTATGTGTTTGTTTAAAAGCTTCATCCTCCTACCTTAGACATTCACACACCCACATATATATACTTAACACCCATAACACCATACCTATACATACATAAGTGCACACATGTCCACACACCTACAGTTCTGTGCAAACATCAGAGACCACCCTTCATTCAGAATATTTATAATTGACAGTTCAGAAAATACATAAGTGAATATCACGCAGAAGCCCCAGCAACTAAATATAATCTTCCAGTTTCTTTCAGTATTTAGTGTGTCCATTCTTTTCCTTTATTACAGCTTCCATTCTTTTTTAGAAGATTTGCTTTTAGTTTCTCAAAGAAATCTGGAGATACAGGGGGGATATGTTTCCACACCTCCTGTGTTCAGCTGCAGAAGTTGCTCTGCTCCACATGATGCAAGCAATCCCAAACATATTCAGGGATGGTGAGGTCTGAAACCTGGAGTGGTCAGTCCATTGTCCGGTGAATGCCAGCAACTTCTTTCTTTGATTTAGAAATGTTCTTCTTTTTTGTCAGTTTCCTTTTCTGAGCTTCTTGACAGCTACACATCCTTTCAGGCCCATAGTGTTGGGTTGTCCTCTTACAATGGAAGGAGGGCAGAAACACCTGTGGATGTTTGATCAAATTTGAAGCAAGAGTAAAGCTCGATGTTCTCCTCTGCCTTAAAGATGAAAGCTTTAAGTACTGTTTATCTAGTGTTGACAGATTTGGTGGTCTACCAGGTCTTGCATGGTTGTTATGAGTACAATTCTCTCAAGAGCTTTTAATAAGTTTTTGAACTCCAATTTTCGAGATTTCTGTTTTTTTCTATTCACTTTGCTTTGACTTTCTCTTTCTTGATACAAGTGCTTTATTTTATATCTAATCTTCTCAGAAAAGTCTGCTGAAAAAGGAATAACTTGTACTGAGGGGCTGTGTTTGAAATGAAGGGTGGTCTCTGAATTTTGCATAGTATATGTGTTTGACTGTATAATTAAACATATATATTTAAGTATACACAATTAACTCACTCATACACCCCCCCCCCCCCCCCGACACACACACACCCAACACACACCAACACAGCCCCACAAATATATGCACATATGTCCATATACACATTTACACACATAGCCAAGATGCACTCACACCCACACACACCTCCCTCTCGTTCCATCTTAGACTTTTCCTTTAGTCTTGCCTCCCCCTACTGGCTACAAAACTCTGCTCCTGTCTCCTTCACCACTCCTTTACACCCCCCCCCACCCCCCACCTTCTCCTACCCCTTCCCCTGCACTCTGCTCACCACTTTTCCCTGTCTCCTCCTCAAACCTCTTTCTCTTCTCCAAACACAAACTCCCATCAGCACCTGGTTCTCTCCCCAGCCGCTCCGCTACACTGGCGGAAAGAAGAACCGACTGCACCCAACAAAACAATCGCTTTTCATGAGTTATGGTCACTACAGACACTCCGCCATTGTTCATGTCAGAGGTAGGACTATTAATAACTGTTACAGAGCTGTGATGTTGGTATATTAAGCACTATTATGTCTTTTCTTAACCCCCTTAAACTCAAAGCTTACCACTCAACTATTAATCATAAAGTTTATTATCCAGTCAGTACATTTTTTTGCAACTTTGGTTTAGCTAATGTGTTCATAGTCACATCAAAACCTCATAAAATACTTTTTTACACTGTTCATAAATCTCAGATGCTCTTTACATTGTGCAAATATTTAATGACGGTGGACTTCTATATAGAAGTAGAAATGATCCAAAATGATGTAAGTGTATTAACATAATCAATAACGTCATTATGTTAACCTTGTAAATGGCCAGACTTTTCTATCATGTGAAAAAAAAAACAATAAAGCCCTCCAGGCCTTGTAGGCCCTCAGAGAAGGCCTAATGATACCTGGAAAGTAAGAATGATGCCTGTAATTTTTTGTTTCATTTTATTCAATAGAATCATGCTTGTATTTAAACTCTGCAAGCATTACAGAACTACTCTTTTTCCTTTCTTATGTTTGGGATGGAAACAAAAGGGTTCAATTCTTCAAACATCCAGTGGAAAACTGGCTAATCAGGGATTGTTTTTCTCTTGGTTAGGACTTGGTTAGGTCCTAACATGAGGTCCTAATGCAAAATCAAAGGCTTCTGGAAGTTTTAGATACATCACTGACTGTGAATACAAGCAGCAGTGTAGTCAGCGGGCTGTTAGAAATGGAAACCAGCAGCAGCAGTTCAATAGCAACCTCTCTGAAAGAGTCACTGTGAAACTGCTACAAGGTAAAACATATCGTCGCCGTCTAACAAACATGTATCTCCATTTTGTTGATTTTTACTTTTATGCATCATTTGAATGCAATAGTTGCCGTTTACATTGTGTGGGAATTTCATGATGAATGGACCAAGAGAAATATTTTTATCTTGGGAATAAGTCTGGTTCCATTGACTTACATTAAAGTAAAATTAGGTTTTTGCCCTCTCCTGTAAAGTTACCATTTTGGAGATACTTGTTTTACTTTGGACAGCAACGATATGCTAATATGTCTGTCACAAGCTTTAAGTTATGTGCCCAGTTTAATAGTGTCTGTGTTTAATCTACAACTGCCTTTTTTATTTCTGTCCCACCTTAAATGGTGCAGCAGTTACATTATGTAGCCTAAATGAAATGTAAGCAGAATGTAGCTACTATGCTGTTTAATGTGGAATAGAAAATTTGGCCTAATTTCAGTTTTGTCAAGCAGTGTTCATGCAAATTAGTGTTTGGTTTGTCCTGGTTTGACATTCATGGCCTGATTTTCATTTAAGGCCTAATGCTAATATTCACAGTTCCACACAGGTAAAAATAGCTAACCTAGCGTATGTTGTATTTCATGAAGCTGCTCAATAATAAGCCTTAATGACTGTGAATTTAAGGGTTTAACTTCCACTAAAGTTAAGAAGATGTATGTCTCTTGCTACAAAGTTATTATTTCAGCTATTTTTTATTACGACAGCAATAATACGTTAGTGTGTGCATTTATTTCTAATTAATTTAAAAGAAACCAGCAGGCATAGTATTCCCCACCTCCAAAGTTCAGTCTTAGAAGTGTTTTGCATGCTGTGCTTCTCATGATTCAAGCAATCCCAAACACAGTCAGTGATGTTGAGATCTGAATTCTGAGGTTGTTCTGAGAACATGAACAGCTTTTTTGTTTGATTTGTAAATGCTCTTTTTTTGTCTATTTTCTATTCTCAGTAAGGGCCCAGTACATACATGGTTGCACAATATATTGCTTCAGCATCATCATTGCAATGTATGCATGCACAGCAGTCACACTGCAGGCCGTGCAATGTTAGTAAGGCCAATTAACTCAAACACATTGTGTTGATTTTTGCTGCTTGATACAGAAGGAAAACTTGTCCTTCTGTCTTCACAGTCCTCATTTTTGATTGCTTGTCTATAAGTTCGCCTGATAGAACATCATGTAATCCAATTTAGGGTTTTTTGGATACACTGATTAGCAGTCATATCGCTCACCTGGTTTTGTGTTTATTGCAGTTCAGGAAAATATGGTTCACTCTCAAAAACAGTATTCAGAGCAAAGTCATTTTTCAGCTTTTAAATTGGGTTATTATTATTTGTATTTTCCGTGCAGATGCACTTCCCTACAAAATCACCCCAATCATTCAAGAATGATTCATTCCTTCCAATTAGAGCTATCCAAGTCATCTGGTGAAAACCCATGTGGTCTTCTCACAGTGGAAAGATGTGTATTTTTTTCAGATGTGAAACAAGAGTCCCTCTTATCTCTCAAAGATGAAAGCTTTAAGTACTGTTTATCTGATGGGGACAGTGTTTGGTGGTCTCGCAGCTCTTGCATGTTTGCTTGGAGTCCCATTTTCTCTTTAACTTTTATTTATTTATTTATTTTTTACTCCAGTGTTGGAGACACTTAATTTTTCACCTATATTTTTCACCTAGTTCACCTTATATCTGTTGTACTTAATGACCATTGTAACTGGAATTAAAATAAATAAAAGGTGGTCTCTGACTTTCGCGCAGTCCCATATATAACATTGCTTATTGGTTGGCAAAGACATAATTGGCAAACAAACGTTTAATCAATGGGATCAGTGGGAAGTAAAAAGCAATCCCACGTATAGTAGTGCATCGGAGTGATCAGCACTATCAGCCAGAGCCAGCAATGATTTCTAATGGAAAGCCCTTACATACCCTGTCCCCCTCCCCACCCCAGCCTAGGTCTAAGAGGAATACACGTCTAATTTTCTCGACTCTTCTTCTATATAATTTGAATAAATTACTCTATGGATCGGAAAGAAATGCTCCCTGACTTCCTCTCCAGTGCTATGATAGCTGTAGTTTTAATTATTATTTAATTTAGCAGTTATGAGTGGTTTTCAGTTAAAGAGGATACTGCTGACAAATTCAATTAAAGGAAAATAGAGAACTTAATGGTCCATGTTAATGATTCATTTCATACATAATATTATGTTGTTGTTTTTTTCATCATCAGTAAATTTCTAATCAGTGCACACTTTGGTTTTGGTAACAGGGGTCTATGCATAACCAAGGTATCCCCCCCCCCCCCCCCC
>CM067476.1:8977154-9050404 GCA_034552555.1 Semaprochilodus insignis | reverse complement strand
TTTTTTTTTTTTTTTTTTTTTTTTTGATACGAACCTGTGAACAAATGACATGTTTTGCTGATTTTCTATGTGAACAAGTTAACATATCCTAAACAAGACGTAAATATGGCACAATTTTAGTGCAGTTTTTATTTATATTAGCAAGAACCTTAAAATACAAAATGTGACATACTTTTTGCATAAGTTTTTTTTTTTGAAAAAGAACAGTATTTAATGTGCACTTTAGATGAACAAATCATAAAGGTTATGAAACTAGGATAGTAGCTACCAGTAAGAATAAAATACATGAAACCATAGAGACAAGACAAAGCTAACTTAAGCAAACAGGTAAAAACAAGAAAATCAAACCTGACTAAGCACTAAATGGTCAAGGGTGCATACAGGAACAGGGTAACGAATTATTATTACATTACACTAGAAAATGCCACATGAGGTCCGCCTTTCATGACATACAAACTACTCTGCATACAATATGGACACAAGCTGAGACTTGAGCACAAATGATGAATCAGCTTTATTGCATGAAATGAAGCACCAGCTACGTTTACATAAAGCATGCCTGATTTCATGCATATGTTTCAGTAAGAAGCCAATAAAACAACGGTATTCAATGACTCATGAGCCAAAGGCTGTGCTTGTAAGTGGAGTCTGATGTTGAAAAATGCTGTCCCACATTTTCATGTCACTGTTCACACAAAGAGTTTTAGTCCATAGGCAGAGCCTTATGTTAGCAACACCCCTGCATTTTAGAGCAGGAAGTAAGACTTCATCCCTGTCCCTCACATATACATTAGCAGTTAAATCCCATTGTTTTGAAGTAAACATGTTCCAAAGTCTGAAACACTCAGTAACTAACCTTACAAACTGTCATGTCCGAAAATTATTTTCTGCAATCGAGTAAACTTTTTTGTACTTTATTAAAAAATAAATTATGATTTTATGTGTGTACAGTATTTCAAAGCTGTGTTTGCTAGTCATGTACTGGCTCGGATATTTTAGTTCTGCTCAAAACTAGCTAAAGTCACTACCGAAACATTTTGTAAACTTTTTTCATGGTAACAAACGTATTTTGAATAAAGTAAATATAGTATATATAGTCTAAAGTATGCATATTATAATTAGATATGGTCATTTAAAGTAACAGGGTTTTAGTCTAAAGCACAAGCCTGAAATATGTTTTGAACTCTGACTTGGAAACAATTCAGTTGAATGATCTACAAACTAGAGAAGGTGAACAAACAACACCTGGGAATAATTACAGAGCGTGGCTACAAGACACAGGTGCAGGGGATGATACAAGGGCGAAGCACAGAAAGCAAAACAAACAAAAGCACACGGCCAGAGAACGTAAAACGGTAAACAAAGGGGAAAACAGACAAAGACAAGGCAAAGGGCAAGGCAGGAAAGGAAGTTACAATTAATGACAGATCGTCATACTGCCCACCCCTACTTCTGACTGTTCATATCCCGCCCCCCTCCACTGTCTCTGCTACTGATTGATTTCCCCGTTTAGTACTTAGATGGGAGTAAGTGTTTTATTTAGCTGAACACTGAGTAGGAGTCAAAGGTGCCGATGTAGGTCTCTCAAAGGTGACACCGTGTGTCTCTGAGCACTAGAATGAGCACTCTCCCCACACACATACATACAAACCAATCAAGGAGAAGAAAGCTTGAGTGACCTTGCAGCTGCACCCAGTTATCTCCGTTAGCCAACAAAAAGTGTTAAAGAAGTGATATTTCCTACAGTGTGTGTGTGTATGTGTGTGTGTGCTCAGTGAAACACACCCCCACACGCACACACATACACTTTCTACCCTTACTAATCAAGCATTGATGCTTTACCAGCCCCAGAACAGTGCTATATTGCTAAGTAATAGCATTAGCTATGTTTTTGGTGACAATTATTCATAGTTTTTATCCATAATTATGCATGTTGTCTCCTCTTTTTTTCCCCTCCGCAGTTCCAATACATTCCATATCGGCCTACTCTAATGTTTTGTTATATAATAAATAGTCATGCTATCTCAAATTATTATTTCTTGACAAATGGAATCCATTATCAACTGAGGCATGAATATTTGTCCGGTCTATAAATGACAAGCCGCACTTTCTCGTCGGGGAGAAAATAGAATTGTTCAAAATTGTGTTTGCGAGAGGGGTTCGCGCACTGGAGCCAGTCCCATAATGCAATATTCCCATTTTTCCCCCCCTTTTTTTCTTGCAGTTCCAATTTATTGAAGTAACAGAGCAGAAAATGCAATGACAGCTGTAGCACTTTATTGCGAATTAGTACATACATTCAGCAGGGCCGTGCGAGACAGAGAAGGGGGAGACACAGAGAGAGAGAGAGAGAGAGAGAGAGAGAGAGAGAGAGAATTCCACCTCATTGTGTTTCTGTAATTGCCACGGGCTCTGAAAATGGTCGAGCAATAACACTGGAGCAATTACAGGCTGAGGGCCGAAGATGACAGGATATACTTTTAACATCAGATCGCATTTACACTATCAAACTGACCTTTGTTTTTACCCACTGCCATAAAAAAATGGACCCAGAGGTATCATAACGATGACAGTTAGGTGCTGTTTCTGTCGGGTAAGGATGCAGAATCATTATCATTACTGTAACTGACATGGGAGATGATGTTACACCCGTGCAGTGTGTGTATTAAAGATCCTGTGCACTTTTAGAAATAAAGGTCTCCAGAGTGGCACAAGCATTTAAGCAGTGGACCTACCGTTAAGTTCGATCCTCGGCAATGCCACAGCCATCCGTGACCAAGAATCTAAGAAAGCATAATTGGCCCCATCCCCCACCATCACTCAGTGCAATGCTAGCCGGCACAGATGTCTTGGCAGTTAGCATTCAGCTCTGAGTGCACATAGCTGTCCTATGACACTGCACTAGCGACAGGACCGAAAGATGCAGTGGGGCTTCATGAAGGAGGCCCATGCTAGCCTTCATCCTCCCAGACTGGTAGCATCATGACATAAGGAGAGGGGCTGCAACAAGCAATCAACATCATCAATAATATTGAAACCTAATGTCGATTTGAACAAAACAAGCTATCAATTAGTTGACTTGATGATGTTTGTGCATCCCATTTACATCACATGATTAAAAGAGCAGAATACAGACATCAGTAGTACAGAGTCGCCCACAATCCCAAAAATAAAAACAATTAAACATCTTCACTTTAACATCATCTAAGAAGTTGGTTTCCTGTGTGTCTAATAAGTTAATTTAGCTCTCTGTAACTGACACAGCTTATGATATGTAATATCACATCTTATTACATGATGTTATCAACCACACAAAATCACAGAATTTAGTTTTGTTTTATCATTTGAGGTAATTTGAGTAATATTCATGATGGACAGACCAATAGAATTCATCCAAATTGCTTAGAAAACAAAACCTGTTATCAACCTCCATTGCAAGTTATGTTTTATCCTCCTGGAGTTTTTTTAAGATGACTGCATAATTCCATGTGTACTATTTTATAGTTTGAAGTCTTCACTTTTATTGTAAAGTAAAGCATTAAGATGAAAATAAAGAAACCTTCTATGAGTAGCCATGTGTAAACTTTGGACTGGTACTGTATATAAAATAAACGGAGATTAACCATTCCAATGTAATTGGCAGATTGAAACACTATACAGAAAGAGTTTTTTGGGTATGACATAAAAAACACTTTTGGTTTGCTAAATGCTGGTCAATAGAAATACATTTTTACACTCATCATCAAAAAGAATAGTTGCACCCAGAAGGAAGTGTGGGATTGCAATACTAATGGGAAGGAAGATAAAGGTTACCAGGAACAATAAATGATGATACATTTAAACTGATATAGGCAATATTTATTGAGCTACACATACAGAAGTAGTGTCTCTCAGTATGGCGTCTCGGCTTGGAGTTGTAGAGGTTCCTAATGGTGTCCTGTGATAATCCATCCCATGTACCTTGAATATTCTTACACAGCTCCTGCAGATTTTGCAGTAGGGGTAGAGGTGGAGTGACACCAGGCCTTCTGGACATGTGACATGTGACAACAAACCATTCATCTTGGTGCTGACCACGCTGCCCCCACACATGGATGCATTGGTCGTCAAAAGACAAAAGTGGGACTTGCCACTGAAAATGACCTGCTGCCATTCTGCATCACTCCATTGCAGTCTTTGGCAACGTTGACGTGGGGTTAAGGGCGTGCATCTAATCCTGTGTTGTGCAGCCATCTGCCCATGGCGCTGGCGCTAACAGGATGACTCATGGAGGGCATCACTGCTCATTGAATTTCTGCTGTGGCTGTTGGGCCAGTCAGGTACAGCGATAAGGCCTGTCTTTGCTTACGACACTTGCGTGTCTGAGCGTGAAACTTCAATTATTCGCATGTCTCACGATGTCAAACCTACCCACCAAGTTTCATTCCTGTCCGTTGATTCCTTCTGGGTACAACTATTTGTGCAACTATACTATTGATGATGAGTGTATATAGTGATGAGTGTATATTGCTATGACCAACTTGGACATGCACGTGGCCCAACTACTCTGGTGATATACAGGCCGTGAGTAATGAGTTAAAAGGCACAAGGCTGAAGTGTCTGAATGTGCAGATACGATGAGGTTAACATACATACTGGCTGTATCACAGAATGCAGTAGAACAGAAGAAATTGATGGTGTAGAGATTACATCTGTTGCCACTGGTGTAATCTCTTCAGATTATGAACGGCACGAACAGCTAATGAACAGCGGCAGCCAATAGATTATTTAAGTGCTTATGTTGTGTTCAGATGATCCTTGTCATCTAGTACAGTTGGAAGATTATTTAAGTGTTTATTTAAGTGTCACCTTCATTTGAATATGATCACTTGTTTAGTCTCACCAAACTGGCTGAAGCATTTATTGTTTGTGCTGGAAAGCATAGGTTAAGTCTGTGGAAACATGTCAGCAAGAATTACGTTAACAGAAAGACTCTCCATCACTCGAACATCCCCAGTCTTCCAGCAATACAGCAAAACGCACACACCCACACGCACAAATGTAATGTACAATGTACGACAGTTACTCACTGACACCATCCGGGCTTATATGACAGACCGTATCATTAAAAAAAAATAACACAGACAGTGTTTTTCCCCTTCGGTTTCGCGAGAGGCAATCTTTAGATCGAGCGTTTCAATCTGTCATGCTGCCTCCCAAAGTACATGTTCATTTATGGCTGTTATTATTGTGTCATGTTGCCTGAATTGATAACACGACACAACTTGTCCACGGAAATGTCTCGCTGCTAGAGCGAGAGCGAGGTCAACAACGTTAACTACGGCAAAATGAAGCACATGGAAGAGATGTCAGTTTGTCATTTCAGATATGTGCTATTTCATTAAACCAAAAAAAATAAATTAATTAAAATAACAGTAATAATTGTAAAGATTCCCTAAAATGCTGACTAACAATTAACACCTCTAATTCTGGAACTCTGGATCTCAGTCCCAGCTGTGCAGAAAAACTTTTTTTCTTTTGTTTGTTTGTTTGTTTGTTTGGCAGCATATACTCTTGCAGGGCAATAGATTTCAGCAAAAGTGTTCCAGCTAGCTGGTTCATTTGAAGGCACACTTAACACGTTGTCAGAAATACAGTAATGCCAAGCTTAACATAACAGGCTGCAATTCTGATTTATGGAAGGTTTCCTTTAGAAGGGAATTCCATCCTTTTCCTTTCCTTTTTTTTATGTTCATGCATAATTCAGTCAATAACATGTAAACAAAGCCATTCCATGTGTTTTGATGTGAGATGCACCATTCTAGGGAGTCAAGGATTGTTCACAGTGGAGATGGGAACCAGATGTCTGAAGCGTTTAAAGCCCCGGGGGAGCACAGAGTGAAATATTAAAAATGTTTGTATGATACTAAACTTGAGTGTTATATTAAACATTCAGCAAAGCTTGAATAAAAAAAAAAAACATATAAACATATACACTTATAATCAAATGAATAGTTGCATAAACAGTTGCACCCAGAAGGAATCAACCGACAGGAATGAAACTCGGTGGGTACGTTTGACATTGTGAGACATGCTAATGATTCAAGTTTCACGTTCACCTGCACATGTGATGTAAGTAATGATGGGCCATATCACTGTGCCTAACTGATCCAACAGCCATTATTTTGGACATTCAGCGAGCAGGGATGCCCTCCATGAGTCATCCTGTTAGTGCCAGTACCATTGGCAGACGGCTGCACGATGCAGGACTACATGCACACAGGCAACTGCCCTTAACACCACATCAGCATCACCAAAGACTGCAAAGGTGTCGTGCCAGACTGTAATGGAGTGACTCAGAATGGCAGGGTGTCATCTTTAGTGACCAGTCCCGCTTTTGTCTTGGTGGAGACTCTCTGTTCAACACTCCTAGCCTGCTCCGCCACTCATACAGAACTAAAATCATTATCCAGCTTTTATGTGATGGTAGCTAGACAAATGAATGTGAATGAAGTTAAAAAGGAAGAAACGATGTTGGTGCAAACACGGCAGCCATAGACAGGTAGTATAGCTTCCTAGCTTTGGTTATGCTGGGTTAGCTTTAGCGTGGGTGGGGCAGGAGACAGCAGACTGGTAAGGGGAATGTTTATGAAAGTGTTTAGGGGCCTAATCATACTATGCTGGTGTGCATGGACTAAATGTAATGGTCCTTTATATTCTTGTTCAGATGTTGGCTCTGTCCAGTAACTTAGACTAACTGAGAAGTAGGGGGGTTGAGTGCTTGATAACTGTTACATGTCACAGTGATCAAGTTTTGAACTTATTTATAATATATCACAATTTTTGCCTGAAAACTATGTTCTACCTAGCATGTAGCAGTGACTCTGACAGGCCTGGCTATTACAGCATAACTAAAAAGAACAGGCAAAAGGTAACAAATACATGAGTACTCCCTGAGAAGTCAGCACCCCTCTGCTCCACCGTCAACAAACCTGAGTGAACGCGTAACAGCAGTGCGACGACAGCACCAACACTCTCAGCGTACCATAATACTCTCTGTCAATGCACCCCCAGATCTGCACCTTTGGCCCCACTGAACAGGTAGGTTTTAGATAGAGTTAAAGATACAAGTTCTTTCTCTTCACAATTTGCTTAGTAGAATCAGACCAATTTCAGCATACAACAATGATGCCAGGCCAGGGAAAAGCCAAATACTGAATTAGAAGCATCATTGTGTTAATTATTCAAGATAATCAGTTTTCAACCATGACTATTTGAGCTAGGCCTTTATTTTGGGCCATAAAGGTCAGAACTCAGGAAAAAACATACCTCTACAATAATGCTAATTTCTGCTAGCTTTCTTATTTTTAAATAATATGTTTAAATACAACAAATATGATGATTATGTTAAGCCAGAATAACAAATAATGGCTGATTTTTTTCCCCCACAAAAACCATTAGGCCTTCTCTGAAGGCCTAGCATGCCCTGAGGGTTTCCCAAATGATAATAGCTACATTTAATTAATTCCTTGTGAAGTAAAATACAGTGTTATGGTCATTTGTACCACAACTCTGAACTCCTCACTGGACTGAGCTTTAATGCTACCAAACAAATTGACTTGCTTCTTGCAATTCTAAATGTATACATGGTTAACCAAGCAAATACATTGCAGGACTCATTTGTAACTTGTCCATCCACTCCAGCTTTCTTAATGTTCCTGTGAGTCTGTACACATTTTTTAGACAACGATCCTTCTTCGTAGCCTAATGGAAAGTATGGAATGTAAGGTTCATTTCTATATTCTGAAACGGTTCAGTACGGTTCACTTTCTGAGAGAGAAAATGAGAGGATGAATGAACATGAGCATAAGAAAGAGAGGTGGATCAAATTAGCACAGCTTTTTAGCTTATGCTGTTAATCAGGGATTTTCCATGGTGTCTCTCCCTGAATGCCTGCACTCCTGCAGGACCAGTGCAGGCATCCTCTTAGCGACACCCCAATTTTAGTAGTTACAAACAAAGAGACACAGTGGCATGTGTACTTGTGCGTGTAGGGGTGCTTAGCAGCTTCTCTGTGGGGACTGACCTTCCCCCTGTCTTAGGCAGCCTCCATTACTATAGCCTTAATTACACTGAGGCAGACTGGGCAGACCCTGCTGCCAGCATCGCCCCACAGGAGAGTGCTCGCAGCCGGCCCTTCATTAGGCCTATCCTATTTGACAAGAGTGCACACTTTGATGCATGCTATGTTCTTATTATAAGCCTTATTTTGTGTTCAGATGATCCTTGTCATCTAGTACAGTTGGAAGAAAGTCACGTCACCAAACCGTAACTACCAGTACTACTCAGTGCCCATGTAAACAGTTCTACTGGGATACACCAAAAGCACCCTGTGTTCCAGCTTCCTACTGGGACTTACCAATAGCATCCTGAGTTTCAGTCTTCTTTAGGGGGAAAAACAAACAGTAATGCAAATTCCTTCTAGAGCCCTAATGGGATTTCTATAGTAGTATGTTAACAGTGAGCTAACAATGACACATGTTAACATCTTTTGCTTGCTCTACATTAACCACAGACATTTAAGGCATGCAAGATTCATTCTATATTTTGCAGTGACTCTTTCAGCAGAGTTTCCATTCCAATCTGAAGTACTTTGCAGAGTTTAAATACTAAAAACAAGCACAATGATTCTGTTAAACTGTTTTTTGATGTACCATATAAGATATGCCATAACTTTTGCACAGGACACAGATGTAGTATTTTCCTCAATATGATAAAAGCAGCAGATAAACAGTGATAAAAATAAATACAGTAGATAGAACATTCAAATGTGTGAAATAGTGCTCTCTCCATGTTCTCTACTGCTAGGTATAACAATTCTAGGTATTGTTATATACTGTATATCAGAATGGAAAGGAATCTTGTCAATCTTTTTAGAAAAACACCAGCACAACAAAACATATTTCACTGAGAATGTTTCAGTTTACCATAGAGCAAAACAGCATTCAGTTGCAAAGTGCCATTCATTTCCATCATAGAGGTTAGTATACCAGTATAGGGCTGACACCAACTACAGAATGATGTCTTGATTTCAGGGGTCCATAGTTGATGGTGTACATGCACTGAGCAGAAACACATGTACACCTACTCATTTATGAAATTATCTAATTAGCCAATAATATAGCAGCAATGCATAAAATCATGCAGATCCAGTACGAGCCAGCAGCTTCATGTAATGTTAACATCAACCTTAAGAATATGCTAAATATGTGGCCTCAGTGATTTTGACCTGAGCATGATTTTTGGTGCCAGACTGGCTGGTGTAAGTATTTATATATCTGCTAATCTTCAGAAAGTTACATGCACAACAGTCTATAGAGTTATTTAGAATGAGAAAAAAAAATCTTGCAAACGGCTTTTCTGTGGACAAAACGAGCTCAGACAGAAGACAGAAGGCTAAGGCAACTCAGAAAACCACTCTGTACAGCTGTGGTGAGCAAAAAAACATTTTAGCAAAACATGTCAAACCTTGAGGTAGATGGGCTACAACAGCAGAAAACCATTTCTGTCAGCCAAGAACACAAAGCCAAGGCTGCAGTAGGCTCAGGCTCACCAAAGCTGGGCTGCCTGAAGACTGGAAAAGCATAGCCTGGTCTTTTGAATCTCCATTTCTGCTAAGGCACAAAGATGTAGGTGCCAATGGCATGGATCCATGGACTCACACTGCCACACAATGTTAACTATTCAGGGGTGTGTTTCCCAAAACCATAGTTGGAACTTTAGAGGTCACAACGTTGGTAACTTACATAGTCCAACCCTTGTTAAGCGACACAGATGTTTCCCAAAACCATAGATCCACCAAATGTTAACAAACACTATGGTTAAGAAGCTGAAACTACAGCTGTAGGCCTGTGGTTAGAAGCTTAGTTCCTGGTGATGACATCATCGGTGATGCAGGATGCAGTAGAAGGAGACCTGTCAGTAAGCTAAAATAATTTATATCAGTGTTCTGGCACGAACATTTAGAACATCAAATATGTAGTTCTCAATGTATGTCCTAATACATTTCTGCGTTCATGAGTGTATGTTGCATTTATTAAATTGCTATAACTCAGCTGTGTAATGCTAGCCTAGGTCTACGAAAAAAGATGTCATCAAGTTAGTCTTTATTACAAACATGTATCATTAGACAATGTAGAAAACGTTACAGTGCTTTAATAAATCAGTTAATCTCGAAAAGCGATTAAGGAGTAAAAAACGAAAAGAAAGTCAGCTGGGTTTCGAACCCACGTCCACGTTGTTGACTCTATTACTATGACTGGTAGTGGTGGTGAAAAGTTATATATTTACAATATGAATAAATATGAATAACCTAAATAATACATTGATTATGTATATTCATTCTATATTTTGGCCTATATTACAAGGTTTGTGAGTTTTTGCACGTTTCTCGTTGTGAAAGTTGGACCAAACACATTCGGAAACATGGTTCGAACTATGGTGGTTTAAACCAATGTGGTTCAAACTACTGTGGTACAAACAAAAACCGGTCATACTTCAGATGTTAGTTTGTTTAATGATGCACCATACCACGTTAGTGAGCCTCCATCGTTGTACAGGAAACGTACCCCAGGCTGGTGGAATTGGTGCAATGGTGTGGGGAACGTTTTCACTTGAATGCCACAACCTGTCTAAGTATTGTTGATGACCATGTGATCATGTGCATCTCTTCATGACTACAATTTACACCATCTTTTAATGGCTACTTCCAGCATGATAATATACCATGTCACAAAGCAAAGCTCTTCTCAAACTGGTTTCATGTACATGACAGTAAGTTCAGTGTTCTTCAGTAGCATGAAAATGCACCTGAAAAGTCTGCTGGAAGTGCATGATGCAATCATATCAACATGGACCAAAATCCCCAAGGAATGTTTCCTGTGGAGTCCATGCAACAAAGAACTGAATGTGTTTTGAGAGCAAAGGAAGCTCTACTCAGTATTACTATAGTGTTCCTAATAAAGCTCTCGGTAAGCATATTTGCGTATTGTGTATTCTGGGTACTGTAGTGAGAGAACTCTGATGGACCAAAAACATGAAATCAATACAAGACTGTGAATTCTGTTAAACTGATGAGGCTGAGGGATGCAATGCTGCACTACCTAATATTAAATAACAGAACAAAAAGCATATGAAGTTCTAGATTTAGGCCAGAATGTCCCTTTAACAAACCTGTTTTTTTCCCCCTACAGCTAAAATCAAATCTAAGAAACAAATTAGATTTGAGAGATAGTGTAGAAGACCTAATTTCCTAAATACTCGGAGCACAGGGAAGGCTAGAGTAAATCCTCCCAGGAACAGTGATATTTGAAGTCAGCTGAAGCAATTTTTCAGTGCAGCCTTTGATCGCAGTAACTCGGCCGCAGAACAGCATTGTGGTGGTCCACTGGAACTGAAAAGGCCCACTAAAGCAGGACAGGCAGACGCTCACTAGCAGTGACCGACTTTAATCAGCTAATTACAATGATGTATGTAGTCCGCTATTCCTCGGCTAATAAAGTACAGTATATTTAACATGTGTAAAGTGCTCCCCACGCACCACCTCTGTCTTCTTGATTAATGTAAATTTAATTAGGCACAATGCTAATTAAGTAATAAATAATGACTAGGTATGCAAAGATAATGGCACACCTTCGGTGAAGTGATATTCACACACCTCCGCTCAGCCTCTGTTTTCATACCGTGAGCTGAAACCGTAACAGTAAAAAACAATAAACCAAACTATACTGTGGATACCATATTAGTGCTGTATATTAGCAATATATTATCCATTACTTCATGATAACATGTATACATCTTGACAGTGTAGTTAATGGCATGTCCTTGGACATGTGCCTGAACCGGGCTAAACAATCTGTGAGGATCTTCACTTAAATGAATTCACGATTCAAGAACCTCATCAGGAGAAATTGGGTTTATTTTTTTCCAAGCGCCTTAACGGGACACTGCATGCAAAATAAAACATTTTGCTATCACTACATCTCGAGTTAACATGTTTAATCATATTCCATAGCTCGTTGCAGTAGTCACTAGCACAATATACTTTGGCTTAATAACTAAGAAAGCCCCCTTCTGATCATATACTTTAAAGGTGGGCAGAAAAACTGCAAGCACTTAAGGGGTGGATACATTAGGCCATGGCAGCTTGAAGTGTTTTTTTTTCCCGTACTAATGGTTAAGCCAGCTAAAGGATCTGCAGAATATCGTTGGCAAATAAATAAATAAATTGGTTATTATGTAGGCTAACTGGCTATGCTAGCAGTCAGGGTTTCTCAAAGGTTTTATGTTTTATGAATATGTATATTAACACATATATACATATATATTTAATGTTATATATAGAATTAATTGAATTAACAACTTAAATTGCACTTCAGTAGAACATTTGGTCTACTGTAGATTGTTTGTAGTTTGTGGAAGCTTAATGTGCTTTGCATCCAACCAAATATCTTAGCTATACCTGTAAGAAAGCTGTTTAGCATAGATAGTCATTGCAAGGTGTTTTCCTGCATTTAGAAAAGACAAGAGAATCAATATACTCCAAATCATTGAACCCAACTTATAATAGACACCAGTAGGAACCAACTGAATTCTGTAAACACTTGGATAAACATATAGTGGGGTCCAAAAGTCTTTTTTTATTATTTTTTTATTTTTTACATTTAATACATTTTTATTACACATGTACAGTATAAGTGTGGTAATTTAAGTTAAAAGAGGAATGTTGGAAATTTTAATACGTATTACAGACTTTCTTAGTATCTAGTACATTTTGAATGAACAGGTTTCTGCTCGTTTTTTAGTACTGAGAAATGCATTGAAATCATTGTTCTCAGTAATCAACTGCATAAAACCGATATGGAGTCAAATGGAGTCTAATCCAAATTTTAATCCAAATGCTGTTGGAATTGACCGGTTATATATTTGGAACACCTGTAATCCATATAGGTGAATACCCAAATAAGTGGATAAGCTCCTTATTTAAACAAGGCAATGAAATTTTTGGTTTGCAAAGGAGGATTGTCCACCGTTGCTTCTCTAAAAGAGCTGCATCTGGTGCATTTTTGGCTGGGAACTCTAATGATGTTAGAGTCTCGGTCCTGTCTGATCAGCACATCAATCGCTGCCATGTAACGTTTAAGCATCAACAACTATGGCTGTGTCAAATGTCCCTACTTACCGTCCCCTGATATGGGAATAAAAAGTGTTTAGTCGTTGATTAATGATGCCTGCGTGGAAGCTGCCTGTATGTGGGCACCAGTGACAAATAAATCTATCAATCTCTGTTGTGACTGTATAGTCCCCCGCCATTACACCGAACTGCAGCCTAAGCAGTATAAGACAGGAGAGATGGAAGTCTGTTAGCAACCGGGGTCTCTTCTGTATAAATAACAGAACTATTCATATGTGAATATACTCAATACTAGACGTGGTCCGATGAACCTGAAAACTGTTATTTTTGAGTGTTTACCTTACTGTAGTTTTAGTGATGCCAGGGTTTTGTCATAACAATCAATAGACACATTAGAAGTTCTGGTTTCAAATAACCTTTCTTATGTGTTCCGTGTATCCTCATACCAACCCTCAGCATTTGCAGCTTTCAGATGCTGCAGTTTTAGAACAAACAGATAAAAGGGAATCCCATTGATTTTCCAGTTCAGTTGTTAAGATGTAATTAAACCCATTCAGAGTGTTTTTAATGTGAAATGCTGAATGCTGAAGAAACTTAGCGCATTGTTTACAGTGGTATTGATAGGAACCTGACGTCTGAAGTGTTTAAAGTCAAGATCACAGAATGATGAAATAGTTACTGATGTGCTGCCAGATGAGCAGATGAGATTTCTTAAAATTTCCCGATATTCATATTTTTAAAATATTCCTTTAAAATATTCAACATTCACGGCAAATAGATGCATACCAAAATGGGATTTATCCATTATTTTCACCTTTATGAAAATCTCAAAAGTGGTGTAGAGTCATTGCTGGTTTTGAACAGTAAATAAACGTGGTATATTTGCCTTGTAGACATTGAAAACCCTGGTTGCTATCACTGGCAAGTTTTACAATAAAACACTCTTGACTTTGTTTTCATTTCAACGATTGAATTATGCAAAACATTGATAAATTGATGGAAATACTACCTAATGAGATTAGCTTATGGTTCCTATTAACCCTTAGACCCCAAACAACATTCTAGACCACTATTGTGGATTCCTGACCATTTTCAGTTTTCTCATAAACCCAGACACAGAGCTATCAGTTCAGAACTGAGGGGAAAATGGGCACTGAAGCTGTATTGGCATATTTATTTTGTACATATTTATAGATAACAGCACGAATACAGTGTGAGATTACTTACTATAAAACAAAGGAAGATTAGAACTATAGACACCAAACAAGCCATAGCTTCACTACTGCAAGTTTTGTTCTTAAGTGCTATTGGAAGCGTGAATGTGTGGGAAGCATCTGTCATAAGCTTCTGGTACTTGATGGAGAGTGGGCAGTGTATTGGATATGGGTATTCCCTTCATAATCGCAGCTCTGCTGTTGACAGCTTTGCCCAGACGGCCTAGCATTGACTTATACAGGGGCTGGCCACTTTGGAGGTGAGGAATTAATAAATGACTAACAGTAAAGGTTTATGCATGCATTCCCTTGCATTGAGCTTCAGCAGCCAAGGATAGTAATGACACATGGGCTAAGCCGGCAGCTCCGGACCCCACTGTTCAGTGCTCATCTGCAATTAAACGCTGCCTCTGATCACATTTGAAATGACACGAAAATGTATGTTTTAAACAAGGCACTTCTGGAAAAAACCCCGTTAAAAGGTCTGCCTCGCTTCAAATGGAGGGGGTGAATTCAATAAACCCAAAGCTGTTATTCAATTAAACATTTAGCGGCAGAATTCAATTAAGTAATAATGACTAATTCAGGAGAGCCACTGATATACGCTACCCTTGCACAGCTCACCCAGCTCACCCAGCCATCCAAAGTCATTTTCAATTTAATAACTCGCTCCTTTTTTCTCCGTTTGCCACATTATTTATGGGGTTAGAAGCAGAGTGGGATCTCGATGACAATCAGCACACCTCCCCCCCGTTACAAATGAGCTGTGTATGCGTGTCACTGGACCACAATGCACTGCAAAGGCCTCAGACCAACAAGTCTTGCTATAACCAGTGGGGCAATTTTAAAGTAGTGTTCCCAATGCTAGGGGTGAGGGGGGATTGTTCGCCCAAAAATTTTATTTAACACGTACACACACACACACACACACACACACACACACACACACACACATGTATTTATATTCGATCAGCTGTGCTTACCTATAGGTGCACACACCATTGTGTCTGATCCACTTGTACCAGCACAACACACACTAACATGACACTACCACGTCACTGCCAATACCTGCTCTGTGGTGGTCCTGTGAGCGTCCTGACCAGATGTTTGAATATACGGTCAGAAGTACAAGCCAGGCACTGGACAATGAAGCTCAGAACTGGTTATCTCAAGTCCAAAACTAGACACCTGGCACCTGGTTTATTTATACAGCCCATTTGATTTAAAGATGTTTCACTTGGATGGCTGACAGTGTCATAAATACCTGTGGAAACTCAAATGGTATTTATGTATGTTATGTGTGCCTCCATCTTGCCTTATAAACAGTGGGCCAAGCTGAAAAAAGGTGGCTATATGCTTTCCATCTTCTGACAAGAAAATGTATAAAATGTTAACCATACATTAAATACTGTGCAGAGGTTTTAATCTTAATCTGATAAAATATCTAAAGCTATTTAATTGGCCATCAATTCAATGTCTCTTAGTGTGTCAGCTTAACTATTTAGACCCATCCTCAAGGAAGCATAGTTTTTGCAGTGATTAATAAAAAGAATAAAAAGAATAATTTATTTAATCAATCCTTCATTAAAACAGCAGGAGGTCAGACACTAAAGCCTGTGTAAATGAAATATCCTCCTAAATGAAATATCAATAACTTTTATAAAAAGCAAGAGATTACAGATTTCAGAATAAAATGGGAATAGGAACAAATGCAATAGGAACAAAACACTCGGAGAGCTGAGACTAGACCTTGGACGACCGGAGGCTATGTCTGGTCCAGGAATATTTTTTTGTCCCAAAATTTAATTCTTAGATTGACACTTTACCATGTGATACATGAAATTGAGAAAATGTTTGTCACTTAAATTCTAATAAAATACACTAATATGGTATCAATCCACATCAACCAGCATCCAGTCATATGAAATGCAAAAGTTTGGGTACACTGGAATTTCTGTTCTTCTTCTTGAACATATTTGGGAATATAAACAGATATGACACAAACATAGGTGGCTGTGCTAAAATTTAATGGAAACTAATAAGATCTCGCAGTAGGAAAACAGTGCTTATCCTTAATCGGCAACCCTCCTCTCATGGGCAAAGCGCGGTCTCCAACACCTTCGTCCCTTTATAAAAATATCCACCTCATTCTGCGGAGAGTGATTGGAAGGGAATGCCAATGGCCTCATTACTTGTCCCGGCACATTGTAGCTGGAAATTGCTTCTTTCAGGTTTTGTTTGCGCTGGCAATTACAATAAACTCTCTGCTTGACACGTTGTTTGCACAGATGTAGAGCATTAATAAACATGAGCGCTAATCTGAATTATTGAACTCCTTGCCGTAATTCCGACGATGGATTCGCCCGCCTATGACGCGGTCCCGCCGATGAGTGAGGGGAGATGGTCGGCCTCCCCGGGACCCAGCGGAGGTACTGGGCCTTATCACACGTGAAATCCTTTCATTAAATGTGCAGGCGTGGGCCCAGGCCCCGCTGGTATTTCCCCAGCACTGCTTTGGAGGCTTTGCGCTAACCACACACACACACTGACACACACACGCACACACATCACACCACTACCACTCACAAACTCACTCAACAGAGTGACATTTGCTCTGCACTTGTCCGTCAAGGTAGGAGAGGACTGTCTTGGAGTTAACAAGGTAGAAGTTATCTAACAGTTAGAGTTGTACTTATCTTGGGTCAACATGGGTATCTTCAGTATTCCAGGCCGTCTTTGCATTAATGACTTTTGTGAATTTCAGATTGAAAGTAAAACTCTAGCACTCAATAAGCCCACACTGCAAAAAATGATTTCTTGGTAAGTAAAACTACACTCATCATCAAAAGAAAAGGTGCACAAGTAGTTGCACCCAGAAGGAATCAACCGACAGGAATAAAAACTTAGGTGGTAGGTTTGACATCATCAGACATGCAAATGATTCAAGTTTCACACTCAGTCGTGCATGTGACATAAGCAAGGACGGGCCTTTTCGCTGTACCTGACTGACAATGATGCCCTCCACGTTGCAACAACTGCTCTTAACACCACGTCAACGTCGCCAAAGACTGCAATGGTGTCGTGCTAGACTGTCATGGAGTGACTCAGAATGGCAGCGGGTCATCTTCAGTGACGAGACCGGCTTTTGTCTTGGTGGAGACGACCAACGAATCTGTGTGTGGAGGTCACTGTGGTCAGCGCCAAGATGAACGGTTTGTTGTCACGCATCACATGTCCAGAAGGTCTGGTGTCACTCCACTTCCACCTCGAAATCCAAAATCTGCAGAAACTATGTGAGAATATTCAAGTGGCATGAGATGGATTATCACAGAACACCATTAGCAACCTCTACCACTCCATGCAGAGACGTCTGGCATGTTGCATTAGCAAACATGGAGGCCTGATGCCATACTGAGAGACACTATTTCTGTATGTGTAGCTCAATAAATATTAGTCTAAATCTTAACAATAGGCAAAATTATCTGCAAATATATTGATAAAATGTGTCATGCCTGCTGGTCCTCCTCTCACCTACGATCTCCCGGACTCCATTTCCCATAACCCACCACCTGATGTCACGTGTTCATCCTTGCCCAATCGCACCCCATTGCCTCGTTCTAGGTCTCCTGAATGTTGATTAGTCACCTGACTATCATTTAGTCTGTTTGCTTAAATACTTCTCTCTCGCACTGGCTCATTGCAAAGTATTGCCACTCTGTAGCATACCGAGCGTTCTCTCTGTTTGATCTTGTTTGTTACTCTGGCTTTGACCTTATTTTGATTCTCTGGTTTACTCCTGTTGTTTATTCCCTTTGGTACCTCTGCCTGGTCTGATTGTCTGCTTGGTTTGACTCTTGCCTGTTTATTGACTCTGACTCAGTTTAGCCCTCTGATTGTATTTCCTTGTTCTTGGTGTTGCTGTGTTTTGGTACAAACCTGTTTAATAAACTGTGCCTTGCTTTTAGCTCAGCACGCGTCACAATCTGTTTGTCCATCGTCATAAAATGCTACTTATATTACTTACAAACAAGTAAAAATATTTGGAAATTATTAATTAATAATCCTAAAGAATCCTAAGAATTATAAGTATCAACTAGAATTTGAACTATAAGTATAACTGTGCATCAGGAGGCAGTCTCTAACTGGACGCCAGCATGATAAAGCTACAAGGGATGTGATCCGTAAGTCCACAGATATCGTTCAGAAGGCTTTACTGACTCCAGTTTCTCTTCACTTTTTACCATTTTGTATCTGTAAATACTGGAGTGGGTGGGAGTGAGTGAGAAAGTGAGAGAGAGAAAAGGAAGACTGCACATTGCACATCTGCATGACTGCAAATGAATACAGGAGGCTGGTGTTAATTCAGTCCAGCACTCAACAAATCTTGCTGAATGTAGCCACTAGCTATGGAAGCTGTGGCTGCCCCAGCTAACCCATAATGCACCTACACACTTCTTTTTTCTCTCACCTTCGTTTGCATGTTATTTACAAATAGTTCTTTTTTTATTCTGTTGGAAATCCGCCTTAATGAAACACAAACACCTTGTGGTGTCACATTGCTTATTCTCTGAAAATTTGAGCACATTTAAAATGCACAGAGTTGCTAGTATTGTTCTAGGTACATCCACTTTGTAGCTACACTCATTGGCCAGTTTATGTGGTACACCTACAGTGTAGGTGTGCTTCCAGTGTATACGGTTACTGACAGTAGCCCATCTGTGCCACAGTTTTATCAGCTACCACTAAACTGTTCATCAAAGGAAAGGACATATATTTGTACTTCATATAATGTAGCCTGACAAGCATAATGCACTTCTGCAACACTTTTTGCTTGCAACTGCTGTGAAAACAAGCACAGCTAAGGAAACGCTCTGGTTTGCCTCTTATGCCACATCACTCCTGGTATGAAACAAAACAGTTTAGCTTAAATGAGTAACATATAATGCAGAAAGTGTGCACTGAGCCAAGTATTAGGCTTAAAAGACAGCTAGTTTGTTGCTTTTTGACAGCAAATTAAATTAACTGCAATGAATCAGTTTTAGTGCCTTAACCGTGTGGTGCCAGATTCATTATTATCTGAAAATTGGATCACATGTAAATTCAAAGTTCAACAGTTTTACTGCCATATGCAGAGTACAACAGGCATTTACAATGCACAGTGAAATACTTACATACCTTAATAATCCTTAATTAACACAAACAAAACATGATTAAAATACAAAGAGCTGTTAGGTTTTAGCTACACCTAATTTGCATGTGTACTTATTTACTATGAAGTCAATTTATTAGAAACAGACATTATATGGCTAAACATTGTAGCTCTGCAGTTGCAGACTGTAGCCCATCTGATGCTACACAGTGTATTAGCCTCTAACTTGTTTGTGAATAGAAAAAAATTACCTGTCTGCTAAGTCTTACCATGACACACAGCACAATGCAGCCAATATGACACTTGGACGTGCTCTACTGTTAATGTGACATGGAAATGTAGCCTTTCCCAGAAACCGCACATGGCAAGTGGCAAATCCATTTTACTATTTGTTGCTAGTGACGCATCACTAGTAGTACACAAAATGCACTTCAAATTCCAAAATTCCAAAACATTCCAAAACAAATTTAAAACTAAACCAAAACTATAAACAGAAAGAAATGTGAAGAAATTACAGTTTGGAAGGTATGTATGTTAAAGATGCTAACCACCTAGCCCTGGCCCATCCTGTCTTGTCATACCACTTTGTACCTCAAGAGGCAATAGTAAGTCACTGATACTGACATCAAGTTGAACCACGTCATATTCTAACCTCTTGTCAATCATGTTTAAGGTTCTGCTCCCGGTTAGATCTTTTAAGGACAGTCAACGAAAGGAAGAATAATCACAACAATGGCTGAAACTCGAGCAACTGCTACCACCCACTTCTTGCAAGAATCCATGTTCAGCAGCAAACAAAGTAGTGATTTAAAATAGAATCAGAACAGGAGTTAACTTCAGTGTTGCTTTCCATCGTTGGAGACTAAAGGCATAAAGTTTGATGCTGAACTTGCAATGTTTCTTCTAGACTTGTAAGGAGTGAAGAAGGAGGAGTGCTTTTCCTTGTATCTTATTATAGGCTATACCACAAATTTCTAGTGATATCTTGCCCATTGTTTGTTTGAGGTATGAATTTCCATCATCCTGAAAAATGGTTAATTGAAAGCTGCTTAGCACACGAGTACAAGTAATCACTTGGAAATGGAAATAAGGTAAAGGACCTTAAAATAAGCTTTAACTTTCTCAAAATGAGAATTGTAAGATATATCAACTACATATAAGATACATTTATCTGCCAAGATATCACTTTTTGCTGTGCACTTACAGGGGTTGGACAATGAAACTGAAACACCTGGTTTTAGACCACAATCATTTATTAGTATGGTGTAGGGCCTCCTTTTTCCGGCCAATACAGCGTCAGTTCGTCTTGGGAATGACATATACGAGTGCTGCACAGTGGTCAGAGGGATTTTAAGCCATTCTTCTTGCAGGATAGTGGCCAGGTCACTACGTGATGCTGGTGGAGGAAAATGTCCTTCTTGGTGGTATGCTGACATTACCCTGGATACTGTGGCTCTTGATACATCACAAAGACTTGCTGTCTTGGTCACAGATGCGCCAGCAAGACGTGCACCAACAATTTGTCCTCTTTTGAACTCTGGTATGTAACCCATAATGTTGTGTGCATTGCAATATTTTGAGCAAAACTGTAAAACTGTGCTCTTACCTGCTGATTGAACCTTCACACGCTGCTCTTACTGGTGCAATGTGCAATTAATGAAGATTGGCCACCAGGCTGGTCCAATTTAGCCATGAAACCTCCCACACTAAAATGACAGGTGTTTCAGTTTCATTGTCCAACCCCTGTATATCAGTTATTTGAATCAGCCAGTGGATACATGGCCACTGACTGCCAGGGTCACCGTGGACCTGATGATGATATTTGGATGGCACTCCATTTACAGCACAGCAGCAGGTTAAAAGCAGTGGACCACCCAAAAACATCTGACAGGGAATGGTTCAAACTGTGCATCAGGAGATACCAGCAATGAGTCCACAGATATTGTTCAGAACACTTCAGTGACTCCAGTTTCTCTGTATTTGGCAGGTTGCATCATCCTAAAAACTGCTTCTTTAAAAGACACTATTAAAATTTGTTCGTTTTTTTTTTTTTTCGTTTTTAGCCCACCAGCATGATTATGTTATTGTATATTGTGTTAGTTTCATTGGTATAGTAGAGTTCCTAAACACCTCATCATCATCATTGCTGGGTTTAAAATAGTCCACTACAACCAGCCAACAAAGGTCCTAGAGTGCTAGAGTATCACTAACACAAACTGTGCATGGGAAAAGATGAGCTACTGTCTGTGCAAGCTGTACCAACATGGTTAGGTTTTGTAATAAAGTGGCCAGTGAGTGTTGCGTATCTTAGGCCTTGTAAAATGGACAGAATGTACTTCCAAAAAAAGACATATGTATAATTCTGTATGGCATAATGTTAATAGACCATTTGTGTAATAGTAAAAAATCTACTGTATTGGCCTTCTTATCAGATATAAGTGTCAAAATGCTGTATGACCGAATGATCTTTAATCTCACATTCAAACCAATAAGAATAGCCATAATATTACGCAACTAATGACACGAGCTCAAGTCAGGAGCCCACTGCGCTCTCTGTCTTTCTCTCTCTCTCTCTCTCCCGCTCTCTCTCTGTTGTAGTAATTGTAGGAGCCTGTTCAGCAGTCACAATGCCTAACTGTAATCAAAGACCCGACAAAAGGCCTCTTTCATTCTCCGGCTGGTTTTGTGTACATTATTATACGTTTCCATTTCACTCGCGTGTCTTTAAGTCGGCGGCCCCGGTGCCGTAATTTCACATTGAATAAGATACTGGTGATCAAAGTCACCAGGAGTTCTTTTGATTCCGTTGGAATAGCCAGGCCTCCTTCTGTTATGCCTTTTGAACATCTTAGGCTTCTTAAAAAAATGAGAGAGAGAAAAGAGAGACGTAGAGAGAGAGAGAGAGAAAATAGAGAGGTAGAGAGCGAGAGAGGAGAGAGAGAGAGACTGAGAGAGAGAGAGAGAGAGAGAGAGAGAGAGAGAGAGAGAGAGAGAAAAGGAGCTTCTCCTGCATTCCGCTTGTAGATATTCCTGCCGCTCTGTGCACACTAAGCCCAGTCCGGCATACTGTGTGGATTTCTCTTTTAAGAAGCCTGAGAGTAGTGCAATATTGGAACTGTTCGCTCATCTGCTGCTGCTCAAAGCTTAATGCAAAATGTCATCATACTTGTTGAATCTTAAATCGCTCTTTCCGAATGTAATGCTCACTCAGCATTCGCTTTATTACAAACATCTACTTTGTACCTTCACTCTCCAGACACCTACCTTAAAGGTACACTATAAAGGTGTAGGTGCAGTTTCAGACTGTTAAAAATGTCAGCCGCCCACTAACCCCATCAATGGTCAGCTTCTGCCCACAAGGTTTTATTTGGGTGATGGACACAGTCGTGACACTGTAATGGTACTGGTATGGTAGTGTGTGTGGTGGTGGTGGTATGAGTGGATCAGGCACAGCAGTGTTGCTGGGATTTTTACACATGGGATGGGAAAGGTTTGCCATCCAAAAATATCCAGCCAAGAGCAATTCAGTGTCCAGTTTTCTTTATTTGCACATCTTTTTACACAAATCAATCCCACTGGAAAATCTGTTACAATGGTAAAAAAAGAAATGAGGACAAAATAAAAAAAAAAGGTAGACTCATAATAAATGATCTGTAAATACAGTGAGAAATGTTTACTACTTCTTTGCTTATTTTGTGGTAAATGGTCTTATAATCTTAATAGCAAATGTAGTAGTAAGTGTTTTTGGTTTAAGGATTTAAAAAATTTATCTGATGCCATAATAGTAATTTAAAGTTAGCAAAAACTAGCATGTGAATTCTGTTTCAGGCATTTTCTTGAAGCCTCATTTGGTACAAGATGTCTTAAAATAACAAATGAAGAAGCTGCAAGCTCAGTACTAGATGCTTTCAAATAAACTAAAATGTCTTTAAATGCATCTTAAATCAACATTATATGATAACATTACATAATATTACATTATACATATACAGTATCATTATAATTCATCTATCTTCTAAGCAGCTTATCCTTGTGGGAGGGCTGGAGCCCATATTAGCGCTCACTGGGGAGAAGGCAGGAAACACCCTGGACAGACCGTCAGTCCAACGCAGGGCAGACACACAGACATACACATTTACACCTAGGGACAATTTAGCATCTCCAATTCACCTGACTACATGTCTTTGGACTGTGGGAGGAAACCCATGCAGACACAAAGAGAACCGGCCACTCCAGCCAGAAATAAGAGGTGAGAGCACTACGTACTGTATCCGCCATGAGACCCAACTTACATTATATTGTTTAAAAATACTTGTCAAAATTATGCGATCTTAAAAAGATCAAAACATATTATATTAAACTGCTTTATTAACTCTCATACCAATAGGTTGTTAACTCTCATACGCTGCTTCCTCAGAGTCATGTGAGCCAACAAATGCAACATCACTGGACAACTTAGTTTCCTTAAGGGAGAACACTACTACTGCCAGAATGGTCAAATCAGCTAACGGATAGCAATGTTGGCTAGGACTGTGCTAAGTAATGGAAGTTTAGGGAGGGTCAAATAGACTCCTGGCCACAGATGGAGCAACAAAGTTTATTATCGCGCCAATGGTTGTGCCAAGATTTACTTCTTTCCAGGTCCAATATTCTCCAATACTGCATGAAACGAGATACAGAACAGCAGCTCTTATATTTCCAGTGCAGAACAGCACAGTACGGTCTCAAATTTATGATTGTGAATCATGTCATAATGTCCCCTGTCAAGAAACTTCTACAGTAACTGTGCACTGGTGCTGAATTTGGTTACACTTCTTGTCAGCATACTAAAAGTGTTCTGCGCCAGGTAGTGTGATACGGTATAGCATAGTTACAAATTTGTGATCACGCATTTAGTCGGCATTTCCACCGGAAAATGAGCCACACTGTACATGAGTACCTGTGCTAAATTTGGCTACGCTTCTTGCTGTGCTACCAAGTGTAGTGAACCGTGATGCCTAAATGGACTTGCCTTTAAAATGGATTATTCCTCACTTGCAGCTCAAGGAAACAAGAAGAGACACAATTGTGAGTTCTAAACTGTACTGTGGTTATAAGTTGAAAAGGTAATATTGTTTTGTAATTTGAATTTGTTTGAGTGTTTCTGTTGTATGTATAGGGCTTTAGGGTTAGAAATTGTTTATTGTACTAATAACTTATTGCAGGAACAGCTCTACAATGAGGTCCATCAAATTTGAACAAATTCATCATTAATGATTTCAGCCCTTTTCCTTGACAGACTGCTCTCAATCCCTGACCCCAGTCACTACATGCCAAATTTTGAATGTAAAACACCAGATATGGTAAAGATGTGAATGAACCTGATTAGCATTATAGACTGAATGATGTTGTTGTTTTTTTTTTGGTTTCTATGTGGTAAACTTTCATCAAGCTGAACAAACATACCAACCACACTGTCTGCTTAAAGGTTGTTTCATGTGCTGTTTAGTTGGTAAGACAAGCTTGTTTGTTTGCTGTCATCCATTTCTTTAACTAAGTTTCAGTTGTATCTTGGACTTAACCCAGGTCTTCATGGTGTTTGTTGGCTTGTTTAATCACATTTTATTGACTGTTAGCTGTGAGATTCAAGATGTGGAATTACATGTACCTGTGAACGTAATTCTGTTTGAAAGGCCTCAGAAACTATCAAGATATAAAATAATATTGATCTTTATAACGATATTGCTATTCTAAAGATGACATATGGAATCTTGAAATAACTAAAATATTACATTTTTGATACATGACAATCTAATTATGTGATGTGGTGGGACGTAGGTTTCCTTCTTATGACACCTACATAAGCTTATTGTGACACCTGGCATATCCCTACATAAGTGTTTATAAATGCATACTCTTTTGCTTCATTTGCTATTAGGGTTCAACTGGAACAAAGTTAGCTAAAGTAGTGTTTATGACACCTTTTGGAATAACAATTTAGGAACATTTATGTAGAGCTATGTTAGTTGTCATGAGAAGCTTACGCAAGTGTCGTAGCCTTATGAGCAGTATCCACCAGCAAAGCGTTACCATACATCCTTTACAGAAAACACACTTCTGCACATTTTTGTGCACAATTACTGTTACATTTGCATACTGGAGAAAAATAAAAACTGTACAAAACATATAGCACATTTTGTATTTTATTATTTTTTCTTTTTTTTTTTAACTCAGCAAACGAATAGAAGCAAAATGTCATATTTAAGTGTGTTCTTGGTAGAGGACATGTACTTAATTTCATTTCAACAAAACATGTAATTTTACCAGGGGTATTCAAATTCTGCATATGACTGTATCCATACAGAATGCAAACAGAATAAAAATGTATGTAACTATATAATTAATCACATAATTACTTTGAAATCCTATAGAAAAAGGCAATAATAACTCTAGGCTTCTATTAAAGTCAAAAGAACAACACATTTGCAAAAGGCCTGGCACAGAATCCCAGGAGTGTGACATCATTACCACTTAGCCCCCGACTGAATGCCACAGACCCAGGAGAGGGTGTTAATGTGTATTATTGCAGCGCTAGGAATAGCCCTACATCCGCTAGCATACTTTCCACCAGTGCAAAGCACTAATTAATGGTTACACAGCCACTGTAATGGGTGTTGATGACCTTACATTGCCTTTTTTTTATGAAGGTGGCGGTATTTAAACGGTCACCGGAACACAGTGCGACTTGTTTCACACCGCACCAGACACTGGATTCGATTAACTCGCACCAATATTTACTCTGCGGCAGGCCACAGCGGCTCATTGCACTCCTATGGATTTTTTCCCTTGTTTTGTTTACCAGTGTAACTTAATACGCACATTAGAAGTTATTTGCTTGCACCTGGCTCAGTCATTTCTGCACCGTGTGATTCTTAAAAGATTCTCATTAAAATAATGAGAGTGTTTCTGCTGATCGGCAAAACGTGACATTGGCCTGCCTTCCGAATGCGAGTGGCTCCGGAATTAAATAAATTAATATATGAACACCAGAATAAATAGTAATATGTTTATATGTTTAAAGCAGATAATGATTTCACCTGTTTTAGGGAAGCAAGATTGCAGTGTAATTACCCAATAATGTCCACAGATGCAGTGCTCTTAGGAGAGTTTGTCAGCAAAGGTTATGCATTTACATACACTGAATTGCCAGTATATTAGGTATATTCTAGTTTGTACCTAGATGGCCCTGATATTTGGCACGCTAGTTGAAATCCAGTTTTCCCATTGTCTCTACTACTGATTTTCCATGTTGTGGCAACCTGAAAAACCTAAGCATTTCCCTTACTGTTTAGGTGTCCCAATTTGTTTAGTGGAGCTGTAATAGTTGTAGAGGCAGTCATGGGCTAGAGTGCAGGGAGACAGCCTTGTGATCAGAAGGCTGCAGGTTCGATCCCCTGAACTGACAGGACATGACTGAAGTGCCCTTGAGCAAGGCACATAACCCCCAACTGCTCCCCGGGCACTGTGGATGGCGATGCCCACCGCTCCGGGCAAGTGTGCTCACTCCCCACTAGTGTGTGTGTGTGTGTGTGTGTGTTCACTAGTGTGTGTATGTGTGTGTTTCACTGCATGGATGGATTGAATGTGGAGGTCAAATTGCTATGTGCGCAAGCGCCATTGATTTAAAATTCACTGTGAACATGTAATATTTCATGACTCTCCACAGCTACGCCATAAGTATGTGGACACCTGACCACCACATCTACAGCTGCACGAAACAGTAATGGAACACTTTGGAGTTAGGTAGATTTCTGCTTTGATTACTAATAAAATGTGATCTGACAGCTATCTAAGTCACAATTACATACATTTAACTACTAACACATAAACAGTTATACTTTTCATGTCTTTTACTGAGCACATTGAGTGCTCAGTAACAGTGCAGGCTAGAAAGAACACAAGATGAGAACAAAGAACCAACCGAAGACTCTACAAACTGCAAAAACCTTTGTTGAAAGAAAATGGTGCTCATGAAAGGACATTGTGATGGATATTTGTGTTGTCCAAATAAAAAGAAGAAGAAGAAGAAGAAAAAGAAGAAGAGGAAGAAATTACAGCTCATCTCAAGTTTGCCCAACCCCCTGCATACCAACACCAAATCCTCATTTCAACTCTAAAGCATGGTGGAAGTAGCATCATGGTTTGGGGCTGCTTTGCTGCCTCAGAGCCTGGACACCACTCAGAGCCTAGGCACCACATGATCTTTAAGGGAACAGTGAAATCAAAGTGTATCACAGTGTATATACAGTGTATCAAAACATTTTGCAGGAGAATGTAAGGGCAGCAGTTCATGACTTTAAGCTAAAAAGACATCGGGTGACGCAACAAGACAATGATCATAAGTATACAAGTAAATCAACTAAAGAATGGTTGAGAAAAAGGAGATTTGTGTTATGGAATGGCAGGTCACAGTCCTGACCGTGACCCTATCAGGATGCTGTGGCATGACTTTAGGAAGGCTGTGCAAGCAAGGCATCTCAGAAGAACTGACTAATTGAAACACATTTGCAGGGAGGGATGTTACAAAATTCCTCCTCAGTATTGTGCAAATCTACTTTGCAGCTAATGTTTGCTGGAGGTGATCTACAGGTTTTTAAATTCAAGGATTCACTTACTTTTCTTGCCGTATGGATGTTAATTAATGTGCCTAATAAAAGACATGAAAAGTACAACTGTTTGTGTGTTATTAGTTTAGTTACATTTAGTTGTGTCTATAATTTTGACTTACATAACGATCAGAGCACATTTTTATTGATAATCAATTCATAAATCCAGGAAATCCCAAAATTCCAAAGGGTTCACTCAACTCTTCTTACCACTTGGTGGACATCTAATCCCAAATCCATGGGCATTAATATGGAGTTGGCCCTCCCTTTGCTGCTATAACAGCCTCCACTTTTCTGGGAAAACTTTCCACAAGATTTTGTGGGCACTAGACGAAGGCCTGTGCAGGCCACTGGAGTTCTTCCACTGCAAACAGTCTGTGTCTTTCTGAGCCTTGCTTTGTGCACAGGAGCACAATCATGCTGGAACAGGAACGGGCACTCCTGAAACTAGTTACAAAGCTGGAAGTATATAAATGTCTAGAATATTTTTATATATTGTAGCATTAATATTACCCTACCCTACCCTGCATTTAGCATTACACTCAACGATTTTAGTCTTGTGTTCAACTGCTTGGCCATAGAAATCCATTTCATTTAGTGCCTAACGGTTCTGTCTAATGTTGTTCTAAGAGGCAGCTTGGAACTTAGATTGGGGGCTATACTCATATACTATACTCAAATAACTTTGTGTGCATCACCGAAAGAAATAAAACTGGATTGAACACACGACAGATGGATTTTTTAAATGCATGTGTATTTTGCACTCATTCCAAAACAGGAAAGCACACCTGATGTGCTGTTCAGTATTATATGATGTTATGTCAAATCTGACTGTTTTGTATTTTGTATTTTTGGGGCAGCGTCAGTAACGCAAGACAAAAGCACAGTGTAATGTGTCTTTGAATGGAATTTGCAAAAGGAATAATTGCTGCATTTGTTTATACCAATGTGCAAGATAAAAATCGTGAATCAATAAAAAATAAGGTTTTTAAAAATGGCAATTTAAAAAATATTACTTAAAAAGACATTATGTTGCATTTTTTTATTTGCACCTGTATTTGCATTAATATGTATGTGCATTTAATATCTTAAGTATATACAGTCGAGTCACATTATTATGACCACTTCCTACTTTTTGCAGCAGCAGCAACTTTTCAGAGCACCATCCTTGCAGATCATGTACACCCATACATGCTGATTGTCTTCCCTGGGGCGGATGGGATCATCACTGTTCGCTGAATGTCCACAATCGCGGCTGTTGGGTCAGTCAGGTAAAGAGATAAGACCTTTGCTTAAGTCACATCCACGGCTGAGCGTGAAACCTGAATCATTCACATGCCTCACAATGTCAAACCAGCCCACCAAGTTTCATGCCTGTTGGTTGATTTCATTTGGGTGCAACTTCTTGAGCAACTACTCTTTTGAGGATGAGTTTGTATATTAAATATGAATCAAAAAAATGCAAATAATAGACTTGCACACAAGACCCCTTAACTGTGGTAGAATCATAGTAACACACTACCTTTCTCAGCATATTGCTTTATTTTGCCCCAAATGATCTTCCAGTGTTCCCTGAGAGAGTTCATTGCCCTTGAGCTGAGGATTGGCTACAAACATGAATATATGTGCAATTAGCTCCTGATAGTGGAAAAAAAGGAAAAGAAGGAAAGTCATGGCTCAACCATTCCCAAAAAGGGGGAAATTTCTCCAATGAGCAGCAGGGTGTCTGGAGACACAGCTCATAAGTCATCAGGGAGGAGGCAATTTATTTTCTTTGCGTTTAATATGTCACAGGCCGATGCGTGTGTGTCTGCGGCGCGTGGCTCGCCCGGCACAGGCCCGCCGCCGTAGCCACGGATACCTGTGGTGTTCTTCATGGTTCAGGAGCTTCTAATTTAAATGGGAAGTAGCACATATTTCATAGAAACACTGGGAGACGAAGTGAGAGGGGGGTGCTGAGAGCAGCTCTAGCTCAGGATGAGCCCTATGATGTAGTGCTCTTTCGCTCAAATGATCCACCAAACACCACCCCCCCGCCCCCCCCCAAACTCCTTCTAGACGTGTCTGGGTGGGTCACGGATCAGAGCCGGTTGAGGCACAAATGGTAGAACATGCTGGTAGGAAAGCAATGGGCCACAGCCAGGGCGCAGCACTAGCTAGCTGGCACACACTGAGGGATTTGGCTCAGTATGTCTCTTAAAGGCTACCCCTCATGAGCTCATAATGGACTCAGAGGCCTCCACTAGGGCCATTTCATAATGGGCTGGATATAAACCCAACCTGACAGATGGACTCCAACATGTTTTCCCAACAGGTGAGCCAAGAGCAGTCAGGACACACTTCATAGCAACCCTGGATCCAGTTTTCAACTCAATCCCAAGAAAGCACCCTGGTGTAGAAGGTTCTCAACTGTAGTTTGCAGGGGTGGGGGCAAAAGTTTAGGATCATCAGTGAAAAGTTGGGAAACAACGTTTTCGATTATATAAAACCAAATGTTGCAGATACATGCTTTAATAAGGGTTACTAGAACAGTAAATTAATACTATATCAGAACATTGGTTTCCAAGATTGTAACTGAGAACTGGTTGATGTGCTCTTTTAAAAAATGTAAGAATGTAAATAACTAAAACAGATGCGACCAGGGCACTAATAATCTACTACTTCGTAGCTTTAAGAAATGGTAGATGTGTCCACAATGACAAATAGAGGTGTTGGTGATTCTGTAATGACTGATGAAGCTGAGAAAGCTGTACAACATTAAGAATTAACTAATCCACTACAATGCTAGAAGTAGGTACAGTGCACTTTTGTTCCTCAAGGTACAAACACTGTAAATGTACCCTCAAAGACACATTTTAAGGTCCAACTGTGAAGCTTATATACGTTTTTTCCAACTGGCAAGGTACATACTTGTACGTATTCATAACCTATTTTTTTAAAGCAGAACAATATATTTAAAAGGCTGGAGAAAGGACTGGGTATGCGGAATCCTGGGTATTTAAAAGGAATATGGTACACTTATGTTCCCTAACTAAAGGTACTGAGATATACCCTGGGTACAACCCCAGTGACAGTTCCATACCTGTTTTCATATATTTTATTTATTTTATATATTTTATAGAGAATACCAATTAAATTATTAAATAAATAATATACTGTAATTATACATTTATATGACCCTTTATGTAGAATGTATAAATATCTGTAGACGTATCTGTATATTCATAAATATCAGTATAACAATGATTGTCACATTCAGTATTCTGATATTAATTATAAAACTTCATTACAACTTCCAAAGTCATTTTACAATCATCTGCAGCTCTGAGATTGCTTCAAAATCCAAAATTTTACTGATTAATGCTAATCATTTGTATCTACATATACTTCTGGAGTGTTAGAATTAGTCCTTTCAAAATAATAGGCAAAAAATGAGACGAAAACATTTCTATGGCAATGCTAATTTCTGCTAGAACTGCTATAGGATTTCTACTAGTATGTTTGTGTTAATTGTACTGTGCGTGAACATTTTTAGCTGTGCTAGATAATACATGTTTGAAGATTGTAAAAGATGTTCCATTTTTTAAGTGTGGAAAATGGGTCGCAAAGCAGATGTTAATGATTGGCATAAAGGAGACGATTGCATTTGGGTGGGCCAAAGACCATAGTGTGAAGGATGTAGCTGAATTTGCAGGTGTATGGAAGCATACGGTCATACAGGTCTACCAGCAGTGGCAAAAATCAAAGTCTACAGGAAATTCTCCTTAGAATTGTGCAGGGAAGGCTTCCACCAAATATGGACCAACTGCGCAATTCTTTGATGCAAGAGTGTCTGAACATTGATGTGGCCTACATCCAAAAACTTGTCCAGTACATGCCAAATCGTATTACAGCTGTTTTTCATGATCATGGAGGTATTGCACGCTGGCTGCTTGTTCCGCACTACATCACAGCTATGAGACTGCTTGTTTGGCTATCTGGGCTTGCCATATTAATATATTGTAGACCACCTGGGTGGAAGGCAGGTGGTCTACAAGGTACACTATGCCACAGTTATGAGCTTGGGCTGCTGTAGTGTAGCATGTGGACGCAACAGCCCGCAGCTAAGGACTTTTTCCAGGCTACAGGGCTTTTGGATTGGGTGCCTGTGTTGTGCTACACCACAGTTGCAACTTATTATTATGAGTAGTTATTTGTACATCGTCGCTCCAAAATGGTCATTTTACAAGAGGTAAAACATTTGGAACGTCTAATTGATTGTTCATGCAAAGAGTTTGTACCCCAAGTAATTCTGGAGCATTTCTGCTGCCCTGTTCATCATGAAATTTCTGCTCATCATTAAATGGAGATACAGAGTTTTGCCCCACCAATGACAATATGATATGAAGCTTTTCAGCAGTGGTGTATCTTCTGTTTAGGATCCAAACCTTCTGACTCAAGCGCTTCATGTACATCAGCATGGCTCGACTTGTGCTGCCGTAATCGGATAATCAAGAAGCAATCAAGTCCAGTCCAGTTTATACAGACTCCTAATAAGCCCCAAAAGGAAAATCGCAATTTCATTGTTTACCCTTTAGTGTTCCAGGCGATGTTGTAAGATATTGTTGTACTTTTGAGTTTAACTATGTCATTCGAAAAAAATAAAACCAACAGAAAAGGGAAAAAAAACTACACCAGGAATCATTTAAAGGGCCCTCGCTCAGGGCTAAAGCACTGCAGTAACCCAATCAATAGATGCTAGCACGGCCCTTAAGGGACACATAATCTATTCAAAGCTGTATCTTATTGTGCTCTGTGTTCAGACTGATATTTGTCTGAGTTCTGAATCAGCATCATCTCTCTCGCTTAACCCAAACACACACACACGCACGCCAAACAGACCACAACAGCGCTGACCTCTGACACTTGACCCCCGACACTCTGACCTGTTGTCTGATGGCCTATCGATTACGTCTGGGTTTTGCCGGGTAATTGTTGGGATCATAATCGCATCACATGCTGTTTTGTCTCCAGAACAGACACAAATGTATTCACAATCATTTGTCTATACTAAGCATGTAATGTTAGTTGAAACATTATGTTAAAAAGATAATTCCATCCATTTCCCATCAAAATTCTGGCATAAACAAATGACTAAAATGTGAATAAAGGCATTCAAAGTGATTTGATGCTAAATGCTACAATCTAGAGAAACTTACTGAATTAGCATTATCCACAGCAGTGGTGGTGCAGCAGGGGAACCAGATGTCTGAAGTGTTTTAATGCCTCTAAAAGCTCCCTACTACATGAAACAGTTTGGAATATGCTGCCTGGTGCTTGGGACGTTGTTTTATGATAGTTTTGAGACTAAAAAATAATCTATTCATGGTGGGAAGTTAAGTTTACTTAAATCATTTGAGGTAATTTGTTGCCTCAACTGAATTAAGTTTTAAAAACTCTTTTTTGAAGTTCACTGAGTTAAATACATGTGCATCACACAGGCAGGATTACACTTTAGATTCACAATGTAATTTACACGTAGAAGAGTGTAAACAGTAGCGTGCATATACCTGCATGAGAGTCAAAAGCAGTTAAAGTGAATTACACTCCACGACTGTAGGGGGAGCCCAAGAGCAAATTCTTGTATAACGCTGCTTTAAACAGATGGCACTTTTAAAAGTGGTGAGGAGAAAATTGGGATTTCAGAAAGTGGTGGGAACATGTTCCCAGTATAAATCATAGACATGCAGTTCTTTAACAAACCGTTAATCAGTTAATTACACTTATCATAATAAGAATAGCTGCACAAATGCCTGCACCCGGAAGGAATCGACTGACAGGAATGAAACTTGGTGGGTAGGTTTGAGATTGTGAGACAGGTGAATAATTCAAGTTTCACGCTTGTCCACGCATTTGACGTTAGCAAGGACCGGCTTTATCGCTGTTCCTTGACTGACACAACAGCCACAACAGTGGACACTCAGTGAGCCGTGATGCCCTCCATGAGTCATCCTGTTAGTGCCAGCACTGTTGTCAGACAGCTGCATGATGCAGGACTACATGCATGCAGACCGTTACAACAACTGCCCTTAACACCACCTCAACATCACCAACAAAGACTACAATGGTGTCATGCCAGACTGTCATGGAATGACTAATAATGGCAGCGGGTCATCTTCAGCGACAAGTCCCACATCACACATCATATGTCCAGAAAGCCTGGTGTCATTTCACCTCCACCCCCACTGTAAAATCTGCAGGAACTGTGTGAGAATATTTAAGCTGCATGGGATGGATTATCACAGGACACCTCTACAACTTCAGGCCGAGGCGTCAGACATTTTTGCGGTAGCAAACATGGTGGCCCGATGCCATACAGAGAGACACCGCTTCTGTATGTGTCGCTCAATAAATATTCCTCATATCAGTCTAAATGTATCATCATTTATTGTTCCTGGTAACCTTTATCTTCCTTCCCAATAGCACTGCATTAGCAACTAATTTTTGATGATGAGTGTAGAACCTTTTCATTATTTGGAGTTTCTTTAAACTTCAAAAAGGTTCCTCATGCTCGCATCTCTCATGTATCAAAAAGATGCATCCACTGAAATGTTCTTTAGGGAACCAAAAGTGGTTCTACTGTGGAAGTGCTCTGAAGAACCTGTTCTTGCACCCTTTGAGACTGTATGATTCTCAGTTTTACTGCAATAGTGAAACTGACAGAAGCGTAATCAGGCATATCCCAGCCTTTCCCTGAAGGATGCTTTGGGTGGGATGGAGCATTTTCCATCAGCCGCTCTTGAGGGCTTGGCTCCTCTCGCTGTGTTTCTGGCCTCATTGGCTGTGTAACCATGGGGAAATGAGAGACACAGGCTTGTCTCTGTTGGCAGGAGTCATCATGGGAGGCTCTGGGTTCAAGTCACCGAGCAGGAGATTTAGAATGATCAGTCCTATCAGCAAAGACAAGAGCATTTTTAGTTGTTCACTCATTTGAAATTGGCATCTCTTCACATTTCAGATTTCAGAACTGCCCAGTAATACATAACTTGGCAACAGTAAAATTCAATAATATTTCAGTATAGAGGGACATTATAAGGCCGTTATAGTGCACTTAGTAAACCTTATCAAGGCAGTAGTTGGAAGATGGTTATTACGACATTACTAAGCAGTAACTAGGAGGAATTAAGCCTTATCCAGAGCACTACTAATGCTCTTATTAAGTCGTGTCAGTCTATTAGCTGGTACATACCTGGTTCTTTATTACTACATTGTTACACAGATTACACAGACCATTTTACACTAACACACCATGCGTTTTAATTAACGCTGGTGCCACATCTCCACACATCTGCCTGAATGTCAAAATGCAACTAGGCCAATGTCTGAGTAACTAGAACTGTCTAACATGTGTCTATAAACCTATTCATGAGAGTTTTTTAATTTTTTACATTTGGCTCGGTTGGTTTCACACCACAATGGATACAGTGGACCAAATGACACAAGCGGGGGTGGGGTTGCTGTTTAGTCAGACATTTTGCAAACATGCTATCACTCCATTACTGTCATATTTACCACTGTGGAAATATAAAAATATAAAATAGAGAAGATAAAAGTCAATGTGCACCACAAAACAAAGCCAGTAATAACAAACTTTACTTAATATCTTCAGCTTTATTGAGTTACAAATTTTAACTTAACCATGCTGGTTATGCAGGATGCTGATGTTTGTCTGCCCTTATTATCAGCTGCAGGAACTATATGAACTATCTGTAAACTGTTACAGCATGGACAGTACAGTGCTAAGAAGATGGTGCAGACCTAAATACAGGTGGAGTGCTTACACATCAAAATGGATGAAACCAGAAACAAGAAAAAGTTGGTTAGGTAAGGACTAAATAAGGCAAGTGCAAGATTATAGCTTGAACAGTAGAATAAAGTTAATATAGTAGAATAAAAGAATATTCAAACGGACATTCAGCAAACTCATAGTGTGACTGTGTATTAGTTTGTGTATTGCAGTAAATTATTTTTTACCAGGTTTGTGAGCTACAGTTCTTCTTTTTTTACAAAGTGATCTATTTTCCAGAACATTTGGGATACATTTAGTGCTTAATAGACTTCAAGTAGCTTCTGGAACTGTGAGAACTCTCTAGACGTTTATGGAACTGTCTAGGATTTTCCATTTTTGATGTTCCAACTAAGTAAGTGGATAGAGCATAGTGGCTGCATCCATCAGACACATTCTTCTACGCCCGTGGCCAATTTATCAAGACAAGAGCGAAAAAGTACTCTGTGAAATCATCTGCTAAGATGTGTGAGGCCTACAAAGCTTGGCATGCCTGTCGAGGATCAAGACAAAAAAAAAAAGTCACAATTTTTGATGTTCTAACAAAATACATATTACATTACAATTATTACATTGTAATATATATTTTATGCAGTGTGTTCATATCTTACACATTAAAGTAACGTGTGGAAGATGATTTAATTTCTTTGTCCTGCTCACAGAAACAAAGTTTATGATGAATATAGCTGTTTTTGTTTATGTTTTACGCATACGCAATTGATATATCACTACTTTTCGAAATATGATGAGTCCTGAATAATAATTGTGTTACACCTTAATACTTGATTCTTCTAGACACAGCTAACATCTTGACCCAAAACATCCAAGCCCCTAGTGATCATGTCAAGCGTGGAAGTGGCAATAAAAATTCCAAGAAAAAGAAGCCTTAATAATGGATAGGGGACTGCATCCTCCTCAGGTCAACACCACATATCAAACAATAACCATAGAAAAGCAATAGAAGTTGTGAATGAAGGAACAAAAAGCATTCGGATTAGCCAAAAAATAAAAAATAAAAAAATACAGCTGATGATATAAACCTATAAATGATTATCTAAAAGGAGTTCTAATGAGAATTAAACCCATAAATGGTTTCAGTTCAGTTCAGTTGACTCACAAAAAACTACATTAACTTTGAAAACCAACACAAACAAAACACATCAAGCTAGTGATACATACATAAAGCGTCTGATCCAACAAAACCTTTTTGCAACCCTCTTAAAGATAAAGCAGCTGATCTTTGATGCTAGCCGCTGACGCACAGCACGAAAAGACCTCAAAACCTTGACGGCAAATTGAGTTTGTTGTGTATACAAGCACCTGCCAGATTTAATTTTGAATGGATGATCCAAAATGGATTTTTGATCCAAGGAAAATGAGGAAAGCTGTCTGGAGCAACAAAAAAAAGAATGGGGGAAAAAAGCCAGGAAGGGAGCAGATCTATAACTCTCCAAAGCCGAGAGATGTTGCTCCCAGGTGGAGAATATATTTCTTCTCCCTCGCTGTGTCTTCTCCCTTCGACGAGTTGTTTTCATGTAAAGAAAAACCTATAGGTCTGACCTCCTCACCACGTTGCCTGTGGCCATTCGCAGATTGCATGTTTTCAGTGCTTCATCCTTGGGGAGAGATCCAAATCAAACCGCCATAAATATTTCAGTGCTTTCTCTTGCTCTCTGGACCTCTTGCTAATACACTTGCTGCTTCGGCCAGGCAAAATCCCTCCTGCTTACTTTCACAGCTAAGTTGTCATTTTTCTGGCCGGCGTTGTACATCACCTAATGAAGAACACAGACACTGCTGTCTATATCACATACACTAATACTGAGTTCAGCACAAACTGGTGAATGAATATATGCATAGATAGATAGACCTACGGACAGACAAATAGACAGACAGACAGACAGATAGATCTACAGACAGACAGACAGACAGACAGACAGACAGATAGATAGATAGATAGATAGATAGATAGATAGATAGATAGATAGATAGATAGGAACTCATATTTCAATACCTATTGTTATATAGTTTAAATTTTTGCATTTAAACTATATAACCAAATGCCAAAGACGTTTATCGTAAAATAAATAATTAATAAATAAATAAACAAATAAATTTAGTCCTTTTTAACTGTTTAAAGAAGACAGAACTTTATTCTATTCCTGTTTATGTTTGCTCTTTTTAGCTGTTCATAAGATAAAAGTCTTTAATCCTAAGTATGATAAGTTCAATTTTAAGTATGAAATGATAAAACGAATAATTAACTAATAATAATATTCTGTCTGTGTTTGTCACTTTACACATATCCCTTTTTTAGATTTAAAACAGCATCAATGTCCCATTTATTTCACTGTATCACTGTGTTATGTTTATACTTTAGGTAAGAGAGGAAATTACTTTTATCATAAATAAAGCTACCTTTTCCTAAATATTTTTTTTGTTATCATTTTTAAATGGTTTTGTACCTTTTCATAAATACATGTCTGTAATAACTTGTGGGAAAGAGCAACTCAGAGAAAGAGAAATTGTTCAGAATAAAAACGAGAAGCAGTGATGGTCTTTAGAGGAATATCTAGACATCTGGTAACCATCTGAGAGTACCTGGAGGAAAGCCAACAGCGCTCAAAAAAATGAAAATGACTTCATTATGATGGTATAATCATCTTGCATATAGCTGGGAGTCCGGATGGGGCTAACGTTAACCATCCTCCAGCAGTGCTGGGCATCAGTGTGTCGGGGTGGGTGGGGTTTGATGGGGGTAGTGTGTTGGGGAATCTATGTTAAAGGCTGTTCACAGGAAACTGAGGATTGACCTTACATCCTGACACTAAAACTCTAAAACCACTCTCGCTCACATGTGAAAAGTAGTGCTAACTCGGAGCGGGAGAGTGAAGAGAACCCCCCCACTCTTGCAGTGATGCTGGTGTTTCGGATGAAGTTTCCAACCACTAGATGTGCATTGTTTATTTATTCAAAGTGACTGTGACAATGCCCATTAATTAAAGGACCATTCAAGAGGCATGAAACAGTCCTCAAACCCTCTTTCCCCTCGCCAAAACTGACGGTCCATTAGATGTGCTGCTTCAATGGTGTTTTTGCATCAGTTTGAGGCTGACAATGATCCGTGCCCTGCGACTGCTTGGTGCTTGATGAACACATTAACAGGATAAACTCTTGGACGGAGTCCAGTTAATCAATTCTCCGTGAGACCACTTTGCACAAACACCGTATTTACACCGACGGGATGGGTGTGAGGTTGTCAGTTCACCTGGCAACCGCAATGAAAAGCCTGATCTCAGGAGCAGCGCAAAGTGCTTTAAAATCCGTAATTGTGTGTAGTTTTGGACAAGCACTGGTTCCGCTCACAGCAAATACCAGGCCAAGTCTTTTAACAGCACCAATGCCATATGAATGGCAGACTGAAGTGTATGCATGCATCTATACAGGAAAATCCAACACCTTCAGTTCATCAAACGATGTACCAAAACATTGCATCTTCAAAACAATAGCTCTGTAGAAGAAGGAAAAGCATTCTATGCTTGAATGTACACTCGTCATCATTGATTGCAATGCTATTGGGAAGGAAGATAAAGGTTACCAGGAACAATAAATGATGATAAATTTACGCTGATATGGGTAATATTTATTGAGCTACACATATAGACGTAGTGTCTCTCAGTATGGCGTCGGGCCACCATGTTTGCTAACACAACATGCATACATCTCAGCATGGAGTTGTAGAGGTTCCCAATGGTGTCCTGTGATAATCCATCCCATGCAGCTTGAATATTCCCACACAGTTCCTGCAGATTTTGCGGTAGGTGTGGAGGTGGAGTGACACCAGGCCTTTTGGACGTGTGACTCGTGACAGCAAACCGTTCATCTTTCGTTGGTTGTCTTCACCAAGACAAAAGCAGGACTTATCACTGAAGATGACCCGCTGCCATTCTGAGTCACTCCATGATAGTCTGTTGCAGTCTTTGGTGACGTTGACGTGGTGCATGTAGTTCTGGGTCTTGCAGCCATCTTCCAATGGTGCTGGTACTAACATAATGACTAATGGAGGGCATCACTGCTCACTGAGTGTCCGCAATTGTGGCAGTTAGGGCAGCCAGGTACGGTAATAAGGCCCGTCCTTGCTTACGTCACATGCCTAGCCGAGTGTGAAACTTGAATCATTCACATTTCTTACAATGTCAAACCTGCCCACCAAGTTTCATTCCTGTCGGTTCATTCCTTCTAGGAACTATTTGTGCTAAAACTGTTATTTTGATGATGAGGGTATGTGAATGTAACAATGGGGCATGATTATTGCACTGTTCTTTTAGCAATGTTTACAGGCAGCTGGTGCTTTTTCAGTTAGAAAGTCTTGATATGACAGTGTCAGTATATATATATATAGAAACAAAGTTGCTAACACGTCAGTGTGGGGGATCTTATAACACCACTGTAGTGTTATTATTATTCTTAACAAGCCAAGATCTGGTAATTAACTGCTAATTACTACTTAATTAACTCGACGGAATGCTAGAACACCCTTGTAGATTAATGACCATGTTCAGAAGTTTATTGATCATGTTTTACACAAAAAGTTGCATCATTAAACCAGGTAAGAATGATCAGCACAGAGCTCTCAGCTGTCCGGATTAACCTATGGAAAATGCATACAGAGGAATGTAAGAGCTAGAAATGAATAGCTGGGATATGAAATAAACTGACTAGAACAACTAATGATGCTTTAAGACATTATTTCCACTGAACCTGGGCAATCTCAAGTGTATTTTGTATCGAAGATCACTGTAACGTTCATCTTTTCTGTCAGAAATCTCCTAATTAAATCGAGGCCAGTAGCTGCCAATACAGCGAAATGCACAGCCACCTGCAGTGGCCACTGTGGGGTCTAGACGTTTAGGGAGTAACTACAATGAATTAAGGATTTTCCAGTTTTGTATTATGCAACATGTGCACAATGAAGCATCAAGTCTATTATTGTGTTTTGATTCATATTAATATGTCAAACACAAATTGCTTATTAGCTCTAAATAAGGACAAGCTGAGCCTGGGGTATGAAGTGAATACACAGCTTTTAACCAGGTGTTAACTTCTAGGCCTTATTCAACATGAACTGAGCGTATTAACATCACTTCTAGTCAATTCTATCTAACTTGTTCAACTGCATCTTAGTGAAAGACTCCTTAATTAACACTAGTTAATTAGGAATGTTTGGCTTGATACATTAGTTACCAGCTATTGGCTTTATAAGACTTAACAAGGCAAGACTAAAAGAATCCAACTACACAGTCTATTAAATTATTATTAGTAGTAATATTCCTCCCCCATTACTGATGTCAAGTGTCTGTAAAACACTTTGAGCTGTCAACGGTATGAAAGGTGCTCTATAAATAAACATTATTATTATTATTATTATTACTGCTTCAAAATGATTTTCATTCTACACTGACTTAGAAGGAGAATGACGTCTCTGTCATTTCCACTCTAAGCCCAGAACACCTGCTATGATGCTATACAACATGCACAAGACCTCTTATGAGAACCATGCAATGCTTTATGCACCACAACACACACAAACTACTTTGGGTCTTCAGCTAGTTACAAGAAGGACCTAACTCAGTATTCCCAATATGAATATCATGGAGGCTGAGAGGATGGAGGCTGAGAAGAATGCAAAGAAGGCAATGCTGGAGAAAGGCGAGCAAGAGACCGGACAGGAGTAAATCTCAGACTGTGTTTTACTTGGTGGCAAGAGCTAAAAGAGAAAAAGAGATGCAAGAGATTCACACATCATCCCAAGAGCAAAAAACACTAATTCTGGTATAATGTTCTATGAGTTAATCAGCATTTACACACAGGGAAATTAACAAATAGAACTGTTTTTCTGCTCAACATGAGGACACTTGGCACATCCTCATTCACGTGTTTGGTCATTGTAGCAGAGGGAGGATAAACAAAAGTGGAAAACACAGAGATATCAGGCCAGTTAGCCGATCAAGCTGACTCATAAAGGCTGTGAAATTCCCCTATAAATCAATACAAATAAGCATCAAACCTGGAAACAATGTGGAAAGTCATCGATCCTGAACTCGTTCGCCTCTCAAAGCTGTCTTGCTTGTGGACTAGTGGGCTATGTGTTCAGTTATGCAGCTAGAATAACTACATGATTAAACACAGGTTTAAAGGATTTGCATCTTGACCCTCCATATCATCACTGCTATATAGGTGGGCAAGCAGAAATCCTGTCCGACTCCTTTGTCTCCATATCTCATATACCTAACACACTGAATGCTCATTCTTGTTGGTTTATACATCATTCACTCATCATCAAAAGAATATGACACAAATAGTGGCACCCAGAAGGAATCAGCTGCCAGCAATGAAAGTTGGTGAGTAGGTTTGACATCATGAGATATGTGAACGATTCAAGTTTCACGGTTGGCCGTGTTTGCGACATAAACAAGGACGGGGTTTATCACTGTACCTGATTGGCCGCTGTGAGGACTAGAGGTTAAGGCAGTAATTATAATAAAATAGGGATTTTCCAGTTTTGTATTAAGCATCATGGTCTTGTGTACAAGAGAGCATCAAGTCTATGATTGTCTTTTGATTCATATTAATATGTCAACAACAAATTGCTACTTGGCTCTAAACACAGACAAGTGGAGCCTCTGGCCTGAATTGAATATACAGCTGTTAACCAGGTGTTAACTTCGTAGGCCTTATTCGTCATGAACTGAGCTTAGTAACATCGCTTCTAGTCAATACCTAACCTGTTTGACTCCATCTCATCAGATTCTCTTAGCAAAACACTCCTTGATTAACACTAGTTAATTAGGAATGTTTGGCTTGATAAATTAGTTACTAGCTATTGGCTTGATAAGACTTAACAAGGCAAGACTAATGGCCATCTAAAAGATTATGATGTATAAAACTAAGTGATGTATAATAAATATCCTTGGATTTTCGTAATTGCTTAGCACAGTTAAGCAGCCTGTTAAATACCACATACTGGGTACAGGAGGCTGAATTAGAGCACTGCAGGAGCATTATAATGTCCCACTTCCCTGAGTTACCAGGAGTTACCAAGTAAACCATTCTCAAAGGTTTGCTGTGGTATTGTCATGGTTGCCAATTGCTTAACTTCGAATGGTTACTACTGTGCCTAAGATTAACAAGCACAGGTACAGATAAAGTAGTGGGGCAAATAGGCCCAACATATATTACAAAATATATAAATCACTTGGAACTCAAATCTTAAAACAACCTTTGTTTTGCTTTGTTCTGTTCTAAGACCTCATTGTGAGCATGGAGACATAAATTGCGGGCCAGCATTTGGGTTATTGACAGGCCAATGGGCAGGACGAGTCCACTGGTTGTTTTGCAGGCAGTGTAAACAGGATTACCATTGGCAGATTGCAGGGAAAGCAGATACAAACAGCTGCTTCGGCACGCGCAGATTCAAATCTCCCTTAATGAACTGCAGCGGAGAGAAGTGTCTTACCGAGAACCTGCCAGGAAAGAGAGAGAGAATAGAAGAATGGGGGGGAGAAGGAGAAAAAGCAGAGGAATGCTATTTACTGAGCACACAGACACGCTAGACACGCTAGCAACAATTTTAGCTTGACGGTGATAAAAATAAAGGTGCCAAAACAGCAGCACCTTCGAAGAACCACTATTCTCAATAGAGCTCTACTGAAACCTTGAGTTGAAATGTTCTTTAGGGAGTAGTTATTCTATGGGATCCTGGTATAGAATCCTAAAGCTAAAGTTTTTGCTAAATAACGTTCTGCTGCTTTTCTTCGTGGCCTCTATTCTGAAGTTCCTTCTCTTCTGGTAGGTTTTCCCTGAAGGTCACGGTTGATGCAGAACCAGAAAAGGTTAAAAACTCGATAAAGTACTTTTTACTCCACGTGTTGGAACTGGATCTAGATTTTGACATTGACAATGTCACTGCACCCACCCCTTCCCTCAGCAGGGGTCAATGCGGGGTACTTTGCCCTAACAAGGTAGCAACAAAAGTCTAGCCACTGATGAGCTACAGCAGCAATCAGCTCAATCAAAGCCCATGTCTTTGTTAAAAGTCCTAAGTCGTGCTGGAGACACTCCTGAATAATGTGTTTGGCAGGAATTGATGGCACCTGACTGTTTCAGCAAGGGGCAGGCAATCCCGTCCGCAATCCATTTGCCGTAATGGAGCCGAGGACTCTACGAATCCACACACACACACACACACACATCCAGTCAGAACATCCAACACTGATGAAGTGAGCCAGGACAAAGCCAAGCGTCCTCTCTCCTAATGACCCACTGCCACACTTAGCCGCTGCTTTTCTGCTTTGTAGTATTAATGAATCCCTCCTTGATGCTCAGCCGGCTTACACCCAGCAGAGGTGCAACACAGAGGCAACTTTTTTGTTGTTGTTGTTGTTGTTGTTTTTGAGAAAATGAAAAGGGATCACGATACATTTTTCTTTCCAAAATATTTTGCGTCCGACCATTCGTCAGGAGGAGGCAGTAAATCATGGATGCGCGAGTGAGGATCGAAAGCAATTACCATTAGAACAGCGCTAGTGCTGCCTGCACTCCGCATGCCCTGTGCCTGAATCTCAATGCACTTCGGAGTGTGTGTGCGCGCAATTTAAGCGCCCGATCGATATGTCCGTGCAGTTAGCGGCCAACAACTCCCTTCAAGTGCCTTGGCGGACCAGGAACCTCCCCCCATCCGAACTCCCCCCCCTCTCCGCTGCCTCCAAATGTCAAAACGTTCCAGCTCGGACTGTTCTGGGGAGAAATTGTTCTTGTGAAACATTATTGACATACTTTAACCCACATTTCCAGCATCCAAGGGGAGGAAAGTCAATTCTCATTTGGAAGGAGACGAGGCAAATGGGTGTGGGGGGGCTTGGGTTGGGGGGGGAGGGGATGGCTAACTCTCCCTTGCACCGTCCTCACTTTGAGATCACAGGGGTCAGAGGTCACAGGGTTGCTAGCAGCCCAAGGTCAAGGTGATCGAGGGACGTTGGCCTTCATCTGATGCACCGCGGCCCCCGGCGGGCCAATCAATACCATTAAAAAGTCTGACTGATCTATAGGCTCCGCCTACGTCCAGCTCTCTTTTTCCTCCTTCCTCAGGCCCTGTCCACTCCTTCGCTTTCCTTCATCTCCCTCTCTCTCTCTCTCTCTCTCTTCTTGTCTTAGGCTTTCTCTCTCTATGTAACTACTTCCATCTTGATAGACCACCCACCCTCCTCCTCCATGTGTAGCTGGACCAACTGAAGGAAGATTGGTCCGGTATTGTTTGAACAGCATTTTATTAAGCCCGCTCTCTTTAATATTTACATTGGTGCATTTGAGGGGCTGAAGCTGCATGAAGCAATTACACACATGACCAAGTCGATAGCCACAGAAATAGCGGAAGCCTTTATCATCCTCGCTGCAAAAAAAAAAAGAGAGAGAGAGAGAGAGAGAGAGAGAGAGAAAAAGAATATTGCCAATTCTCCAGCCCGGCCAAAGATGTAGTTTGCATTTCAATTAAACAGGAGCAAAATGCTGGTATTTTCCTCAAAGTCGGTGTCAATCGGCAGAGCAGCAGAAAGCACGAAGGATGAAGCACTTTGTGCGCTCCGCGACCACGAAAGAGAATTACACAAGCAGAGGGGGGGATTCAAATGCAACAAATATACACCGACACCCTCCCATTTTCCTTACATCTTTAATCCAGTGGAGGTGAATATCTAGCACAATGCACCTCGAGCCTATAGATAATGTTTTATTACTCGCCTAAGGGCTCTCTCATGAAATCCCTTATTGTCAGTCAAAAGCAGCTGGCTGACTCTGCGCTCTTTTATGAAGGCAGAGCAGAGTGCCTTATTGTATTATTATATGAGGAGCATTTAATAAAGTAATATGATAATATAGTCGTGACTTAATGGTAAGAGGTTAAAAGAACAATAAGAAAGGGCTGGAACAAGTTGACATATTTAAGCAGACTTATGAATTACACCACCACTACATATGAACTGAGGGAAAGATTTGAAAGAGAAACAGCTATATGAAGTTTTTAAAGCCTCATGCAAAACCTAAAGGCGGGTATTTACAGACACTACATATAACAGCATCTTGCTAAGGCTAACCGAGCATGTGCAGGGTAGAGGAGCGACCGTTTCAACAGTCGCACCCCTTCTCCCCCCAAAACAAATGCAATTACAAAGTTAATTGCATTGTGAGTTGGAGGCTGCAGGAGAAGTCAGCATCTCCTGGGTGCTGACAGTGCAGACAGCTCGGGTCGTAACTGGCCTGCATGAAAGAAGACAGGGTGGCAGTGGGTGGGGCACAGCTGGACTTAGGGGTGCGTGGTGTGTTTTGTGTGCATGTTGATGGTTTGATTTGATGGTGGGTGTGTGACCTGTTCAGATGTCACAGCCAAAAACAGGGGTAGGTTTGGCATTGTGAGACATGCGAATGATTCAAGTTTCACGCTCTGCCGTCCATGTGACGTTAGCAAGGACGTGACTGACCCAACAGCCACAACTGACAACTTTCAGCAAGTAGTGATGCCCTCCATGAGTCATTCTGTTGTTGCCAGCACCATTGGAAAGACAACTTTTACGACGACTGCCCTTAACACCACGTCAGCGTTGCTGAAGACCGCAATGCTGTCGTGCCAGACTGTCAATAAATGACTCAGAATGGCAGCGGGTCATCTTCAGCGATGAGTTTCGCTTTTGTCTTGGTGGAGACAACCAATGATTCCATACGGGGTCATCATGGTTAGCGACAGGATGAACACTTTGTTGTCACGTGTCACACATCCAGAAGGCCTGGTGTCACTCCACCTCCACCCCTACCACAAAATCTGCAGGAACTGTGTGAGAATATTTAAACTGCATGGGATGGATTATCACAGGACACCATTAGGAACCTCTACAAGTCCAGGCCGAGACGTCTGGCATGTTGCGTTTGCAAACATTGCGGCTCGACACCTTACTGAGAGACACTAATTCTGTATGTGTAGCTCAATATATTTTGCCCATATCGGTCTAAATTTATCATCATTTATTGTTCCTGGTAACCTTTATCTTCCTTCCAAATAGAATTGCAATCCCACACTTCCTTCTGGGTGCAACTAATCTTTTGATGATGAGTGTATGTTAGCATCTTATATCATAGCCTACTTAATGTGAAGTAGCATATTTAAATATCACTCAGCATTACATCAACCTACTCTTTTATTTTCTTTAGACATCAGTAACCATTTTAGTTGGTTACTTTACCTGTTTTTAACTGTTTAGGAGTCCTCAGATCTTTACTAGCGTTGCTAGCATTTGCCTCACATTTCTACAGCTTGAAGTTTTACAAAGAGGACCACTTTGGTCATGTGTTTGGAGCAGGGAAATGGCATCACCCCTCCTCAAAATGAGCCAACGGCCTCCCCAGCTTGCAGTTTGATGCTGCCATCACACAGAATTTAGTGGCTTTGGCACAAATCAATTCAGACAGCCGCTGACCTGGTCCAGTCCAAAGCAGAGAAGCTTCACAGGGTTTAGAAGTTTTAGGTTTTGGCTAAGCATGCCCATAAGACCGCTAAAGAGAGAGCAAAAAGATGAAGATGGAGGGAAGATGGGTGAAGGAGGTGGGGGAGCTGCACCAGATGTGCCTCTCTTCAGAGCCTTGCCTTGGCTGGCGACAACCATGCGTGTCGTGTAGCCCGAGGAGCTAACAGTAAATATTACAATATCACAAGATGCTCCCTGCAAACACCATTTCGTGCTCTCTGAGTCAATTCCCTTTTCTCCCCTCCACCACCACCCCGGGTGCTGCGCCTTGATGGAACTAACTCTGCGAGAAAAGAAAACATAAACGCCGAGCACATATTTCAAAAAAAGGGCGGAATACGCTGAGCACTCCCTTCATAGCTTCGTAGCACATTACGGTCAGCTTAAGTCATGATGGACGCGGGCACCGTAAATCAACACGCCCCCATCAGGAGAGAGAGATGGTCCTTTAAAAGCTTTCCGCAAAATAAATGGCAGTCGCAGGGATTCATGGGATTGCATTCAGGCTTCCTGTGGTGCTGGGGTCTCTTCTTTTTTTCTTTTTTTTTTGTCATTTGGTGGAGAGCAGTGATGTCGTCCCACCCTGGGTGCCCAGCAGATGGGCTTATGTGTGGAGAAATGAGCCGGGAGCAAGCTCTCTCTCTATCTCTCTCTTTCTCTCTCTCTCTCTCTCCTCCCCCATGTCCTGGGGCGGCAGAATCTCATCTCAGCGCTGTGACAGCGAGAGCTCTGCGGGAGGCGGTTTGGTAGAGCGGGGGCCCAGACGCAGGGGCCCATCTCAGGCTTGCGCTACCGGAAAATCTGCCTCTTCACGCTCTGCCGACCTCACTCGCTGGCCTCTGATGAGAAAGTAGCACCATGGCTGAGTTTGCCAAGAGAAAAACACACACACCTTGAGGGGGCCCAGTCGGCATTTCTCCATTTCGGTCCCCTTCCATTCCCGTGATGCCGTCTACTGTCTTGGCCGGAATTTGGTACAACTGGGTATTCCCAGGTACTCTATAACCATGGTTCCCAACTCTAGTCCTAGGGTATCCTGGAACCTCTGCCCTAGAGCAGTGCTTTCCATTCTTGGTAGCCCTACAAATTCTGTCCTACAGCCAGTCCTGGGAAACCATCATGGTTTCAAGTACTCTCTGTTGTAGCACACCTGATCAAAATTGATAAGTGCCAATTCCTCAAAACTATAGTTGAGAATCTCTAGTCAGAGGTTCATGACTTTGGTTCTGAAGTACCTTAACAGGAGCATTTTTGTGTTTTCCCTGCTCCAAAGCACCCCCACTCAGGAATGGCTTGCTAATTACCTGATAAGTTGGATCGGATTCAACTGAGTGGGGAAAACCCAAAATATGCAGGGAGGAGGTATTCATACACCAATGGAAGGAGCATCAATTGTACCGTACGCATGTGTTTAGTTTGGTTAAGGCCTTTAATTTCAAATACCCATACTGTGGGACTGCAACCATCCATAGAGCCCATCAGTGAGTTCATGACAGTGTCCTCCATATCAGTGATTGTTACAAATGAGTGTTAAGAGCTCCCTCTTGTGGAGAGTCTTCAACCTGCTAAACCTGAATAAGTGAGTTTTTAGTCTTTGCAATCTGAAAAAAGTCTTAGTATGATTGATCCAGCCATGTAAAGCAGGTATACCTCATCTTTGGGCTAATGATTTACACAGAAATCGATGTGCCTTGTAAGTGTTTACAGGAAGCACTCCACTTACATGTAATGCACCTGGACACTACAGAACAACAGATCACTTGGATAGAGCGATATTTAGCAACTGGAAGCTATTTTCCTAAATGCAGAAACCTGGATTTCCCCCAGCATGCCTAGGCATTCAGTTTCTACATGAAATCATAAAGTCAGCCAGCAGACTCGCCCAACATCTCACTCACCCACAGTCATGCACTTCACGATGGAGCACGGGGCCTGCTGAAGAGCCCTCCAAACACAAGTGTGTTTCGGTGAGGTAAGACGAGGTAATCTGCCTCCCACGCATAAACATATGCACCCAGGCACAGATGGAGATCCACACACACACACACACATACACACACACACACACACACGCACACACACACAAACACCTCATCCTGATGCAGTTCCACTTACCTAACCCCTCCCTTTCCTTGACTTTTCTCTTTTTTATGCAGTGAGAAAAGAAGAGCGCAAAGACACAATTTTCTTTTTTCAAAGTCAAACCTGTCCTCAAATCCCCACTGGGTCACCCCCACCCGAGGTGGTCTTTTTCTTGTCCTTTTTTTTTTTTTTTTTTTTTGGCCCCACATTTTAATTGATGATTCATGATGGTTTAATGCGATCAGTGTCCAAAGCAATCACCCAGATAAGTGGTCTGGGAAGCGGGGTCTTTGGAGACAAGGCAGCGAGGTTCCAAGGGTCAGCCTGTTAAAGTTTCATTCCGGCGAAATAGGACGAGCGTCAGCAGTCTCTGTCCGCCACCAGCAGGCAGCCACGCTACCTTATCAAATTCCCAGGCCTTCTGCTTTAAATTACAAATCCCTTTTTTTCTTTCCTCCCCGTCAGAGAGATCTGGCTTTATTACAACACGCCCAGCATATGCCTCCACTTAAAAGTGCTATCAGTTGCAAATGTGTTGATCCAGTGATTGTTTGATTTGGCATCTGAGATGGGAATTGTTTATTATTGTATGTGTGCATGTGTATCGGTATGCAAAATCTTTCCACACATGAAAGTGGGTGATTTCAAACAGCAACATTTAACCCACTGCCATACAGACCATGCCCAGGTGTGACAATACGTAACTATGTATTGTGCAAGCTGACATATGGCTGTGCTATATACTGTATATGTGCAGAATCACGACACGTCATAATAGGAAACCATTGCTACAATTGTTGTGCTACAGTGATACAACAGTATTGTGTAGAGCATCACTTCCCAGTTTTAAGGCTAGGAAAACCCTTTTTCATGATGTGTTGTTTGGAATGTCTTTGGAAGATTGCTGAAAGAAGCTAACAGCCGTTGCTATGGAGTCGAATTTCTTATTGCAGTTGTATAATTAATAAGTTCTTCAAGTCAGTTCAATGGAAAGATTGTATGACTCAAAAGCCAGAAATGAGGCGAAAGGGAAAACAGCATACAAGTCCAAGTTAGTAAGAAACCTATGTGGCTTTTTTAAGCCTACCATAGTTTGTCATCTTTGCTCTGATTGAAAGGGTAAAAACTTCTATTTTATTCTTCATTCTAAATTTATTTTGCGCTGAATGCAGTTTACAGTTTTGTTCAACAACTAAGGCAAGAGTTGCGCTAATGCTAGCTTGGCTTTATTAGCCTACCCAGATAGCAAGCATATCTCAGTCCACTGACTTGACCAGGTCAGCACCCCACACTCGGAGCACCCAGATAACTGTAATTCGGAAAAGATCTAAGTAGTTTTTTACTCTCCTCAAAGTGATGTTCAATGTACACAGACTTTTATTTTGGAGAACAAACTAAGATGAATATTACAAACACCTCAGAGGGAAAAAATAGGGGGATGAGGGATGATATAAAGTAATGTAGTTAAAAATGCCGCTGACATGAAAAATGATAAAGGATAATGAACCTAAGGAAGGAAGATAGAATCTAAGATAGAAGGAAGGGAGATAGCACCTAAGATAGAAGGAACTGTAAGTTGAAAACTAGTGATAAAAAGTGCCATTTTGTCTAAGACTCTGCTTAACCACTGGTGGGGTGGCCAAAAAACGCTGAGCAAAACACTATTGGCCCACCACCTTTGGGTTAACGGGCCAACAGTGGTCCCCCATCCTCTTGCTATCAGGGTGTAGTCAATGGGTAGGCTAGCTGTCGGGATTGGGTGACATCACAGGGATTCCCAATGGTTGTATGATATACGTATATGCACAATGCAAGCAGGTTACTGTAGTGACAGAACACTGATAAATGAAAACATGAAAACAATATAAAACCATGAATTCTGTTAAACCAGACATTTGCTTTATTGTGTGGCGATTCAGGCCTGTGTTTTGGTGCATATGTGGAAAAAAAAACATTATGCTCATGTTGTGGAGACCTTTTTTTATTATACCTTCACACACATAAACATATCTCTCCTTCTCTGAAAATGGCCAGCGCGATGCTATCAGCGCTGAAATGGTGCGGCAGCGCTGAGGTGTGAAAAAGTAGCCAAAGCAGAACAATTGTGGCGCGATTAAGCGCCGGTTACAGTTCATTCCCGCCTCTCAGCCTCTATCGGGGAAATTCAATAGACTAACCTTAAGAATTTAATTGATGCTGCCAACAGGATTACAAAGCCGGGGCTCGATGGGGGCCGGGGACAGCTGATTAGCAACAGGGTAATTGTTAATTGATTGATGTATCTCCTTACCTCTCTCCATGGGCCTTTTATAAAGTGTTTTGTTTGCTGCGCAGCCGCTGGCTACGGCTGGACAGGACATTACCATACATCTTCCTCTCCGCCCGCTTCTCCTGGAGGACAAAAGGGAGCGGATAGAGTAAGGGAGGTGAGGTCAGTCTCTGGATCCTACCGGCTCCTCCGCTCACAAAAGAAACTGACACATGAGTCCGGTAAGGTGAAGGCTGCCTCTCTCCTCTCCTCTCCTTAGGCCTTTCTCCTATGTTAGCCTGAAGGATTTGCCCTTTTCAGACTACACGACTGCCTATTGGGCTAAAGAACTCTTAATTTGTAGCTGTAGGCTTGTACTGCTGTCCATCAAAGAGCATTAAGGCAGCGATGAAATTTACGGAATTACCCCAAATGTAGTCAATCAGACCAGATGTTTTCATTATCTAAACTTCTCTTCTTTAGCTTTCCAATAAAGCTACAAAGCTGAATCATCCAATAGGCATATGCATGGGTATATGAGTACTCTGGTGACTGAGCTGCCAGTATTTGAATACTGAAATCACTACTTAGGGGCTCACTTCATTTTAGCACTGGAACACACAGACTAACCTTTCAAAGAAATTGGGCAGGATGTTAAAATGATACAATTTTGCTCAGACCTATTTAATTGCATGGTATTATGAAACTCAAGCTCCCCAGGACACATTGTGAATGGATGTGATTAAGAATGCATGCATAAAATATTCTTCTCTGACAAACTACCATGCTAGGCCAGCATGGACAGTCACCAGCAAAACCAGCATATTGTCGCTGTCCAAAGAAAAACATGTATTTCCATTTTTGTTTATTTGTACTTTTATGCAACATTTGAACACAGCAGCTGCTGTTTACATTGTGATTTCAAATTGTCATGATGAATGGACCAACAGAAATGGCCCAAAATCGCTTGGAAAAAAAATGTCTGGTTCCATTTCCAAATCTGAATTAGGTTTTGTGCTATCCTGTAAAGGTGCCATTTCAGAAATGACTCGTTTTTTCTTTGGACAGTGACGATATATTATAAGGAAGTTCATATACTGGCAATGCCAAATTGGATATTTGGGACAGTCCTGAGAATTCCCTGTGGACCGGAAGTGTTTTAGGCCCATAAAAGCACATAAATACTACAAGCTATAAAACAAACTGTAAAAATGTTACATCCAAGTGTGTAATAATGTAGTAATGTAGGGGTTAAAGCAGCAGCATCCACCTCAAGTTGTACAGCCCCAGTTAGCCGATTGTAACTGACACTTAAGTTAGCTTCTTATTCTTGCTTCCTTTTCCACCTTAAATGATGTATCACTTACATTCAGGTGCTTGTCTGGGCGCTAGAATGTAACAGCTCCATTATTTAAGGTGGAACAGAAATTCCAGTAGGTGGCTAATAACAGCCTCAAGACTCTGGTTGATGTGGCATGATGGATAACACCACTACCTGCCAGTGTGCTTCCACACCATGTAGGAGACTGGGGTTTGATTCCTGAGCTGGGTCCTTATGAGGCACTACACCAACAAGAGTCCTTGAACAAGAGTCCTAACATTACGTTGGTCTACCTGTTATACGATTAACCTTGTAGGTTGCTCTGGATAAGAGCATCAGCTAAATGTCATAGCATGTAAATGTAAAAGAATCAGACTATCAAGAGTGAAGATGTTGTGCTGGCTAACACAACAGACAGTGCTCTACATGGTTTATTAGCATACTATTTTTGCAATTTTCATATGTGAATTATGTTAAAAGGGGATAGCAGAGGCAAGAACTGCAGAAAAGCATGAAAAAACTAGCGAAGGAGAATGAGGAAATCTCTGAGCAGATGCTCTGTGAAACGATGAAAGGATGTTCATTTAGATTACATGAGCATGAACATGCTGGGTGACCAGCCTAACCAGCACTAGACCAGCATAAACTAGCATAGACCAGCCTAGACCAGCATGGAATTAATTCTGGTCTGTGCTGTTTTTTTTCCCCTTCAGCAGGCTAACGTTTTGGCACACCGTCTACATAACAGAAAAGATGAGTGCTTATCAGAAATCTCTGTTACTCAACCAACACAAAAACATCATCTTCAAACATATCTCATAGCTACTACATTTTTGTGCTACTGTTGTTTTTGTGCTACTGATCCCCATAGCAGCTAACAAGACATAGAAACTTAACCAGTGAACTGAAAGCCCAAATCACCACATGCCACAAACCATGCCAACTTGTAGTTCCTGTTGTTACTGCAAAGGTCAGTTTTATTGTGGAGCACCGCCCACTTTCACACAACATTGTTGTCCATATTTACTGAAAGCAGCTTACCACTGACACCAGCGGCGAGTACCGTGCATACCAGTGTGAAACCAGCTTCAGTGTCTGGTGGTTAGAACTGAACCCCACTCACAAAACAGTGGGGGAAAATAATCCTAGTTTACGTGAATGGCAAATTAACATCTGCACTCAACATCAAAAGAATAGTCGCACAAATACTTGCATCCACGGGAATGAATGCAGGACTATATGCATGCTGACCGTTACGACCTCTGGCCTTAACACCACATCAACGGCACCAAAGACTGCAATGGTGTCGTGCCAGATTGTTAAGTAGTGACTCAGAATGGCAGCGGGTCATCTTCAGTGATGAGTCCCACTTTTGTCTTGGTGGAGACGACCAACGAATCTGTGTGTGGATGCACCGTGCCTCTCCCTGGTCCTCTGCCTGGTGTGACTCCACCTCCACCCCTACCCCAAAATCTGCAGGAACTGTGTGAGAATATTCAAGAATATTCAAATTCATGGGATGCATTCTCGCAGGACACCATTAGGAACTTCTACAACTCCATGTTGAGATGTCTGGCGTGTTCCATTAGCAAACATTGTGGCCCAACGCCATACTGAGAGACACTAATTCTGTATGTGTAGCTCAAATATCGCCCATATCAGTCTAAATTTATTATAATTTATGTTTCCTGGTAACCTTCCTGGTATCTTCCTTCCCAATAGCACTGCAATCCCACACTTCCTTCTGGGCGCAGCTATTCTTTTGAAAATGAGTGTATATACAAGATAAGCAAGGTAATTACTGCATTTCTTTGGCTCTGTACCTTATGCACAATGACAATAGCGTTGAAGGTAATCTAATCTAATCTAATAACTAATAGAACACCGTGTGCTATGTGCTTTGATTTAAGCACAATGCTAGTTGGTGAGGTTTCTTGTTAGCTACGTTAGCCACATAGCTCCACTGCAAAACTAAAAAAGCACATTTCTGCTTGGCAGAGCCCTCGCTTGAATTCCTCAAAAGAAAGTAACGCCATCCTTCCTAACTAGAACTTTGTGCCAGGAATCATTTAGTACTGTCTCTTTCAGTCTTGTAGCACAGTGGGTGGTTGAACTCTTCCTGCTTCATGACTGTCAGCTGCCAACCCCCCTCGCCAGCCCACCCCTCCTTCTGGATCCTCACTGGGATGGTCATCAAGGGATTACATGCTAACTTGGCAGGCACGAGAGAATCCCATGATTAAGGCTGTTCATATGGGCTTACACAGGCAGAGGCCTTAGCCTGGAGCTCCTGCGGTTCGTCTTTACATCCTCACAGTGTTGAACGCTGACCTCAGATCAGCACTGCTGCTGCTCTTTATTATCCTCACCCTGGAAGGCGCCGACCTCGGATCAGCACCTTGCCGCATTAGTGAGTCAGAGACGCTACAGGCCAAAGGTAATGACGCCACCAGTGATTCTGGATTTGATGTTTTACATTTAAGTCAATTTGCCAACATCTAAACAATGTACAACATTTACTGACACTGAGTTTAACCAAAGAGGGGAACTCCAATGGTTTTTCAAATGTCTGCATAAATAAATGGTAAAGATGTAAACAAAGTCATTCTGAGTGATCTGATGTGAAAGGAAAGTGTTCTGGAGAAGCTTACTTAGTCAGAATGTGTTCACAGTGGCGGTGATAGGAACCAGGCGTCTAAAGCCCGTAATTCCTATATAAGCTGCCTCACAGAAGGCTATTACATGGAATGGCTGCAAATATGTTTCAGGGTGTCAGAGACATTGGTTATGATAGTTTTGCAGTAAGCTTTAGAGGGGTGACATTTAAGGTGTTGAAAGGCAAAAAAGAAGCAGCTATGAACATTTGTTCAGCTTTACCACTGTTTTACCAGTACCAACATTGCATATCGTTGCTGTCCAATGAAAAACATGTATTTCATTTTTTGTCGATTTTTACTTTTTTGCATCGTTTGAACACAGCAGCTGCTGTTTACATTGTGTGAAATTTCGTGGGGAATGGACAAACAGAAATGGCTCAAAATTGCTTGGAAAAAAGTCTGGTTCCTATTGACTTACATTCAAGTTTTTGCCCTCTCCTGTAATGTTGCCATTTTGAAGATAGTAGTTTTTCTTTAGGCAGCGACGATACAGAAACTCGGGAGAAATATTGAATCACTGGTCATTTTGGGTGGCCAATGAAAAGGCTGTATTTGCATTGTGGACAATGTGACCAATAGCATCTATCACCAAAAAATCAGTTCTTCAGAATATTCCATTGTTTTGCAATGAAATAATTTGGGTTGCCAATGTATATAATATGGGGAAAGTCCACGATAACAGTAGCTTACACTGACCACTTTTTAATCAAGTAATGAAGCTAATCCTTTAAGCCAACAGCCAGCACAGCATACTGATACCTAGTTTAACCAAATATGGTTCTTCTGTTTTATTCCTTTGGCCTGCAGTGCAGTATATTGATTTGTAAATGTATTATATGGGAAAAACCCTTCACTGTAGTTTATTTCCTTACACTGACCAGATTGACCCCTCCTAATATAACAAAATTGATTCAGTAAATCTTTCAGGGGTTTCTGAATGAAACTCAGGATAATCACTAGTAGCAAGGTCGAGCACAGCTGGTAGAAAGCTTAAAAATTGTGTTGTTGATGTCTAGACTAGACAACAGGTTAGATTGCCAAATCGTTTGTTTTATGTGAACATCAGTAATGATTAATGATGTCACAATACATTGCAATTTTCTGAACATATTGTGTATATCATCGGTAAGCATAAGTAGTAAAGTAAAAGTAGCATGATTTATTATGGCTCTAATGTCCTTTTATCATTTCTGGAACAAGCCTCTTAATCAACTCATTTTAGGTGAAGAAACTCCAGTGTCACTCTCAGTCCACCTATCTTTAATAGAAGGTCATTAATTAGTCTGACTCTGACGCCTATTCAAATGATCATAAGCACAGAACACTGAAGGAGAACAGTTTCCATTAGCTAGAACCAAGCTCTGTCCAACAGCTCAAAACAAGCTCAAAACAAAGTGACCGCTGTAGCCTGATTGGTGGGCTTATTTTGCCTTTCCTTCTGGTAAGATATTAGACTTTGAAATGTGGTGGAGTTAAAGCAAAAGTCCCCCAGAATGGAAACACTTCAGTACAGACACACCAAAAACTAGTTAACCAATTACATATACTGAGTTACTATGCAGCACTGGTGAAAGAACTCTGACCATGTTTCATTATAAAGAGAGCAAAATTAGTGCAACACAGTATGCCAAATATTGGACAAATATCGCTGTGTTCACACGTTTTGACTGCATTTTTATTTTACCTGCTTCTTTTTTCTCTATTCCAACTGATCAAATGTCTGGAAAAAAAAACGACTGTGACATATCATGTACCATGGAAGTTTCTTGAAGTATCTCAATATTGTAATTTTGCCATATTGCCCACCTCTATAATATCACATATTAAACTTGTAGCTTTGAAAAAAGTACATTTTCATGTTTATTTGGTGTTTCTCCCAAACTTTTGGTCTGCACTGCACTATCAAACGCTCCAGTGACCGTGGTGCAAATGTGATACTTCTGTAGTTGTAAAGACCTTCCCTGATGCATGTCAAATTCTGGCATAGAGCTTCAGGACCAGCAGAAGGATGTGATACATAATTCCGATCAGGTTATACAAGCTTGAGAAACATAAGCATGAGTTCTGTTCGATCCACACGGACATGAATTTAGAGCTTGGGGCTTCATTGATCTTTGTGGTGATTCGTATGCCGTATCTGCCTTGAATGTGACGGGCAAGAAAGTAAAAGGCAACAAAAGTGCACATCGCATTCCTGCTTACACATTTTTATGGAAACCCTTCCCACATAGAACATTGGCCAACACGGTCCTCATACATAAATATCGCCAGCCGATGCAAAAAACAAATCAATATATCACCGCTGTCATAACAAATGGTTTTCAGAAGAAGGAAAATATATAACTTTAATGTGTCTTAAAGGGCGTGTATCATGAAAACCTGGATTTTCCTTAATTTTTTGGAAATTAAAGAGTATGATGCATGATATAAAGACTGATTAAGCTTGTCTTGAATTCAGTGTTTCTGTGATGTAATGAAAACCAGCAAATGTACATATGTCTGCATCTTTACAGTCTACATCAGTTTAGCATTTTTAGTTTAAAACATTCTGAAATGAACTAAAACAACCAACAGAATGTGAAGAATATTTTTAATCACGTGTCAAAGACGTCCATGTATTGTTTAGTATTAAAGATATCTACTAGCCCTGGTCTGTCCTATCTTGTAATAGCTCCTTGCACCTCAAGAGGCTTTAGTGAGTCACTGTAGTGTCAACTCAAATCAATCCATCATGGTGAGATCATTTAAGGATAGCCAGCCTATGTAAGGAAGGGTAACGCAACCATAGCTGAAGCTCTTGGTAAGTGAAAAACCCAGCCCACTCTTGACAAGAAACCATGTTTGGCTGGGGTGAGCTGGGGTGGGCTGAGGCTGAGCTGGAGTGGGCTGAGGGTGATCTGGGGTGGGCTGGGGGTGAGCTGAGGGTGAGCTGGGGTGGGCTGAGGGTGAGCTGGGGTGGGCTGAGGAAATAGGAAAGCAGTGCATTTTTTAATGACCAAGGACAAAATGAATGAAAATTATGACTGCTCAAAAATTTGCTATAATGGTAAGTTTTAATTGGACAGGCAGATATCCTTATCCATATATCCTTGCCCATCCAGTGCTTCCCTATTGGCCATTTTGAAGGTGTGGGTTTGCTTTATCAGTCCTTCTCCTATCTTACCAAACCATGCCATTGTTTCACACATGCGGTGCAGACATGCTAAATCTGTTTGTAGCTCCTCTCAGCAATCCAGATAAAACTGTTCATACATTTGGTTATTCTCTTTGTGTGTTCTTACACGGTGTATAAGTAGTCTAGTTTAGTTTCACTGCTGAGTTTGCAAGCTCCATGTTTCTTTTAAGTTACCAGCTCACTTGGCCATTGTGGCCATTGGTTTAGTGATTAGCCAGCTAGCTAGCCAGCTATGGATAGGGGCCTAATTAAAAAACAGGTTCACTCAACCCCAGTGCATGCTACCTCCACCCTGCACAAAACGTTCACCCTGCATAAAATCCAGACACACCATCCTGGAGCTCTGCTGTGTTCAGTAATGACTTAAATATGGAAAGCTCACCCCAGCCAGTTTTAAGTAGTTTTGAAAATGGCTTTATTTACATACCTTATTTAGGAAAAGCATAGTTATTGTTGGCCCAAATAATTCAAATGCCCACCCTGAGATGACATCCTAGTAATACCTCTGAGTGAGTGTCATTTCCTGCTTGATGAAACATGTTGGGCTATTGCCATTGCATTTGAATTAAATATTCCGTATGTGTGATTCTAAAATCAAGCAGTTGAGCTTGAGTTTGTGTCACTGAATCTTGAAACAAATCTTTTTAGTGAAAGAGACTCAGTTTGGTACTCTTTCTAAGGTAGCTTGTTTTGCCAGTAAATAAGAACATTTCCCAACTAACTGAGGCATAAAAAACATATTGGTGATGATTTTAAGAATATACTATATTCAAAGATAAAAACTAGTAAATAACTTTCAGAACATTCATTAATCTCAGATTTCCAGGATGTAAGATTGAAATCTTGCCATTTCTATTTTTGTTGCTTGGTTCTTGAAATGTTCAATGAAAATAGCATTTGGAATAAAGAAGAAATATCAAATTCAGAACAAGTGTAAGTGAGATTTTTGAGGCTTTGAGACAAAAGCAGTCCACCTTATGCAACATTAACATATCAGTAAGTAATTCCAGGAGAATACTTCCATATTAGAATTTGTGTGAAGTGGGGAAACTAGATGGTTTCAGGAATGACGCTGTCCAGTCTACTGTTCTGAATAGTTGACACCACCATGGGGTTTGTTCTACATCTTGAACTGCCATTGAACCCCTAACAATTCATCGGGGTTTCAGCCCAACCCCACACAGCAGGCAAGGCTGAATCTGACCCTGGGAGATGCTTAAGCTACTTCTTTGCCGGCTGTGCCCTGGGGGGATCTATGGATGCTTATTAATGTATTATTTACAGCCCCTTCCCACTGGAGCTATTGTGTTCTGGCTTGATTAAAAGAGATATTGCCACGGAAGCAGTTTTCCAAACGAAGAAGTAAGAAACTCACCAACTTTGTTGGAAAAGATTTTTTTAATCATGGTCGGCTCCCCTGAAGACCCAATAGGCTTATTATAAAATGAGATTTTTTTATCGCCCTATGAGAGTGAGACTTACCGACTCATTGACCACAGTGATAAAGTCAAAAGAGCATCACAAGGTAGTACTTGGTGCTCTGCGCCATTCCATTAGCCTGGGAAAAGAGTGTGTCGCTGCCTGGACCTTTGAACAGCGTGGCGCCATCACAGAGTTTGAAGAAGTAGCTAAAAAAAAATCTGGCTGATGTGGGCCAACAAATCTACTCACCCAGGAGGATGTGAGGAGGAGTTTCAGGCATTGGGCGTCTCCCAAATATCTGTGATTTCTTACATTTCTTAAATCTGCTTTCTTTATTCTGTTTATGCCTTTTAGCTCTCGGATAGGACAAAAATTTACCAATGAGTGTCAAAAAAATGGGTAGTGTTGATCATGTTGTTGGAGAGATTCTTTTCTTCAAGAGATTTAGTTGCTTTTGTATTTTGTCTTATCAAACAAAATTAGTGCACAAACTGTAACTAAGCAACTAAGAAATAACAAGGATGCCTCCATGAAAGTGATTACATGATGTATTTAAGTTCCTAAAACAATAAACTTTAAGGTCAATGCTGTAGACTTACTGAAGGAGAACGGTACAAATTGGAACTCTGTAACTAATATTGCTTGATTTACCCAAATTACTCAATTTGAAGAATATATTATGAATTCAAAGACCGAAAGTAAATAGCTATAAAAAATACCTTTTAAAACATGATGACAAATCTCATATTTTCATATCTAAGATTTTAAATCTTGGCAAGCACAGAACAATTTGCAGTGTATATAATAAATCCTTAATGCAATAAGTCATTTTTGACCATTTCTATTTCAATGAAAATTGAAAATTAAAAAATGCAGCTTACCAGCCAACCCATCACAGAATAACACATCTTCAAGCTAAATCCACAACTTGCTTACAACATTAAAGACCCTGTTTACACCTGGTCACTTCATGTGTTTCTGGAATATTACTGTACCTGGAGGCCACAGCACATTAAAATACAAGTGTACATGCTCCCAAGATGCGTTTAAAACAGATGCAAATTTGATCACTCTTACAACTTTTGGTCTGAGATGCATTTGAGTCACATGTTGTGCAGCCTAAATGCATCTATCTCTCTACTACACTTTCAAAAATCAAAACCCTCCCAGGACAACCCAAACGTCTCTCCATGCAGTACATTACTGGGCATCCGCGTCTGTAAGGAGGATAATCATAGAGGGCACACATGGTTGGGGACCGGACTAAATGAAATGGTTAATAGCAATCTGAAAAGATACTACTATGCAGAACAGGTCATAGATGATAGAAGCTGAAGGAATTAACAACTGGTAATTGGTTGCCGTGTAGTGGGTGGTTTTGCCTATTCCATCGCGCACAGTAATCAGATTTCAGTCCAACTAACGCTAGACACATTTGACTACCAAGTGTAAATGCATGTAGCTAAAACCTCATTAGGATACAATCCACATGCTAGTCAGATGAAGTGATCAGGTCCAGACTACTGTTCTGTTGTCTAAGAATAAATTAGCTACTTGGCAATGTAATCAGTATAGGTTGTGAGTAACACTATGTAATAAACCGTGGATTTTAAAAGATTAGCACTTTAACTCTGTTTAAAATACGGTTTAGCATACGTTGTATTCAAATTGGTTAGAATCTTTAGGATTATAGAAATGTTAAAAATAAGCAGGCCGATAAGAATCCGATGCAATAAAGGACCAATTCTGGTTCCCTAAAAAACTTGTCAAAGGTTAGTCGTCATTTTTTGAACTTACTTCAATGTTTGTGAGTTTGACAAACCTTTTGAACATTTAAAGAACCAAACATTCATATTAATCTTTTCATAGAACCATTCGTCTTAGCTAAGAACGATTTAGGAATCTTTATATTTAGATGTAAAGCATCTTCTGAAACTGGCTTATAACTCACTCACTCACATTTAGCAGGTTATTCATTCACCACAAGGGGGAACTATTAGCAGCCATATACTTTTGATACTACATATTGATACTTCTCTAATGTAACACGCTTGTATCAACTAATCAGGCAGTTATGGAGCCTGATGTGAGCAGAACAAAACAATATGTATAACAATACATTTACAACATATATAGAATAGATTTGCAGGTTTTAAAGAAGATATATGGGATATGTATCCGTACTGGCCAATACTCAATACTGACACTCAATACTGATATTGCAAAAAGTAGGATTGTAATATGTGTGTGGGGTTTTTTTTCATCTCTCGCAAACAATGCAACGCAAACAAAATACTCTAAATACCTAATTATAATACAAAGGAGTGGTAAGATCTGAGACTACGCTAAGCAGACCTACTAGGAAGTGCCGCTGTATCTGCTCTTGCCATATTCATACAATAAAAGAAATTAAATCAGTCAGTGTATCAGTGTTGCTAATAATAATTTCATAGTCGAACACATGAAGCCTGGCCTATGTGGGATGGTCATGGAGGCCGTGTTTTAGCTTTCCGTTAATTGAAAGCCAGGCTTCACGTGGTTCTCTTCTATGCTCACCCACAATGAACCGTATCTGATTCTTCATTAAGTCATTAGAAATGCTAATGCAAATAAAGCACCTTTCAAAAGGAGCACTCCTCACGAAGAAAATTAATCACAGGCGCCGCCGCTACAGTGCAGCTTACGGACAGTCACTTTAGCGCGTAAGAGCCGATATGAAAGAGGGGAGCAGTGTTAATGATGTCTAGAGGATTCCACAGCAGAGAGAGAGAGAGAGGGAGGGATTCAAAGGAAAGCGCTCTTTACCTCCTTTACATGTGCACTTGCTTTTTATTGCGATAATGGGGGAGGGGGGTGCAACTGCTTCGAAATCTGGGCTCCTAGAACAAGCCAAGGCATTTTGTAGCAATTACAGAAAGATTGGGATTTAGATATTAGAAGGCATTGAGCCATTAGTGGGTAATTTGCATCTCTCTCACTTACTCTCTCTCTCTCTCTCTGTCTCTCTCTTTTCTTTATCTCTCAGCATTTAGACAATGTTTATTGTATACAGCTTATTTATACCATCTGAAGGCTCTTTATAGCAGTATTGTTCAGCTTATTGAGAAACACACGCTGTTTGGAATGTGCTTGCACTTCAGCATGCATGTTGGTATTTCTGTGCATAAATGAATGCAGGTTTATGGTGTCTAATTTACGTTGGAATAGCGACTCCTGTTATCTAAAATCACTGAAAAAAACATAATCCCTTTTGACTGTATCTAAGTTTTGTTATGTTGCACTAATAAGTTTGGAATCACAATTTTAGAGCTCTGAATCACGTTTGTCATTATTTAAATACTATTTTGGTGTAGACCCAGAAATAAAAGTGGTCTATCAAGATGCCTTCTGGCTACAACTTCACAAATTTCCACTGATGTGTAGGAATAAAAGAAAAAGAAAATAAAAGAAAGAATGTTTCATGTTTCCGGAAGGAGGACAGAACTGTAGAAGATTCCATGATGATTTAGAAAACTGTATAACCCTTAACATCCTCAACAAGATTTTTTAAAATTATTATTAATAATGCCTTACAGCTCTGCCAATTGGTAGAGATAGCATGGTCAAGACAAAAAAACATAATATAAAAGAATAAAAGACACAAAAGAATTTTTTTTTTTTTTTCATATTCTAGAATTAGTTATTTATTGGTACATGATATACTATAAATATCAATTTATATGCCTGCATTTGAAATATGAAGCATTCTGAATATTACATGCATTGTGACTTCATTCATGATGTTATATAGCTTTTCCAGCCATATACCAACACTGATCATAGGCAAATAGCTAGACAGACAGACAGATATATAGTTCTATATAGTACCAAAATGGTGTTTATGCTGTGTAACAAAAGCAGAACCCATTTTGGTGGCCATTCAAATGTTGACATGGTTCTGTTGTCATGGTTCTGTATATTATCACTGACTTTACTCAAGAAGTCTTGAAGAGCCCCTTTCAGAGGAAAGATCTTTATTAGCTTCATGACAGGAAATTTGTGTGCTATAAACACACTGGACGTAAAGTTCACACAAATGTTGTATAATGATGCATTTAATCGTCGTGATTCAGACATGTTCATCACACACCTTTGCTAAAGGTCCATAAACTGAAAGACAGAATTATGTTGATTTACATATTTATGCATCTTATTTGTTGAAATGTTTTTTAGGGGGAACCAAAAAATGGTTCTTCTATTACATCGCACTAGAGAACTATCTAATCTAATCCATCTAATGCACATCAACTTACTTTTTAATCTTTCGGCTTTGTAGCTCCCAAATTTCATGTCAGGGATCAATAAAAATGTATCTCAGGGTAAACAGGGTTCTTTAGTGAAGTAATTGCACATATACAGAACCATGACTACTCAGATAACCATCTGAAGGCTTGAATGGTTCTTTGCATGTTTGATAGAGATGATGTGAATGTATTGTGTCTTTGAATTAACTAACCTTTACAAAGTGTTCCCCTCATCCAAAGGAGGAGAACCACTGTTGTAAATGAGAGTATGTCACCTAAAAAACAACAACTTTATTAAAGACTGTAGTATGTCTTATTAGTTTGTAAGTTATATACATAGCCAATCCATGCATATTTATTTTCACAGGGTAAAAATTACATAACTACAAATATTTAAAAAATAAAATTGTCTATGGGCCCTTTTCCCAACCTGTCTGTATCTTGCAGTTAAAAGGACTGTTTATGTTACTGTGCCTTTAAGACTGATATATGTAAATTACATCATTCTGATTAGTTTCAGTCCAGGCTGAAACATTCCCTGTATCCTTAGTGTGGATGGGTGGAGCTAAACTGCTGTAGGCAGAGCAGTTGGATATATGTAAATGAGTTGGTTTTAATTGACATCACAAAGCTGAATTCAAAATGGATACTTCCTCATACTTCCTCATTTTTCATGAAATGAGTTCTTTAATGCATAGACATTGTTTATATGTGCTACCTAATTGGGTTTATAGTATTGAAAACACTTCCAAACTTTGGAATGGTGGTGCATGTGCTTCTCCAGCTCCTTCTGCTCTGAGCTGCTGGATGCTTGGCCTAAAATCTCCACGGATCAATTACGCAGGGACCTTCAGAGCTGCAGACTAAGCCAAGAGAGACAGAGAGAGAGAGAGAGAGAGAGAGAGAGAGAGAGGTGGGGGAGGATTTGCATATGAGCACTGTGTGTGCATGCATGCACACATTTTTGTGTGTGTGTGTGCGTGTGTGTGTGTGTGTGTGTGTGAGGGTCAGGGACGACAGCAGCAGTGCAAGTAATAACTCAGCAGAGACACACAGACTTGGCAACTAACCAGGGCTCTCTCTCGCCCCCGCCCGCCCACCTCCCTCTCTAGAATGTGTCAGTCAAGTGTGTGCAGAACCCAAAAACCCATCCCCAAAACCTGCTGCAGGACAGACCCCAACACCTTTCAGCCCCAATCCCACCTTGCCTTAGATCTGTGGAGCAGAGAGGAGTAAAAGGTACAAGGAAAACTTACTCATAATCTAATATGCACATGAACCCAAACAGCAATCGAGTGAGACTCCTAATAACCATGCAAGACCTGCTGGACCACCAAAACTCTAGATTAACAGTATTTAGAGGAGCCCACTCTGAACAGTTTCACCCACTGTGAATGCCCCTACAGCTGTGTCTTTAAACTGGGTTTCCGCACCTGCTGCCTAAACTATTCTTCCTATAGAGCAAACTGCCCCAACTCCTTAGCTTCTTAGCCTCATTGGCCACCCAATTACCAATTGCACCACCTACTCTGACAGAGGTAAGCCCTCCTAACATTTTCAGACTAAATTACATCCATTTCCCTCTTTTCTTGTACCACAAAATAACTCTAGGTAGGTGGTATCAGTGTTCACAGAGGAAACCCATAAAAGTGCCAAACTGTTAAAGCTTTACATAACAAGGAGCTCAAAACCACCCTATGGCTGGCTCGCTAAGTGTTATGTAGCACCTCTACTCCCTGCCAGCCGAAGTGGTAGAAACGCTAACGTCTATCTAGGTTTGAGGAGTGGTATACCTTGAATAAATCATGGGAGGAGTTAACCAGGAGTTGGTAACAGGTAACACCTTTAATGCCTTACAGCAGTAAAACAACACATACAGTGCTGAGTTTGAATATACGAATAGAATAGAGCTCTTTAAATACTAAAGAAACAGAAAATAATAATAGGGGAAATGATGGTAGGTCAGACCACCCCCACATCCTTCCACAGTCTCACTGGAATGGATTCGCAATCACAGAATTCACCTCTCCTCAGCCATATATATACACACTATATACGCTCATCATCAAAAGAAGAGTTGCACAAATAGTTGCACCTAGAAAGAAACAATCACCAAGAACTAAACTTGGTGGGCAGGTTTAACATTGTGATGCAGTGACAGACCCAACACACGTGATTACGGACATTCAGCAAGCAATGATGTCCTCCATGAGTCAATCAGTGCCAGCACCATTGGCAGACAGCTGCATGCTGCAGGACTACATGCACATAGACCATTGCGACGACTGCTCTTAACACCACCTCAACATCGCCAAAGACTGCAATGGTGTCATGCCAGACTGTCATGGAGTGACTCAGAATGGCAGCGTGTCATCTTCAGTGACGAGTCCCGTTTTTGTCTTGGTGGAGGCACCATGGTCAGCACAAAGATGAACAGTTTGTTGTCACGTGCCAGAAGTCCTGGTGTCACTCCACCCTCACCCCTACTGTAACATCTGCAGGAACTGTGTGAGAATATTCAAGCTGCATGGGATGGAACCTCTACAACTCCACGCCAAGACGTCTGGCATGTTGCATTAGTAAACATGGTGGCCCGATGCCATACTGAGAGACACTGCTTCTGTATGTGTAGCTCAATAAATATTACCCATATCAGTCTAAACTTATCATAATTTATTGTTCCTGGTAACCTTTATCTTCCTTTATCCTCAGATTATTTATGACATAATAGTGATGAAGGCTGGTTGGAGGGGGGTCCCTGTGAATGTTTGCCTATAGGGCCCCAACAGAGTCAAGGATCGCCATTACTTGGAGCATGACGTCAAGACGGGCCTCAGTGAAAAAGTTTGCCACACATGAAAGAAGAAGGCCGCCGTTCCTGATGATAATCGTTTCCCTGGCGACGTTTATCTGTTTTCTCGTGCTTGTTTACGTTCGCCTCTTTACGTCTCCCCTCGCGCCGCGGTGCGTAATGTACACTCCGAGGAGCCTGTGTGTTATTAGAGAGATGACTTTGGCAGCGCGGCGTCCACCCCTGCTGCTACAGTGCCATCGTTTAGTGGACACATCAATTTGTTCCCCTGCTACGGAGAACTGCGAGAGCTGGCAGCGTGCCAACCCCTCTCCCTCTCACTCACTCCCTCTCTCCCTCCCTTTCCCTCTCTCTCTCTTGCTCTCCCCCTTGTGTTTTCCTCCCTTTGTCTCACTCTCCCTCTGCCCCCTGCCTCTCTCTCTCTCTCTCTCCCTCTCTCTCTCTCTCTCTCTCTCTCTCTCTCTCTCCCTCTCTCTGATCTGCATATCTTTGTTATCGCTGTGGCTGGTGGGAGCTGTTCTGCAGGGTTATCGCACCATCTGGACTCGGGCTCCTCGCCGCCTCGCGCAAATTAAAACTCAACCTGTAAAATCTGCAAAGGAAACAATGAGCACCTTTTAATCTCGCGCTCCCCTTCGCCAGCTTTTCAAAAGAAAGAGAGAAAGAGAGAGAGAGAGAGAGAGAGAGAAAGAAAGAAAAGCCCCTTTTATTAATTAGACCGGCATCAAGCTCGCGCGCGCATAAAACAATGTCCCCGCCATTTCTGTGTGTTCCCTCCTCCTATATAATGAGTTCGGGGCTGACGGAGGGAGCTCTTTTGAAGATGACATTCAGAATGTGACATTTGAATTATTTGTGCGCGCGGATCGCGGGCTCGAGCTTTTGTTGCGAGGCTGTCGTGCCCGCGCGCGCAAGGTAATGGCAAAACGCACCTGCGCGAGCCGCGATTGCCTATGCGCGCGCGTGTGTTTGTGTGTATATGTGTGTGTGTGTGTGTGTGTGTGTGTGTGTGTGTGTGCGCGCGCGCGCGGGCGAAAAGTGGCGGATGCACCGGAGGGAACAATAATTGTTTATTGCCGTCCTAATAACGGGCCTTTTTACGGCGCGGTGACTGTGATGTATCTTATCACGGTAAACACTGAAGAATCATCTATTAAATGGCCCAGACATTCATTATGTCCATGAATTGCTCTTATAAAGACAGTAAACTGCATGTAGGGGAGTGTCAGGTTTGGGAATTTATATTTTATGAATAGCCCCCATACAGCCCAATGAATAGTGGTGCCTCACCTTTCCATTCATTGGGGCAATCAGGGAAGTCTAGACGGTGGGCAAGGCGCATCCAGACCCGTGTGTGAATAGCCAAATCCAGCCTGGAAATTGGTTAACCTTCAGGAGACATAATGCACTCGGCAGTCCTCCGCGTATAAGAATATGCAACAGAGAAGATTTATTGTCTATCAGCAAATGGGTTGCAATGTTCAACAAAAGCCAGCGCTCTTGTCAAAGTTATGATCTAAAATCAGAATAATCCATCATGTTGGCACATGAAGAAGTATGAAACGCAAGTTGGGGGACAATGTATTCTTCAAAGAGAAGTAGCTAAAGCGCTGCTTAACAAAGGCATTTTAAAGTCAGCATTAAGGGAAGTGCAAGGTTTGCAGAAAAAGGATAGAGGGGAAAAAAAGGTAAATGAGATAAACACGCATCCTCCAATTATCAGCCAGCCTTCGAAGGGTCAATCCGAGGAGGAAATTGAGAGATTTCTGTCCCAGACATGCTGGGACACGTGTGATATCATGTTTTTAAGATGATTTCCTTAGTTGAGAAATAGCACCAGTGCATCCAGTCTACAAAATAATCTAAATATCAAGCTTAAGCCATCAACCAGTCTTAATGCAACAGTATGTAATATCGTAAGGTTTTTAGTTTAAAACATAAAAAAGTCAAAGACGTATATGGATATCATGCTGCATGCTGAAGTTAGCCTGCCAATCTGCTAGTCCTGGCCCGTCCTGCCTCTGATACCACTTTGTACCTCTAGAGGCGTAGCGCAGAGTCTGCACGTTTAGAAAACACGTTTTAATGCAAAGGACAAAAAACAGCAAAACAAGAGTTAACATTCCACCACTCTTGGAGGTAAAGAGAGGAAGTTTTATACTGAATATGTATTCTACACTGGTGAGTAAAACCCTGAATAGCGTCTGGCTGCAGACCTCCAGCAGGAGGACCCTGTGACGTTCAAATCCCCAAACCTTGCAGTGCAATTTTAAGCCTTTACCACCCTTACTAAGAAAAAAGAAATGTATTTTTTTTGCATTCTTATTTGTTTGAAGCAATAATAACAAAGCAAGTAGTCAATTTTAATCACATTAGCTTAGCACAGACACCTTTAGCATGAAGGAAACAATTAGACCTTTTTTATTGTTTTACCCTTATTAGACTCCTACTTATCGTATATAATTACATAACTATAATATGCTGAAAAAATAACATTACCTTCGAAAATTGCACCAAAAACAATCCACATGTGTGCAGTGATTTGCTAGTTGCTTGCTTCCTCTATGGATGAGAACAGTAAGAGCATATCTACTGAAAGACTCAATGATCTTCTAAAGGATTCTTCTAGTCTAACATTGCTCTGCCGATTGGTAGAGATGGCACAATCAGGTTGAGTTAAGTCAGACACCTTCTTCGTTAAGATACAGTGACTCAAAATGTGCTCTACCGGAAAGTTGAGAAGAATGGTAAAGGGTTAAGTAGTTTATTAGCAATTTCTGCTCTGGTAAAAGACTTTCAATGAAGGCCAAAACATTCTTAGACTCTTTTAAAGAGAAGCGCTTGTCAACAATCTCCTTTGTCAAAAGGTACTACAACATTAAACTGGATGCATGACATCAGTGACAACACAGATCATTCTCTCTGTACAGTATATTTAGAGTTATAGTGTACCTACCTTTGTCTTAGGACTACACCGCTTGATAATCATAAAGGCAGGCTAAGTTTTAAAGATGGAAGTTTGGAAGGTATTGTAGGAGAAGGGAAAAGCAATAGAGGAGAGATGGGGACAGAGGGCAAGAGAGAGTGGCTGACCCCTGGGTCCTGATGGAAGTGGACCCAGCATGGAGTGAGTGCTGAGTCGTGTTGCTTCTGGTCCACAGAGGTGGGAGGCCACCCCTCGCTGAGTGGAGGAAAGACAGGCCCCACTGAGCTCCAGAGAGCAAGAACAAACACACCAGCATGAACACAGGCCAGAAAGCGGTCTGAACCTGTTTCTCCTGACTTTTATAACTAGACTCATGTGTTGTGACTTTTTTTCAGGCTTTATATCATGCATAAAGAAGAACTTTTGGTGAAATAGTTCCCTGTAGAGGGTGGCAACAGATGCATTTGTAGTAAACAAAAAAAAGACCTCAATAGACAACATCCCCATTGCTTGAATGGTGAACATGCATCTCATCATGTATATTTTTTTTTGGAATCTGAGAAAGCGGCAAACAGGAATGCCAAAATAAATTCTGTAAAATGGAGTGGTTGAGAGGTAATTTAGAGTGGTTAGACATGGAAGTTTCACTGTAGAGAAACTTACCATTTGAAGAAGTCATGTACTAATGTACTCAATTTATTACTGACCTTAAAAGTAGCTATTCAGCCAAGACAGGTTTGGAGTGCAGATTTTGTTTCTTTATTTTAAAGCTGAAGATATGAGGCTAACAATGCTAACACATACAATAGAACTCAATAGTCACCCAAATGGTCCTGCTAGAAAAAGCCGCATATGTTGTGTTTTGGATGCTGGTATGCTGGTCAGCACTAATGGAACCTGTCATGCTGGTCACCATTAAAACCTGCATATTGCTGCTGTTGGAACAGAACGTCCTGTCACCATTATGTTCACGCGTTTTGGTTTTAGTCAAAATTAGAAAACGCTTGTTGCCTGGTTTGGCATTCAAAATTTTGGAGTACAAAATTTGTTTCTTGATTTTAAAGCTGAAAAGGCTAACAGTGCTAACAAACAATATAACTCAATAGTCACCCAAATGGCCCTGCTAGAAAGAACAGCATATGTTGTGTTTTGGATGCTGGAACCTGTCATGCTGGTCACCATCAAAATCAGCATATTGCTGGCGCTGGAACAGAATGTCGCATTTCCATGCATTCATGCTTTTGATTTTTAGTCAGAATTTGAAACTGCTTGTTTACTGTTACATTCTGCATACATTCCATGAAGAACAGACCAAAAGATGTGGTCCAGAATTTTGTGGAACCTAAAATCTTTTCATGCTTAATGTTGATGATATTTGGCATGTAGCCCACTACCATTAATGGATTTAACAATACATTTTTGATCCAAACCTCAGAATTCTCATAGAATAATATTTCAGGCATCATGCAGCGTCTTCATAACCATGTTGTGTAATATCTTTTTGTGATGGTGCGTTGAGAAGCATTAAGCCCTTCAGACTATCAACACCACTGTGAACTATTATGAGTTCTAAATTTCACTAGAACTGAACATTTCACATCAAACCGCTCTGAATGACTTTGCTTACATCTGAACTGTGTAATTGTAAAGATGTTGATGTTGAAAGTAAAGAAATTTGCCTGGGCCTCTTTGAAAGCCTGTAATGTATCTGAAAGATTCCCACAGAGATGCTGCTGTGGACGAAGCCATTCTCAACCATAAGCTTTATAATGGTAATTCTACAGCCCAACATAAGAATGGAGCGTGTGTGTGCTAGTGTTTGTTTGTGTGCTTCTGGGTGTGAAACCTTAGGCTTTGGGTGCCATGCAGGGGTCAAAGGTCGAGCCCTTGGTCGCTCACTTACTCCATGACAGTGTTATGGTGAAGTGAACCCCCCTCGTGGTGTTCCCTCACCATGGCAACGACCTCTGCGTAGCTCAAATTCCGTTAGCGAGTGCAGCTGGCTGAGAGCCAAGCACTAGAGCAGAGTGACGTGACCACCTCTCTGATGAACTCTGGGAATGAAAGCAAAAAATAACACAGAGAGATGCTGAGTTGTTATTGTTTGTTGTGCATTCTCAAAGGATACAACAGTACTGTCACCAGTCAGCAATGATAGTGCGGCATTCAGTGAAGGTACAGTATCAAGTATATATTATTGCAGCACTCCTGTAGAAACAAAGTGTGTATATACACTCATCGTCAAAGGAGTAGTTGCATCCAGAAGGAAGTGTGGGATTGCAGTGCATTTGGGAAGGAAGATAAAGGTTATCAGGAACAACAAGCGATGATAAATTTAGACTGATATGGGCAATATTTATTGAGCTACACATACAGAAGTAGTGTCTCGCATGGTGCAGACCGCCATGTTTGCTGATGCAACATGCCAGACGTCCTGGAGTGGAGTTGTAGAGGTCCCTGATGTTGTCCTGCCATAATCCATCCCATGCAGCTTGAATATTCTCACAAATATTTTCACGAGTGGCACTAGACCTTTTGGATTTATGTTGATGTATTCATCATGAAATTTTAACATTATAAAAAGGGAATTACAAATGATATAAATACATGAAAAATAAAGATACAAGTTTTTTTTTCCAGACAGCAGTGATTTATGCATTTATCATTTGTATTGATTGACACATTATGCATCATATTTTTATTGCCTACTTTTTCTGTACACCACCATTTTTTCTTCTCATTATATATAT
>CM067476.1:8937774-8977062 GCA_034552555.1 Semaprochilodus insignis | reverse complement strand
ATATATATATATATATATATATATATATATATATATATATATATATATACAGGGCTTTTTTTACCATAAAGTTAGGAAAAGAAAAGTTTCAGTACCAATATACTATACAATATATTACATTTGTCAATTTGACACAAAAAAGACCATTTTCAATTTAAGAAGCAGAGCATATTATTATCGTGTGTTATAGTACGTAAAATATGCTTCATCAAAATACATTCAAATTATTCTCATTGTGTGGCCGCTGGATTACACATACCTGAACATGATTTGCATTGAGGGAATGGAGTTTACAGTTTCATCAACAACGTTCAGTGGGACCAGCAGCAGCTGCATGTTCCCACCAGTCATACTCACATGTACTGAATACCTTCAGTGCACACTTTGGTAGGTACACCTGTCCTGTATCTACACTCACTGTCCATTTTATCAGATCCACTTGCCAGATAGGTGCACTATGTAGTTCTCTTTCTACAATTACAGATTGCACTGTATCTGTTGGGCCTGTAATTCATTAGGAGGTCAGTGGTCATTTACATATGTGGGATGTACAGTGGATGGATGGATACTGCATGTTCTTGAAATGTATAAATAAAATAGAAGCAGTCTGTAACAAGGACACATGGGTTTTTGCTTCTCTCAAATTATTATGAAGTTCACACCTTTGGATTATTGCTATTACTTTGGGCAGTCCTGAAACCTTCGCCCACACTTCCCTACTTAATGAAAATCTTGAAGGACAACGGAACCGTATTAGCCCGTTAAGTAATAGTGATTGTTGTTTGCGATGCTTGTTCGTTGATTTGATTTTGGATGATAACTGAAAAAAATATGGCCTTCTGAAGTCATATTGAATCAGTTTTGCTAGCTCAGTGGATTGTGTTTTAAATTCTGGTCGGCTCTGAAGAGAGAGGAGATGAGAAACCCTGCGGTGGCTGCCGATTGCAGAGCTGAGGTGAGCTTCCCACAAAATGATTGTTTCCAGCATGTTGCTGCTTGCATACGTACATGCACACATACACACACTTACCCCTCCTGCCAACCCCCCACAAGCCCACCTCTGTCCATCTCTGCTTCATGTGCAAGACGAATTTAACATCTTTGATTGGATTTCCATGTTTTTAACAGGCCTGACATGTCCGTGTTGACAGGGTCCGTTGCCAGCCAAGGCCTTAAAGCTCCGCTGCTCAATACTGCAGGGCTGCCACTTATTATCCCTGCTGCAGTCTGGATTACGTTCCTGTGTTTCTAAGCTCCTTCTAGTCACCCAAGAAGGCTGGAAAGCATAGGGAGTCGTTTTCAAAAGCCAGGTTGCATAACTCCATATTTCAATCCACATCTCGTCCACCCATTATAGAGTATTAAAGGGATAAGGCTTTCGTCCCTTTGATGATATAGTATTGTGCCTTAAGTGGCTGGTTTCATATTGAGCCAACCACTGGGATCATTACAGGCTTGGGGTGCTTAGCTCTGTCTCGCTGGCCCTGTTGTGTTGGTAATGGGCTAATTTGCAGTGACTATAGGAAAATAACAGTGATGCTGCTTTATGAGCTCCGTTAATCAGATAAAGGCTTAAGCCCGGGCTTAGTTAATCAGAAACAGACGTGGGGACTAACAGGCTTCCTCTGTGAGCCAGGCCTGCTGCAGCGTGGGAACGGCGGTCAGAGGGCAAGTTTGAAATTAGTTGGGAATGATGGGACAAAGCTGACCTGCACAGGTGCTCTCACTTCCCCTCACTGCGCTACTTCCTGTTCCAGAGGCCGCCTTCCCCCGGGTCGGGAAGAAGGGTGACCCTTAGACGCAAACCACCTAGGCGCGTACATTAATGCATACACATATGGAGGGAGGCAGAACTTTTAAAGGGCACACATAGCGGAAAACCAAAATATTCTTGCTTTTTTGTTTCTGCATGAAAGTTTAGAAATGTACTGTCCACTCCTCGCTCAAAACAGTGCACATACGGAAACTAAACCCGTTTCGAATTTGCTGTTATTGTGATGTCACAAAAAAACTATGTATTTACTTATATATGAGGCACAGTGCTGGACCTGTCATTGACAGAACATGTCATTGACATTTACAGTATATCTGTCTTAAAAGGCACAGTAATGGGTTTAATGGCTGTGCAGACGACCGCCATCTACAATGCTGCTTCTTCTTTTATCTTTTTCATAGGAGGTACATTAGCACGACCTCCCCACTACATGTTGTTTGCTCTGGACTGCCCTCTAGTGGATGTATTGCTTAACATCTACGCCAACGTAGTATGTACGGAAGTATGTGACATCATTTGAAACAGACGTATTTATTTTGGTTCATAAATGAGCGCTAAGAAAAACAGCATCTTTAATTCTAAACAACAAAAAAGGTTGGAAAGTGTGGCAGAGTGGGTAGCACTGTCGCCTCATAGCAAAGAGAAGGGCCTGGGTTTGATTCCCAACCAAGGCGTCCAAGGTCCTTTCTTTGTGGGTTTCTGGGTGCTCCAGATTTCTCCCACAGTCCAAAGACATGCTGTCAGATGAACTAGGTGTGAGTGTGTGTCTTAGAGTGTCTGCCCTGTGATGGACTGGCAGCCTGTCCAGGGTGTTTCTTTCCTTCTGCCCATTGAGTGCTGGGATAGACTCCAGCACCCATCACAATCCAGAAGGATAAAGTGGTTTAAAAGATGAGTGAGAGAGTGAGTGAGTGAACTACACAAATGTCATAAGTGGACCTCTGTACTATGTAGCATATGCGCCCTTTAAGGCTGGCTTTACACTGTGAAACTTTCATGCAACTAGTTGCAAGTTAGTTTCACGCAACTTAATTTCCACAAAGCATCATGTCATTCTCACTATATAAAGTCATCAATGACGTGTGAGTCACATTCATAAATTTGTAGAATTGTTATTGTCTTTGTAAAATATATCCAGCCACCACATTCTTTTTTTCCCTTTTATACATTTCTGTCTTTTATCAACCTTGCCATGCCTAATGACTTTTAATCGGCTCTGTGTATGTTAAGCCTTTGAAAATGAATCTTCAAGTAGCCACTACAGTAGTACTTCATGCCTTTTCCTGACCTAGAAGCACAGAGACTTCACCATGATATCACCTTCTTTAATAATTTTTATCTTTTGGAAAATTAGGGAGCATCTAAAATGTGCATCATGATAACAGCAGGCTAACAACGGAGAATAAATGGTGGGACAAACAACAACATCATTTTTCACAACAACATGTTCAGGATGCAGTAGAACTGCTTCTTTTATTAATATTTCAGAAACTCAGAGGAGTATATCAGAGATCTCCATTTTGCCTTCAGGGGGCTGCTAGGAACTCACAGCCTGCACAGTGAAGAACACTGTTCTAAGACTTCTCAGGGACTTAAACCAAAACTAGAAATATATATATATATATATCAAATTTACACAGTTTCCACAACTTTTCCCTTACCTCAGATGAATGTAGTCGATTAGTGTCATGTTTAATCTGAGGTTTGTTTTCTCAGTACAGGAGCTATGAAGCTAATGTAGCTATCAAGTGAGGGAAGCTAATGACCACCCATTATCATCATCAGGCACCGCTTGCCTAAATCATTGTGCATTTGCCTCAAACCACATCAAGCTGTTCAGCAGTTTCAAATAGCTTCAAATTCTTGTTTGTGTGCTTGCTGACAATATATGACACACTCTCGTCTACAGAAACAGGCAGAAGTGTCTAGTTAAATACAGTGTTAGCACATGACTTTGAGCTTTGTGAAACTCACATTTGTTTGTTGTCATGGTTTAGATGACAGTGATTTCCCATCACCTAGTCAGCAAAGCTTCTGTTTTATTCTTCTTGTCCAATGAAATTACACTGTTTGATGATATGAGTATTTTGATTGGAGGCAGCTGAGTTTGAAACAAGCTGTGTTTAAGTTGCAGGAGGCTTTGCATTATGCAACTCAGGTGAAATGTACTGTGCATTTCAAGCTGCTTAAAGTTTCACTGTTCAACAGTGCTCAGTGCTCATCCCCTCTGGGGAATGCTACTAACTCATAAGACTGCACAATTAAGAACACTGTTATAAGACTTCTGAGGGCCTTAAAGCAAAATTCTGACAAATGAATATCTAATTGACACAATATGTCCCTATCCTCAAACGGATGTGGCCGATGAGTGAGGCCATGTTTAGACTGAGGTTTGTTGCTATAGATTTGCACTGGAGCTGTGAGGCTAATGTAGCTAGCTGTGAGGCTAATGTAGCTAAGTTACCCATTAGCATCATGCAAACCGCATGCCTAGATCATTACATGCTTCCCTCAAACCAAGAAAAGTAATTTCATATAGTCTATTGTGTTTTTAGGCAACATATGGCAAAGTCTATGGAACTGAGCAATGTATGTTGAAAATAGAGCTTAAAACAGCAACAGTCACCAATTTAAAGCATTCATTTTTATCCCACTGATGTTTGTAGATAACATGCAGTTGTAATGTCAATGACCACATACAGTCATAGGCAAAAGTTTTGGCACTCCTGGTAACATGACATGTTATGCTGAATTTTTAAATAGAAATAAGTTTACATCCTCTACAAAGAACATACTTCTGCACACTTCAATGCACAACTACAGTTCATTTCCTATGGCCTAAAATGTGGTCTGTACAAAAGTTCAAGCACATTTTATATTATATGATTTATTTATTTGTTTATTTTATTTTTATTTATTTATTTTTTGCTATTTTCTAAACTCAGCAAATAAACGGAACCTCAAAATTCCAAAAACAATATTCCATATTTAAGTGTATTCCTTGTATAGAATGTGCCAACTTTGCTCTTTAGAAAATCAACAAAGCAAATCTATTTGAGATCCGTATACATATGTTTTGGCATACTGTGATGCAACTGTGAGGTTCCCATCAAGATGTTGCTAAAGAGTTAAGGGGTGAAAACTGAGTAAACTCCTTTGCTTTTCACTGTTTTGAACCGTTGCTTTAAATAGTGCCTGCAACTGCTGACGTCCCGCAGTGAAGAAGTTCCTGAACATAATTGAAACACACGCACGCTCTTGCGAGCACATTTGACAGGGGCAAAAACTTTGTTAGGCCAAACAACCCCACTTAAAATGATCCCCCCCTCCCTTTGCTCTGGTGCTTTGGGTGGCTCGGAGCTGGGGTGTGGAGAGAGGTAGGCGCTGCACCGCACCATGGCTTCCCGCTGCTCCGCCTGTCATGTGCAATTAAACATTTGGCCTCCACAATTACTCAGCAGTGTATACATGCCAGTGCTCCGCAGCCCTGCATATGCATTTCAAAGCCCCAGCCTACCCCCAAAAGTACCGAACTGACAGCGGCAGAGTGGAGATGCCTGGAGGGAGGGAGGAAGGGAGGGAGGGAGAGAAAAAGAGAGTGAAGAAGGGAAGGAGGGGGGACAGAGGGCACTTGCTGCCAGGTTTGGATGGAGTGATTAAAAAAGAGGAAAAGGGGGGGGGCGCAGTGTATGATGAGGGCAGTTTGACTGTAGTGATGTCAGCAGGGTCTTGAGAGGAGCCACATGGTGGAGGAGGGAGAGGCATCTCAACATCAAAACAATCTTTAAACTGTCACGGGCTCCTGTGGGCCTCGCACACATGTGCATGTACTCATACACGGGCATTTACGCATGCACACGCTCACTCACACACACACACGCACACACACTTTAATTAGATTCACACAGGCACTGTCGAAGCTTTCTGAATTTATGCACGTGCATACATAAACATCTGACACTGTAAGGCGCCGGGCTACAAGGGTTTTAATTGGACCCTGCCAACAACAGCAGCAAGCAAACATTCCGGCAGGGAGAATTCTCCTCACTTTCAGCAAAAAAGGAGAAAAATAAAATAATAAAAGGATCTGACCTTAAACAACATTTTCCTGCACTAGAATCAAGTTTAAAAGTTAGTTAACTTCATAGAAAGATCCTGCTGTCTTCAAATCACGGCTTGTATATTGACCAATCATATGAAGTCAACTTGGACTCTTTTCACCTTGCTAGTTCTGGCTCCTGGTCATATGAAACCTAATTAATAATTTCATTTCACTAACAACCATCAATGGATGTGTAGTGCCTTGTGCCATCCTGAGATCTCATTGCATTTCCACCTACAGCTGTTTAAAAGTATGCAAACTGACAGTCAAATGACACACTTGGTTCATTTTCTAAGTGAAAATAAGGTAAGAAATAACACATCCTCTGCAGGAAACTTGGTTAGAGCATGAGTTCTATTTGTTTGCTGAGTTTAACATATTGGGAAAATATACTAAATCTCAAATGTGCCCAAAATGTTCAATACTGTATGTTATATGTTCAGAAGTGTGCTTTCTGTATTTTCATTTCTCAAATCAACAAAACATGTAGGTTGACAATACAAATTTTTGCATATCACTGTATAAGTGGGCGGGGAAAGTAAAATTAACGAATAATTAATGTTGGGACAGTTACTCCAAAAAAAGTATGAAATAAGGTTAGTAATTATTTACTGATGAAATAATTACTACATACTTCTCTTTGTTACTTGACACATTACTCACTAGAAACAGCAACCCGTACCACCTATAAAGTACAATTGGTATTTACCAAAACTGCTTTTGAACAAGACACAGGTAGTTATTCTCTGCTATGAATGGCTGACACTGTTTAAAAACCCTAGAAACCCAAAAACCTACGTTTTTTTTTTTTTTTTGTCAACTCACAAAAAGAACAAATTAAATCATAGAATCCCTCAAATAAATAAAATGAATTTTAATAAAATGAAAAAGTTAAATGTAAAGATGTTTTATTATTTAGGGTTTTTTTTTCTCAAAAGACATGATCATTAATATATACATTAAAATAGTCCTTGTAAGTTATTTGCCACTGTCACTTTGATATAAAAGGTATGAGGAAAATGCAGTATATTATATATTATAAGCAGCATTTTTAGAATAATTTTTTAGCAATTTTAGAAGATCTGTTGATCATTTTAGCTGTGGCTTACTAATTGATAGTTTAGGGTTAGCATTTTAGACATAAACCTGTAAAGCATTATATAAACTTGTAAAGCACAGGACCAGGGTTCTACAATATATTCATCTGCCCCCTATATATACCATTAAAAACATTGATTCCAAACTTCGGAGTTTAGATCCAGTCAAAGTTAGCATTCTATTCGTGACTACACTGCAACAATCTGAAAAGTATGCAAAGTGAGTTCCAAGCTAATTAGCTGAAAATATTCCAAAACTGGTTTAAAAACTCGACAATTATGATTAGATTAATGTGGATATCTGTCAGACTGGAATGATAATGAATGATTGCCTTTACTATTATCTAGTCAGGTCAAACTCAGAATTCACTGATATTTTCACCTGAGCTGTGTGCGAACATGGTTTCCATCATTTGGATCAAAGCCAAAGTTTGACACTGTAGGTAGGTTTAGGTGTAAAGCGTGCAATGGCCCAAAATGACCACTGCATGCTTTTAGACCTACTTCTACTGATGCAAAAAGCTCCTCTGCATATCATATTATATGTGGTGTATGAATCTACAATAGGAAAGCAAGACCTCAAAACTATGCAGTGCTTCCAGGAAAACACTCCAGTGTCCAAATGTCGCTCTGCCTCTGTGCAGAAGCGAACTGCGGCTTCTACTATTCATGAATCTCTCTGTAGCATTGGCCCACCACTCCATGCTGTTTATCCCAATGCATGCAAAAATGTCACATCCTGTAAAAATCCATAAAACGTGACAAGAGGAGAGCTTTCACTGAGCTGAATCCAGGTAAAAAGAGAGAGGCTTCAACAGCAGAGGGAGAGAGAGAAAGAGAGAGAGAGAGGGAGTGAGAGTGAGTGTGGGGTTCAGGGTGATCTTTGTATTGGCTCTGTCAGCCAAGAAAGTGGCAGGAGTACAAACACACTTCCTCTGGAGTCCTTGAACAATGGAGGTTTAGAAGAGGACTCCTCTTGCCAGACTCTTGTCAGCACTCAATGCTACATTCTCGCCGCGGAGCCGTTGGCAGAAGCACCTGCCCCGCCAGGCTGGAGGGGGGGTGGGCTTTTGACGACGCTGGGCCTCTTGTGTGCCACAGAGGTGCCTGTGTCCGTGTCCCTTTATTGAGCGGCCTGCTCTGGAGGGGCTATTGTGCTGTGTGGCAGCGGCACTGCCAGCCGCAATGCCAGCTGGCGTACAACGAAGACCAACAATGCCACTGCATTGCTCACAATGGCCTGCTCAGGACCGTCGATTGTTAGAACACATCCATGCCAGCCTCCCAGCGTTTAGGGGTTTGGGGAGGGGGGTTGTTGGAGGGACTGGGGGACCGATATCCACAGAAACACATACAAGAAACACAGACTCAGAAGAAGCCAGAATACACCCCAAAAGCCGCTAGATGTGGGGTGACCGTATTTTGGTTTTCAGAAAAGAGGACACTGGACGCTGGAGAGTGGTAAAGACTGTAGAAAGCGAATGCCAATCTGGACACAAAGCCAAATTCTGGCAGGACATGTTTTTTAGGCCCCCAAAAAAGAACATGTCCTGGATAAATATGGACATATGGTCATCTTACTACATGGCAAGGTTGTCTCCAACTGAATGGCGGTCGTTGCTGGATGCTTGTCAGTGTCTCCTAGTTGCTGGGTGCGACTAGTTTGTTACATTGGTAGGGACATCGATAGGGACAATTCTAGCCTCTCAAAATATTGTTACGGACATGTTATTACAAACCATATGTAAACCTACACCCATGCCTAGATCAAGCTGATGGGAGGACAAAAGAAATGAATAATGAGGCACAACTATTCTAGGCTAACCTGCAGGTCATAAACTCTCATGAAAGTACCACCTCACTGACCTGGGGCCGTATTACAGAATCAATCTAACTCAGTTTCAATCAGGACTGAAATTAGGACAATAGCTATTACAGAATAATAGTTCCTCAGTTCATTATCTTATTTTAATTCCATACAAGACAAAAGAACCCTCCTAACTTGCCTAACTTGCCAACTTTAATGAAATACTGTCCTAACTTAGGTATAACTTCAGTGGTTTTATGCATCCATTTTTATGGTTAGTCGTTCTTATGGGAAAAAGAATGTTAGCATAACAAGTTTGCTACCTTGGCATTTATTTGACTTTGGGAAGGTTTTCACAAGACACACTTTGGGCATGTGTATAGTGGCCTAGGGAAACAAGATTAACTCTATTAGAAAGGGAAAACAGATAGATGAAAAGCTGGCAAATAATATGTTGCAGTGATGGAAGCAAACAGAGTTAAACAAGTGGCAGTTTATTAGGAGGCCTAGCATAGCATGGAGGGTGGTGAAGACCTCAAATGGAAGTTAAAACAGTGGCGTTTTGCTTCTTAAACAGCTGTGGGCATAGTCATGATATTCTTAATTTTTGTCTATCAAGATTGCTAAAACATCCAGTTCATCACACATCAGTTTTGTTTTTCAATTTTTACACACAGTAGCTGACTACTGCAACATGCAATTTAGTTTATGTTATTTTAATTGCATGTTTATGTCAAAATCAGTCAAGTATTAAAATCCATTATGACCTGTAATACAAATTTGTGAAAATCTTCTCCTGATCTTGTCAGAACGTAAGACTAAACATAATATGTTTCTGTAATAAGACCCCTGACTTAACTCGTAACTCACTCACATTAAGCAGGCTGAAGATTCTCCATAAGGGGGTGCTTTTTAGGTACTTTGCTTTAATGGCATGGTGTCCTGATTTCCTGTGGTAAATGTTACTGTTCGCTGTGGGGTGTGATGTAGGTCTATATGCTTCTTGACCAAGTTGGGAAAAGAAGCTCTCCAAGCTTCACCAGAAATTGTCGCACTAAGAACAGTACTTTTTTAGACACTTTCTGATAGGCTCATATTGGACAGTTTAGACTGAAAGGTCTAAAAGTCATGCTCAGCTCAGGTAGTCCGAGTAATTCCCATAAGTGCAATTTAGAAGGTTACCAGAGCCAGTTTAAGGGAAGCCTGACACTTCCTATTTCTCCCTATTACATCAAAACATGACTGCAAAATGCTAGAGGGTGCTCGCAGGCCAGTCCTCAATGAACACGGGTAAATTGAGCTAAATGCCTAAAATGAACAATGAAACTTGTTTCTAACTATTTGTGCCGAAGATTTCTTTCATTTTTTGAAGGGGAAGGATGTCTTCTAGTAAAATATCAAAGAAAACTTAACAGTTTCTTTCAGGGTTTTTCTACAGCAAAAAAAAAGGTTTGGGTCGTAGGACCATAACAAAGAGGCAGGGTGGAAGCGCATGTCAATCCTTTTTAATGAAAGCCATAACAAAAAGAAGGCACAAAAGTACCAAAACTAAGAGAGAATGCTAGAGATCAAAATACTTAAACAGAGAGGAAACAAACGACGAAATGACAAAAAGGAGACCTAGATACAACAGGAACAACATAACACAGTGGGCTTGAGAAACAAAACATCAAGCAAACACAAGACAAGCAAACAGTTGTAAGAGTACACTGAGAACAAGACACACGTGAGGCTAATGAGAGGGTGGGGCTACATACTAGGGACAGGTGAGACAAATAACCAGGAGGCAGGACATGGGCTAGACATACGATGGAATAGGGAAGAAAGACAGACTAAGACAAGGACAGAGCAAGACATATTACAAGGATACTAGCATATCTTTTCCTGAGTGCTGAAAGGTTGGTGAGCCAATCAGTTCATTGCAGTGAAGTGCTTCTCGCCCCCTGATTACATGAAGGTAAATGAGGGATCATCAGAAAGACCTATAACAGGTGTTATATATTATGCACTCAAAAATATGACAGCAAAATACTGAAATATGGTATGCTGTTCTGTCTTCAGAAAATGAGTGAATATATATATATATATATATATATATATATACATAAACTATAAATATACAAAAGCTCTATTTGGGATGCTAGCTTTTGACAAACAAAGACATATTGTGTGGCAGTGTTCCTAACCGCACATTCACAGAGATTACCTACAAAATAGAAGAGCAAAGAATGTGAAGGAGTGGCCTCCTCAGGCAAGAGTGTACCCAACTTTGCCAAACTGTGGGTGTGTGGGTGACTGTATTGCAGAAAACTTCCGAAATTCCACTTGCAGTGCGATAAATGTGTGATCATTGCTGGATCCAAAGCAGGGCAAGCAGGGCTGTGTAAGATGATTGGCCATGGCCTTTTCCCTCCTGTAAAACAGCGGCCATGTGCTCAAGGTGCCATGCCAGAAGAGCATGTCACATCGCATCACAGTTGCCGATGAATATTCATTACAGGGTTATTCTCCCCCCTTGTTTCTCTTTCTCTCACCTCTTTCTTTGACAGATCTCGCTGGCACTGGACCCTCACCAGGCGCTGTAGTTGTAGATCACGTGCTCATGTGTTGGGTTAGGCCTTCTTGGTGATCACACAAAGTGTTACCATGAAAGAATCTCACATTTGTACATGGTCTAACAGTCCACCATCCCACTGTCCTCACTGTTTACACCATCCAGCTTGCGTGGCCTATATTTACTGCATAGCTGGGAACGTTGTGTTCACGGACCAAAGGCAATGATATACAGTACATTCATCATCATAAAGATAGCTGCACCCAGGAGGAAGTGTCGGATTGCAGTGCTATTGGGAAGGAAGGTAAAGGTTACCAGGAACGATAAATGATGACAAACGTAGACTGATATGGGTAATATCTATTGAGCTACACATACAGAAGTAGTGTGTCTCAGTATGGCGTTTGGCCACCATGTTTGCTAACGCAACATACATAAGTCTCGGCATGGAGTTTTAGAGGTTCCTAATGGTGTCCTGTGATAATCCATTGCATGCAGCTTGAATATTCTCATACAGCTCCTGCTGATTTTGCAGTAGGGGAGGAGGTGGAGTGACACCAGGCCTTCTGGACACAGGAGAAGTATGTTACAACTATGATACAACTCCACTCCAACTCTTCCAACAGCTGGAATTGCTTTGGAACTCTTCTCTGAAACATAACTTGCTTGCAAAGCCAGTCAGGGACAGCAATAAGGCCCGTCCTTGGTTCCATCACATGTTCAGCCGAGCGTGATACTTGAATCATCCACATGTCTCACAGTGTGAAACCTACCCATCAAGTTTCATTCCTGTCGGTTGATTCCTTCTGGTATTTTTCCCGACGATGAGTGTATATTGAACTATCTCTGCAAAGTCAACTACTGTACACCTTTAAAGAGCACCTCTACTGTTTTTCACTCTCTCGCTCCTCCTCTTCTTCCTTGGCGTCGCTATCCCTTGGCTTTGTTTTTGCAGTCTCAGCATCTGCTGTCAGCTTTGAAGCTCCCCCGTACTGCAACAGAATGAATTATTCCTGTAATCAAACCTGGGTTAATTTAATAATAGAGCAGTGTCTTCCTAGAAACAAAGTGAATTATTAAGCACTTGTTTGAGAGTGAGTGAGTAAGTGAGTGAGTGAGTGAGGGAGCGAGTGACTGAGCACAACCACACATTCAAAAAGTTTGACAGAAATGTATTTGGACGTAAGAAATTGTTCTACTGACGAAGGCCATTTGTATTCATAACAGGATCAATTATGTTTGGAAATGTCCCTTCTTCCTTGGACTTAGCACTCCACATTTATTTCCTTCAGTGATCGCTCGAAACTCATGAACACATATGTACGCTAGCGACGTGTGAACTGAAACATAAATGAAAGGTCCAGTTAGCATGTACTAACAGGATTGCACTGACATGGGAAGTGAAATATAATAGCGCATTTGTAAGAGGAACAGGGGAAAAGCAAAAGGAAGAATATCGCTGATACTCATCAGAAGTGACAGCTTGATAAATTACAGCGAGGAAGAGAATTAGCATGCAGATAATCAGGCCATCCAAACGGGAGAGGAATATTACGCTTTTAAAAGTGTTAGTTTTTCTTTCCGTCGTGGCCGCCCATCTGAAGTGGGAAGTTTGTTAATGGCTCATAAGGCCGTCCCCTGGGACCGCATTACCCAGAAGGAAGCACTCTGTTTGCAGAGTGCCAGTACTTGTTCAGCCTGCTAAGAATTCTGCTAGGGAATCCGCGCACTTCACATAAACAGACCCTTTTCCCGAGAGCCCTGCCACTGGTGGAATTCGCCTCTTTCTGTGCCGGTTTTTAAAGGATTCAGTTTTATTGGTAGAACAAACAAAGACTTTAAGTTGATAATGGGAGCGGGCTAATAAACTTCACAGGCCTCCCGACTACTGCTTCTGACCACACACCGGACAGGAAAAGGAAATCACGTCTAATCAGGTGTTGCCATTAATCATGTTTGCGTTGGAGGGTCACCCTTCATTTAACGTGACCCGGCGCACAGGGGGGAAAAAACGGCTGCTCCAGCCCGACTGGTGACAGTGGCTTGATGAATGATGGGAAAACACAGTTGCTAACCATACAAGCTTCATGACAGGCGCACAGGGCAGCACGCTCCTGGTCCTGACGGACATCTGGCCCTTTCGCCGGTGAGTGGCGTCGGCAGCCATGGCTATTGGGGTCAGCGCACAGGTCCTGCGAACGCCCCCCATGTGTGCTACCCCCTTGGCTGAATACTTAGCCGCTTGCTTCCTGTGTGGAAGGTTTCGGGGGGCACGGCCCAGAGGCCTTCACACCTGTCAGCGCTTTGCGGAGGCTTATTAGTGAGGAAAAGACGGGACGGCATGATCAGACCCTCTCACCTTTGACCCCGACACCGACCCCCCATTCCTTTCTATATAGCAGCAATTGACTTTTATAGTAAGAAAACTGTTTTGGCCTCAGACACTAAACCCTAAATCATGCTGTCAACATCTATAGCACTTGAGAACATGCCACTGGAGTACCTGCAGTTTTAGTGTTAGTAGGCTGAGCGGTGACTTGTAGACCGGCCTTGTAAACTTAGAAATGTCTGACTACGTCATACTGACATTGTACTCAAACAGCTGAGAAAGTTCTACATACCCTATTCCCAAACAGTTGGGTCAGTAGGTAATTCCCAATAAATACAGAGAGCAGTGATTTATAAATCTACTTTGATTTAAACATATTGTGGCGTCTTTGTAGACGAAGAGGTGGAAGATACATTTTTCTACTACAGCAATGTTCATTTATTACATATATGAGAAAGGCCAGGATAGCAGGAGGGTCATTTCTAGCCATCGGTTTTATCCTAGATTAAACATTAACTAAGCCCACATCCCAACACACAGTAAACACACACACGCATGATAAACCCAACAACAACATTAACAAAAACAAAAGTCCTTACTTAACTGAGAGACGAGTACAGGCGCAGCTTCATGTCACTCCACCTGAGCTCTTCCCAAAACATGAAGCGTGTGTGATGGATGCAACAAGATGGTCATTTAGAAACTTCACATTCCAAAAACGTTGGAATAGGGGCAATTTAGGGTTAGGAACATTGTGAGATGTTCAAGAACATGGTGATGCAATCATGCTTTGGTATTAACGTGCATACAAAAAGGCCTAGTCCTTAATGAGCAAGGATGGGATTGTTTAAAAACACTGTTCCTTAATGAGTGATTGCAAAGTTTTGGGTATTTCACCCTCTACAGTGCATGGAATCATCAAAAGATTATGGGAATCCAGAGGAATCTCCATGTGTAAGGGGCACGACCAACAGCTGCATGTGAAAGCCCATGACTCTTTTTATGGGGAAATGACATAGACTATTCCTTAATGAGTGATTGCAAAGTTTTGGGTATTTCGCCCTCTACAGTGCATGGAATCATCAAAGGATTCTAGGATCATGGAGAGATCACCATGTGCAAGGGGCATGGCCAACAGCTGCATATGAAAGCCCATGACACCTTCCATGGGGAAATGACATAGACCTCATCATCAGCATGATGTCAATATGGTATGTTTTAACATAACACAACCAAATCACTGTCATCTGGTATTATGTCAGCTTAATATCATTCATTACAGGCAACAAATTGAAATAAACCTTTATAAATGTTTTAGAATTGTTTATAAGTCATGTACCAGATTATGTAAGTAGTCTCATAAACACTGGCCATTTTAAAAAGAACAAAAGTCTTATTATTGAGGAAAAGACAGAGCAGCATGTCCAGACCCCTTACCTTTGACCCCAACATCAACCCCCCGTGAACAACAGCAAGTGACTTTTATAGTAAGAAAACTGTTTTGGCCTCAGACGCTAAACTCTAAACCATGCTGTCAGCACCTATAGCACAGGTTTGGAAAACATGGTGCTGGAGTACCTGCAATTTTAGTAAATGACATAGACCTCATCATCAGCATGATGTCACTATGATATGTTTTAAAATAGCTTTGTCATTTCACCCAAAAAGTGTCATAATACAAACAAATCACTGTCACCTGGTATTATGTCAACTTCGGCAAGCGGGATGGTCTTATTGACATATTGAACTCCATACGGGTCATGCTGATATTACCCTAGCATGCTGTTGGCGGCAGTGGATAGAAGAAGGCACACACCAGGGACACGAAGGATATGGGAGACCTATACGAACCACAGAGAGAGAGAGAACCGATGAATTGTCCGACATGCACGGAGTGACCCAACAGCCACGATTGTAGACATTCAGTGAGCAGTGATGCCATGAGTCATCCTGTTAGTGCAGCACCTCTGGCAGACGGCTGCACAACGCAGGACTACATGCATTACAAGGTTATGACTGTTATGACAACCACGTCACCTTAACACCATGTCAACGTCACCGAAGTCACTCCACCTCCATCCCTACAACAGAATCAGCAGGAACTGTGTGAGAATATTCAAGCTGCATGGAATGGATTATCGCAGGACACCATTAGGAACCTCTATAACTCTTACGTTAGCAAACATGGCGGCCCGACACCATACTGAGAGACACTTCTGTATGTGTAACTCAATAAATTTATACATCAGCCCATATCAGTCTAAATTTATCATTTATCATTTATTGTTCCTGGTAACCTTTATCTTCCTTCCCAATAACATTGCAATCCTACGCTTCCTTCTGGGTGCAACTATTCTTTTGATGATGAGTTTATATTATATTTCATATATCCGAAGACAAATAGCAGCTGCAAACATTCACATTTGAACTGGCAAGGAACATCCAAAATGTGCTATAATACAGCCCCCTAATCTGGGGAAGGGCTTGTTAATTATCTGCTTAGTTCAGGTGGATTAGAGCGGAGGAACACCAAGAGGTACTCTAGCACTAGTGCTGGGAACTACTTCTGTAGCAGAGCAGCGCAATGACGGTCCCGAGCTCCAAATGCTGAATGTCCTGAGTCGCTTGAAATGAAGAAGCATTATTATTCTATGCCGTATGTTGCCTGCCTAATGATTTGAACAAGGCCGTACACAATTCTATTTAGGAATTTCCCTCACAGATCGTTCTCCCTGCCAATGAACTGAGAGCCCTAATAAAGCGCCGCCAGCTCCGTCATCCTCCTGTCACAGTGCCTGGGCCTCTGAATGAAAGACTTTAATCTCTTTGGCGCGCATCTCTTCATCACGCCCGCCTTCCTCTTTCCCGTCCTGCCCCTCCTTCTCTCCGTCATCCCCTCTCTCTCTCTCTCTCTCTTCCCTCTCTTCGCTTTCTCAACCGTCTGGCTCATTGAGAGAAGAAGAAATATATAAAGAGCAAAGTTCTTATTGGCAGTTCTAGTAAAAGGGGGTGGGGGGTGTGGGGGAAGAGAGTTGGCGAAACCTCCGCCCGACGGCCACCCATGACAGACCCTTCTCCCTGCCGTTCCTCCAAGTCCTCTGCAGCTTAAGGCTCCTTTTTTTGTGTCAGGTAAAGATTAGTAAAGAGCTCTTGGCAACAAAGCATTCAATCACTTCCAAGTAGCATGGTATCAAATGTGCCCTCCACCCTCTCCTCACTTTTTGGGAGAAAGCAAGAGGTTTTCTTCTCATCTCTCCCTCCTTTTTTTTTCCTCTTTCTAAACCGGTCTCTCTTTTTCCTGGCCGGTCTGAGTGGCCTTTGAAAAGAGTCTCCTCTGTTCATGCGTCTCTTGTCAATCGGGGAGAGGCAGGAAACGAGGCCGCTTTGTAGGATTAATTAATAACAGAAGTTGGTCAGCGCGCGAGATGGGCCTGTAATTGCTACTCTGTAGTCGAAGGGGAGAAGAAAAAGTTTGGGTTGCATTTCTTTTTTCTCTTTTTTTTGAGGAGGGGGGTTTCTGAGAAGGGGAAGGGGTCTTTGAACTGAAGGACCAGGGTGCTCCTGGATTAAAGCGAGATGCGAGCAGGGGGGGCCTTTGAAGTCTGTCAAGAGGTCTAGAAGAAGAAATAAAGTTGGGTGGTATAAATTCTGGCTGGCAACATCAAAAGCCCTTATCGCCCACTCTCACCTGTTGACACCCAAGGGTGAAGACGCTAGATACAGCGGCAAGGCTGCATTATAAGCTGCACCAAGACTGCTTATGCACACCTCTCGTCCTCTTTCCCTCTCTTTCTCCCTCTCTTTAATCCAGCCCCCCCATCCTCACTCTCACATGCTCTTTTTAGATTCAAGTATAACTGATTTATTGCTATGCCAGTTGTGCCAGTGATATTCCCAGAACTGTTTCTCCTCTTGCATATCAAAGTTGCCAAATTGATTCATCAATATCATATTTAGTGCGAACATAAATCTGCACATTTTTATGAATGATTTTAGATGGTTTTGTTGTCACGTTGCTAACAGTGAATTAAAGTAAATAGCCACCTACTGAGGCCACAATAATGACTGACACAACTCTCAGCCTATCACTTCCATGCTATATCCTCTGTCAAGCCAAGTAAACATCTCTGTTGCCGCTCTTCAGATCAAACCTGCAGTGAGAATGCTGGGGGCAGTAAATTCATCAGGATAAAAGAGGTGAAATTGCGCTGCTGGGGAACATGCAACTCATATACACTATATTGCCAAAAGTATGAAAATCACTGAATTCAGGTATTCCAATCACGTCCATGGCCACAGGTGTATAAAACCAAGCATCTAGGCATACAGGCTGCTTCTACAGACAGTGAAAGAATGGGTCGCTCTCAGGAGCTCAGTGAATTCCAGCATGGTACCGTGATAGGATGCCACCTGTGCAACAAGACCAGTCGTGAAATTTCCTCACTACTAAATATTCCACAGTCAACTGTCAGTAGGAGTATGACAAAGTGGAAGCAATTGGGAACAACAGCAACTCAGCCACAAAGCGGTAGGCCAGGTAAAATGACGGAGCGGGTTCAGCAGATGCTGAGGCGCATAATGCGCAGAGGTTGGCAACTTTCTGCAGAGTCAATCGCTACAGACCTGCAAACTTCATGTGGCCTTCAGATTAGCTGAAAAACAGTGCGTCTTCATGGAATGGGTTTCCATGGCAGAGCAGCTGCATCCAAGCCTTACATCACCATCCGCAATGCAAAGCGCTGAATGCAGTGGTGTAAAGCATGCAGTGGTGTAAAGCATGCAACTGGACTCTAGAGCAGTGGAGACGTGTTCTCTTCGAGTGACCAGTCACGCTTCTCTGTCTGGCAATCTGATGGAGGGGTCTGGGTTTGGCGGTTGCCAGAAAACCACTACTTGTCTGACTGCATTGTGCCAAGTGTAAAGTTTGGTGGAGGGGGGATTATGGTGTGGGGTTGTTTTTCAGGAGTTGGGCTCTGCCCCTTAGTTCCAGTGAAAGGGACTCTTAATGCTTCAGCAGACCAAAAGATTTTGGTAAATTTCATGCTCCCAACTTCGTGGGAACAGTTTGGAGATGGCCCCTTCCTGTTCCAGTGCACAAAGCAAGGTCCATAAAGACATGGATGAGCGAGTTTTGGTGTGGAAGAACTTGACTGTGCTGCACAGAGTCCTGACATCAACCTGATAGAACACCTTTGGGATGAATTAGAGTGTAGACTGCGCACAAGGCCTTCTCGTTCAACATCAGTGTCTGACCTCACAAATGCACTTCTGGAAGAATGGTCAAACATCCCCATAAACACATTCCTAAACCTTGTGCAAAGCCTTCCCAGAAGAGTTGAAGCTGTTATAGCTGCAAAGGGTGGGCCAACATCATATTAAACCCTATGGATTAAGAATGGGATGTTACTCAAGTTCATATGCATGTGAAGGCAGACGAGCGAATACTTTTGGCAATATAGTGTACATGCTCTATGTATATGTAAAGACAAAACACAATGCTTAACGGCAATATGGACAATACTGTGTAAAACAAACTGGAGATGACGCACAGGAGCCAAATGAACATAAGAGGGCATCTGCATGTTTCGTCCCACACAGCAGTCAGATTTCAGTCCAACTAACTGGAGGTGCATTTGCCCACCAAGTGTGAATGCATGTGGATTAAAACTTCTGGATCGGGATACAATCCACATATTAGTCACATGAAAAGACAGAGTGTAAACATGTCTTGGTCCATCATCGAACATGTGTTGCTATGTCCTAGTGAACCTGTAAAGCTGTAAGTTTAATGGACATAGCAAGCGTAACAAAGGGATGCAATACTTATGCAATTATGAAAATGAAAACATGCTAACGGCTGGTTATTAGCTATATATCATAGATAACCATAGCTATCCAGCATTTCAAGCAATGTACAAATTCACAACTCTCCTGGAACAATTGTGGACAAAGTTTCACTACCTGGAACGTTCTAACTGAAGTTTCCCAACCTATGTAGTTATCATAATTGGGGTGCATTTCATTGTAAGGGTAACATATTCAAACAGAAAACAGATAGATAATATCAATATCAATTATATTTTTTTACTTTATTTTGCCTCCAATGTTATGAATAATTGCTTGTATGCTTAATTATAATATTCTAAGGTCTAGAAAATTGGTATACCAAAGGCCATGGATTTACATCAATTAGCATGTATCACTGATCTGTAAGACAGGTCAAGTAATGTGTAATATAGAGATGAGGTATTAATTATAAATTGCACATGTTTTAACAATACTGTTTCTCATGACTGAACTGTCTTATAATTACTATTAAACGCAGCGTTGTCCCAACCATAATCATCATCGCAGCACACCAGTATTACAATAGATTGAGGTTTGCAGTGTTAAGTGGGGTTAGTGTGCACAGACACTTGGAATTAGCAGCTAATACCGTGTTTAAGCTGTATTAGGGTGATGCCGGTCAACGTTACGCCACTCCTGATTGTTGTCTTTGTGGACTGCGTTTGTCACTCGATTACTGGTGCAGTGAGGTGAGTTTCAGGACAAGTTTGGGGCATAGGTAATTATTAATTTGTCCTCTTTGTTCACTTCTGCAGAGCTTTTCGAAAGTTTTCAAATAGCAAACCATCATCCAGAGAACACAAAGTTGGTTGCTTGTGCTGTTTATGCAACTGATATTAAAACATCCTAATTCGATGCTTCATGAGCAACCAGCATTGTGTAGCTTGTAGATATGGCCACTTAGTCATTTTAAGTGACTTTTAGCTCTAAGAGTGTGAAGTAAAAGGCTATGCATTGCCATGTAATGCCTCCCATGGAAGCTTTTAGTCTTATATATGAATCAGTAGACCAATAAAGCAATGATTTGCTGCTACAGACCTCAAACAAAATTAGGCCTACCTCAAGGCATTGTACAGTAATCTTTATACAGGATTCGTTGTTCAGGGACCGGTAGGGTAATTTTATTATTAGTAATGTTTCAGTGATTTTAGTCCCACACTAATTCTGGCTTTTTTCTCTACAAATATAGTTAAATACACTCATCATCACAAGAATAGTTACACCCAGAAGGAAGTGTCAGATTGCAGTGCTATTGGGAAGGAAGATAAAGGTTGCCAGGAACAATAAATGATGATAAGTTTAGACTGACATGGGCAATATTTATTGAGCTACACACACAGAAGTAGTGTCTCTTAGTACGGTGTCAGGCCACTATGTTTGCTAACGCAACACGCCAGATGTCTCGGCATGGAGTGGTAGAGGTTCCTAATGGTGCCCTGTGATAATCCATGCCATGCAGCTTGAATATTCTCACACAGTTCTGCAGATTTTGCAGTGGGGGTGGAGGTGGAGTGACACCAGGTCTTATGTACGTGTGACAACAAACCGTTCATCTTGGCTCTGACCATGCTGCCTCCTCGTTGGTCGTCTCCACCAAGACAAAAGTAGGACTTCTCACTGAAGATGACCCGCTGCCATTCTGAGCCACTCCATGACAGTCTGGCACGACACCATTGCAGTCTTTGGCAATGTCGACATGGTGTTAAGGGTAGTCGTCGAAAGGGTCTGCGTTCATGTGCAGACGTGCAGCCATCTGCCCATGCTGCTGGCACTAACAGGATGACTCAAGGAGGGCATCACTGCTCGCTGAATGACCGCGATTCTTATGCTGTGCAAATTGGTCATAAACACAACAGTTGTAATAAAGCAATGACGGAAGATGAAGATTCTCTGCCGATAGGATTAGTTGTCTAAGAGCAGGCAGAGCATTTATTATCTGTATTTCACAGTAATTTCAGTCCCATTAGAATTTGCATGTCTGCTGCAATGGTAAAGATTCCAGCAGATTCTGCCTACCATAAAACATCCCCAGGAGTCCCCAGAACCTCAGATTATAGTAATCCCATGAAACACACAAGTCAGTAAATATTCCATCACATTCTGTGGAAAAGGAGTTTTGCTTAGTTTTGAAGGCTCTCGAAGAAGCACTTGAATTATTAATGGCACTAATCAAACTGGCGTGTATAGTCTTTGTCTCTAAACAACATGTTCACACAGTATTGGCTGTTGCTTTTAAATTAGAGTTAACGGTAATGCTAGTGATACTTGAGACAGCTAGGACCAATCACATTTAATGTTTGGACATGTTTTCTGCTTGTGAGCAGCCATATGGAACTTTTTTGGTGGGGTGGTAATGCATAAATTAACTAGCCACTTCCATATCACTACAGTAGACCAACCAAGTTATTTGTTGCTGTAAACCTTAAACAAAGTAAGGCTCAAACCATTCTGTGGAACTATTCAGGCAGGCTTAGTTTTACAAGCGTTGGTGGGATAATGTAATTATTAATGTTTTTTGCTGGCTTTTTAAAGATTCCAGTCACTTCTGCCAACATTGAAACAAACTGAAGAGACAACCCCAGGTTATATAAATATGGTGTGAATGGCCATATTTCATTTTATCCAGCGGAAATGATTTCTTCTTAGGTATGAAGGCACTCAAAAAAGCAGTACTAGGATTCTCTACAGCCCAAATTAAGATCATATGTATGGATTTTACTCAAAGTCTTTGGCTATTGGTATTCAATTCAAGTCAACAACAATACAAATAACACGAGGAATGGAATGGTTCAATTGATTGTTTGCACATATGTTTAACTTTTGAACAGCTGATTGAATTGTATATGGAACTTTTGTAGTGGGATAGTAATGAGTAAATCGAGCAGCCACTCCCAAATCTCCATATTTCTCCATGCATCCTAATCAGTCATAAATATTATACATGTCCCATGGCAAATTTACATTACCCAACCTCCCAAAGCAGACTCTGGTATTTTGGGTGCTTTAAGCAGGGTTTCTTTAGGGGACCCCCATAGGCACTCGCTTAAAACTATGTCATATAAACAGTTTAAAATAAAACTGGGGATTAAAAAAGTATAATTGTTCTTCAGAGGGCTCATGCTAAGTTGAATTATCCGTTAAAGTAACTTATCTGATGTGCTTCTGCTAAGACTGAACAAGTAATTGTACTCTAATAATTTTCATACTTCCTCATTCAATTAAACATAGTTCTCTGTGATATTGGTAATATTAGCTGGATGTACTTACACGTTAATGTTAACTAACAGTTCATGTTTAAACTGTTTGTTTTGTTAAGATGTTTGAATACTGTCTTAGCACATTTATTTATTTTTTATATTATTATGTTTAATATGCAAACAATATGTTGAATGTGTATAAGCCATAGTGTTAATTAATCCAAATATTTATACATATATGGTATAATATAATTACTGTATTTTTGTCTAATAAGAAAAGTATAAATTTCATGATGAATAGACCAACAGAACTGGTCCAAAATTACTTGGCAAAAATCTGGCTCCAATAACTTTAAAATATTTTCCTTCTGCTGTAGCAAGCTGATGTAATGTAAAATTAGAGGCGATTTAATAAGAACAAACAGCTAATTAGTGTAACTTGCTGTTGACTGGATGCCAATGAATGCCGGTTGGGGTCTTATAAGTTACAACATATATTTATGTCAACATTTCCATCCAGATTGACTACTTCTTGTTTTCCAGCTAAAAGCCAAAACAGGCCTCAAGGTAAAACCAAAACATACCTTTGTGGTTAAACTGTATACTCAGGATGGCCAGCTTGCCTTTTGGTAGAAAAATATTTTGCTAGAAAAAGAAAGGAGCCTGCAGAAAGGTCTTGTGAACAGATAAGACCAAAATCAACTTGAATCAGAAGTGCGAAGGCAAAAAAAAAGAAGTGCCCAATTTCCAGCACACCACCTCATCTGTGAAACATGGTGGCGGTAGTGCTATAGTCTGGGACCTATGGGTGCCACAGGTATTGGCTCACTTATCTATAGTGATGATGCAACTGTTAATGGCAGCAGCAAAAAGAATTCTGAGGTCTGAGAAACATCAGCCTATGTTCAGGAAAATGCCTCCAAACTCCAATTAGTTGGCCCTTTATCCTACAGCAAGATGATGCTCCCAAAACATAAGCAACAAAGAGTTTTTCAAAGGTAAAAACTGGAAAATTCTTTCCTAGTCATGTTAGTCGCCTGATCTGAAACCCACTAAAGGGGACTAGCCCCTAAAATAAGCAAGAGCTGACGATGGCTTCAGAACAAACCTGGCAGAGCATCACCCAAGAAGATACTTAGTGCCTGGTGATATCTGAGTCTATGTCTTTAAGCAGTCTAAGATATGCAAAGGATGTGAAACTAAATGCTTGGCTGAGCTACAGTCTGTTTTGAATAGATGTTCTGTTGAAACTTTTGGAGTCCACATAACTCCTGAGCTCTTCCACTGCTTGGGCCTGGCAGGCTTCAACAAGCTCTTGTTCATTCCCTCTGGGTTTATGCAAATCTACCAGAGTTCGCAGCTTGCAGTTCTGCTGATCGGCCATTTTAAAAGAACAATGCATTAGCAATAGCTCTCGATATTGCTCTGATTTTGCTTTAATTGCTGCATATGTAGACAGATATGCGTGTGGAAGCAGGCGGCTCTTATTTTGCTTCTTTTTATTGCCTGACTTTGGTGTGACCGCCACGTCTATTTGTATGCCAGCAAAGACAAATCTCAGCAAAGACAAATCTAACAGATCCTTCGCAGACACACCACTGAATAAGCGGCCTACGGATCGCCTTTATCCCGAGTATCTAAAAGAACAACACGCGCAATTTGATAAGACGATGTTCCATAATATTGCTTGCAGGCACCAAATCTCCCAAGTTCTAAGCAGCAGATAGTTTCCATATCTACAAACATGCTGCCTGTGGATGGCGGCTGTCCCGCACTGATATTTATAAATGTCACAGAGTTAGTGTCTCTAAAACCTCTGATTATCTCCCATAGCTCCACGGGGTTTGGGTCTCCATCTCCTGTCACTCTCCTGCGGTCCTCACCACGGAGGATCTCAATGCCGAGATAGGGAATAATATAAACAGAGCATAGAGCTTCATTCCTAATGGACCATGGCATGTGGTGCATCTGGCATGCCAAATAAGCATCGGTTGTGTGTGGCAATGGTATCACTCTTTGCAAAATACCTCAGTTGCAAAATGTCCACAACTTGCAGGTCTGTAGACACTGAGGGCCAGTACAGGGGCAGTACAAAATGGGCAGTAATGCGGCTACAACATGTGCTAACAGTGTTTGATAACGCACAATGTAGCCCTGTCCACTTACTACTCGCTCAAAAGGGGAGGGGTAAAAAGGCACAGGTCAAACAAGCTAGAAGTGTTTAGTGATGTTGAGATATAAATTATAATTCTGTAATTATATAACAAATGATAGAAAGATATTTCAGTTCTGACCTATGAAGCAACAGAGAGCTTTTTTTCTGATTTTCGGAACAAATATTCTTGTTAATATTTCGTAACATCCCCTGAGAAATATCTGACACAGCTGTTAGGCCTGTCAGCAAATTCTTGAAGGAATGCAAATGCATAACTGAAGAGCAAGAAATGATAACTCCCACTACACATGCATTTATGTGCCAATGCATAGCATGGCGTCTTCCTATATATGACCACTGTCTAAAGAAAAACAGGTCTCAAAATATGCTTTATTCACAGTTATTCACTTTTCATTTCTAATGTTTAGTAAAAGTGAACAGGGAACACCAATGAAAGCTTTTGTATAATTACGGCATTAAGTTAGTCATGATGTAAATCAGAGTGGTTTGAAGTGAAACATGCTGTGCTGAATCAGACATCTGAGGCTCTCAGACATAAGTGTCTCTGAAAGGCCTCTTAAAGAAAACTTTAAAATAAAATGGTTCAGAATATGCCACCTGATGCCTATAGATGTAGATAGATAGATAGATAGATAGATAGATAGATAGATAGATAGATAGATAGATAGATAGATAGATAGACTTTAATGAGATTATCAGCATAACAGCGTAACAAGCTCACCAGACAAAAAAAATAGTCACCTTGTGTGTTTAAGGTGGTAGTGTCTTCAGGCTCCTGCAGATGGAGGTTGGGGCTATGAACACCTGCAGGCTGTGAGTGACGAGATTCATAGATTGAAAAGAGGTGGTACAGTGCAGTGAATGTCTCGTCCTGTGTCTGGAAAATGGGTCTCAAAGCAGATGTTAATGATTGGCTAAAATGAGTGATTGCATTTGGCCGTAGGCAAAGGCTATAGTGTGAAGGAAGTAGTTGAATTTGCAGGTGTAAAATCCCAGTCTACAGGAAATTCTCCTCAGAATTGCCAGGGAAGGCGTCCACCAAATCCGGCCCAACTGCACAATTCTTTGATGCAAGAGTGGCTGAACATTGATGCTTCTCCAGTCCATGCCAAACTGAATTGCAGCTGTTACTCATGCTTTTGGAGGTATTACATGCTATTAGGTATGCTCCAGTCATAGGTGACTCATTTTTTGTCCAGTGAGCTTATAAGACTATATGTAAATGGTGTAGATTCACAGGCTTATTTTTGGGTAGTAAATAAAGTGGGTTTTTTTTGCATTGTAGTCATTGTTAACACAGGTTCCTATGATCAGCACGTTATGTTATGTAAAGAAATCTGAGCCAGTAAATGTCTCTGTAATGACATCACATTGCTACTTTGTTTAAATCTTAACTGAATTATGCAGAAATGTGAAAACTCACTGGAATTCTCTTACATCTCACATATTTAAACAGTGTTATTCTGGCAGGGAACGTTCAGTCTGCCCATGTTTAAGGCTCATGCCTCCATCTAACTGCTGTGTCTGCTTCCAGTGTTAAAGGAAGTCTCTCAACAACAACTCTTTTGAGACCGAAATGCAAATTTATGCCTGGTTTAGTAAACGGAGTGGATTATGTAATCAGACACACATGTAATATCTCTCTCCACTTTTTATGTGCAATCCTGTCACGTTTTGCTGCGGCCCTCCGTCAAAAGCATCTGCATGAGGAAGAGAAGTGCATTTAGCATTTAGGCTGGTGTGCAAGTTGTGAACATTATGCGGCCAGAATTTGCACCTGACACAGGCTAGGTATGTCAAGTCCTGAGGTAGCAAAGTTTCCAGTCATGCCATTTATGGTATGGTGGGATTACTGACTTGACATCAAGGAAATCTTACTAACAGAGCAATACAAGTGAGCATGGAAGTACCCCGTTCAGCACTAGCATTAGGTGTTGAGCATGCCTTCACAGCTGCGGCGGAAAGCGAGGAAAACCTTCCGTTTTCTTGGACGGCGGTCGGCCTTTGGGACACAGCGGGCAAACAAACTTTGCCAAAAGCAGCGAGCGAGAAATCAAATGAGCACCCCAGATAAAAACCTGGCACCAAATTAGTGCCGCAAACATACGCAGGCTAATCAATTGTAAGTGAGTGAAATTCTAAAAGAACCGCACACACACATACCGACACACACACGCACATATCAAAGATGCAGGCACAGGCCCGGCCTCATGCATATCTATCCGAGCGAGGTGTTCACTCATGGAGATCAGGCAGGCTCCTTATACAGCACATCTCCGAATGGCAGAAACCTTGATTTTATGCAACGCCTGTTAAAATTCAACAATCCTTGAGGCGCACTTGTGCAACACTTTTTTTTTCTTTCCTTCGCCCATGTCTGGAGGCCCCGTAATTGTGCACACACATCAATTATGGATCGGCCTCAGCGAGCCCCTCCCTTCGTCCTCCAATCAGACGGCCAGCCCTCGTGGCTCCCTGGGCGCTTTTTTGGAGCGGTTTGATTACAGGTGTTGTACAGGCGGCCTTGTTAAGGCCCTCTTTTTTGCTGGATGAGGGAATCCTCTCTCTCCTGTCCGGATAAGGGGAAAGGGAGGGGGGGCTTTCGTTGGGGAGGGGTGCTTGGTAGAGGAAAGAGTGGTGTGTGGGGCGGGGGGGGTTGCGTCTAGGGCTGACGGAGTTGGCCATCACATCCAGCTAACAATTTCTGTCAGGTCCCGAGAGGCCGGCTAATGAGGCCCGCCGACACGGCCGAAGGCGAGAACCCCGCACCGAGCCACTGGAGTGAGAAGCGAGATCGGCACCTAGCAGCCTCGCAATAATTAATCAGACCCCTCTCTCTCTCTCTCTCTTTTTCTCTTCCTCTCACACCATACACTCTTTTTTCTCCCCCTCTTTTCACTCATGCCTATTCATCCACGCTCAAACGGCCTCCTTCTCCCTTTCCTTTAAACGCCGGCCACGGCCCTTCCCCCATTGTCCTCAGCATCTCCCTTTCAAGGCCTGGGCTGGCCACCATCGCCCCGCAGGCCATTGCAGCTGTGTTAATGAATCGAGAGAGGGAGAAAGAGAGAGAGAACAGGTACATCTGATTTATGTATGGGTGTAAATCTGACGTTATGGAGATTGTTTCAGAAACCATTCAGTGAATCATAGAATCTTGATTTGATTTGATTCAACTATGACATGATTTAGAATTAGGTTTAAAAATGCACTGACTGCACAAATATGGCTTATAGTACTGGAATGCTAGACAAGAAAAATAGAGTATCGTTTCAAATTGTAAACAAGAAATTGGAGTAGCCGAGTTGGAGCCAACAAATGTAAATGCAAAAAATCAATAATAAAAACATATATGATTTTGTATGTGTTCAGTACATAAAATGGAAAAGAACAGGCTTGTGTGTTAGCACTGAGCTAATCTACTGTACTTACGGTTAGACTACCCTACTGCACAACATGTATTGTATCACTGAACATTAACATTAACCCTACATTCACACAAGCAGGCTACAAGTCGCTTGCGTCACCCCAAATTTGTGGTGTGTGGGCGTGTACAAGGTTCAGGAAAGCTAGCTAGATTTGAAAGCACATATTATTGACAAATTTGTATGAAAACTTTACTGCATTCGTGGCTAGTTTTATTGGCTGGTTAGAATGTTGGCTAACCTAGCTATCCATCAAGTGACCTAACTCACCAGAGACACCAACAATATCCACTACTTTGTTCCACGCTTCATTTTATTTCGAATGCACACTCATCATCAAAAGAATAGTCTATGCTATTGGGAAGGAAGATAAAGGTTACCAGGAACAATAAATGATGATCAATTTAGACTATATTTATTGAGTTACACATACAGTAGTAGTGTCTCTCAGTATGATGGCGGCCCGTCACATTTGCTAACGCAACATGCCAGACATCTCGACATGGAGCTGTAAAGGTTCCTTATGGTGTCCTGCGATAATCCATCCCATGCAGCTTGAATTTTCTCTCACAGCTTCTGAACATGTGACGTGTGACAACAAACCGATCATCTTGGCGCTGACCACTGTGCCTCCACACATGGTTTCATTGGTCATCGCCACCAAGACAAAGGTGGGACTTGTCACTGAAGATGACCCGCTGCCATTCTGAGTCACTCCATGCTGGTCTGGCATGACACCATTGCAGTCTTTGGTGACGTTGACGTGGTGTTAAGGGCAGTTGTCTGCATGCATGTAGTCCTGTGTTGTGCAGCTATCTGCCAATGGTGCTGGCACTAACAGGATGACTCATGGAGGGCATCCCTGCTTGTTAAATAACTGCAATAGTTGCTGTTGGGTCAGTCATGTAAAACGATAAGGTCCGTCTTTGCTTACATCACATGTGCGGCTGAGTGTGAAACTTGAATCATGTCTCAAGATGTCAAACCCACCCACCAAGTTTCATTCCTGTCAATCTATTCTTTCTGAGTGCAACTATTTGTGCAACTATTTTTTTGATGATGAGTGGATATGTGCACACATCATATAAACTGGGAAAAGAAACAGCAATTACGGGCTTCTTGTCTATGTTTACCATCACACTGCTGAGAACTGAAACAAAATGCTGGTAGGAACAAAAAGTTCGGAGAGCAGAAGATGGGGAACCCCTCGAACCTCTGTGTCTACAATTGGTTCAAATAATTTGTTGGAGCCAGTTGTTTACAATGTCGATTTACTGTGTCATAATTTATTTGCATAAAGTTGAGAAAATCTCAAATCTGTTTGTCACTTGTTACTCTGTCGCCATGTCGGTTATCGCTAAATCATGGCTACAAATTGTATACTCCCATAGAATTGACTGGTCGCTTGTCTCTCTCACTGGTAGTGTGAACATAGGGTAGCAGCCCAAACTTGGATGACACAACTATGTGCCATGAAAAGGTTTCTCTGTTTTTGTGTATTTGTCACATCACACTTTTTCACGAACAAACACAAAAAAAAAATGATTGAAGGAAAAAACCTATTCGCAACTCCTGTGCTACCTGTGTGATAAAGTGACTTCCTCGTGAACCTAATAACTGGTTGTGCCACTTTCACCAGCAACAACTGTAACCATACTCTTCCTATAACTGGAGATCAGCTACCTCGCTGTGGCGGATGCCTGACCCACTCCTCTTTTGAGCATGAACTGCCTGTTTAAGATCCTGCCTCTCAGTGCATCTCAGTGGATTTCAGTGTGGACTAGGCAAACCTAAAACCACTTTTTTGTGTCTTTTAAGCCATTTGGAAGTGGCCTGGCTCTAGTACTTTAGATTCTCGTCTTGTTGCATATCCCGACTGTGCTTGAGCTTTGGATCACAGATAGCTGATTGGACATTCTCCTGATGGATTTCCTAGAAGAGGGTAGAATTCATGGTTCCATCCATTATGGCAAGTCACCACTTATTGTATGCACAGCGGCAGCAAAAATGGAGGAAATCAAAGGAGGGAAAATGCTTTTCTTAAAGTGCCCATGTGGCAGTGTGGCAAAGTAAAACATTTTACTTTTAAAACAATTTTTTACACCAGAAATATGCATATTTTTGTCAGTGGCAGCTCTTGTCATGGTACCATCATAGGGCCCTAGTGGATATATAGAGATATTCACAAGTCCTCCTTACCCCAGGACCGAGAGAAGACGAAGTAAAAGTAATGTCAGGTGGTTAATTTACAGCCTCAAGACCAAGAACGGACTCAACTATAATGCATGCAAGCAATTATAAACATTCCAAAATTAATGCAATTAAAAATATCTAGAGCACTCGTACCGGCATGGATATATTCTCCTTTCATGGAAGGCTGGTTGGTGGTGGGATCTCCTGTGCTTCTCCTATGCCTTTTCACATTGCCTTAAGCGTCTTACATTGCCTTAAGCAATCACTCTTATTCAAAGCAAGCTAGGTTGGTAAATGGATATAGCATCACGAGGCTTGCCCAAGGACTGCTATAGCACTAGCATTCCTGCTTTGATGGGAACTTACATTTTCAGATGTTATAAATATTACTAAACCTAATGTCAACCAAAGATGCAGCAAAATGTGTTCTTTTCACAATAAATAGAGATGTATGACAATAAGTTTATATATCCCCTAGAGAGTCCACATGGCTGTAGATTTTGACTGTTTACTTGCTGAATGTCTTATAAAATGTAGCCTGTGCAAAAGTTGTAGCATGTTTTAAATATGAAATTTCATGAAAATATTCTACGTGTTAAACTTAGCAAACAAATTCAAACTGTGCTCCAAAATATGCCGAAAGTGCTACTGCCAATTGTGACAGTTAGAAACCTTAGTGTGTGTGTGTGTGTGTGTGCGTGTGTACATTTAGGGTCATGGAATCTGTGACACTTTACATCAAGTGTTAACTAACTAACATGAAGTAATACATTAACAATGGTTAACTAATGGTAAGGAAACATCAAAGAACTGTAAGAAATGTAAACCTGTAGTTGTTACATGTTCACTTAACTTCAGTTAAGCATTGTTAATGTATTACTTCATGTTAACTAATGCATTACTTCATGTTAGTCAGTCAGTACTTAATGTAAAGTGTTACCATGTAATTATTTTCTGTTTCAGCTTATTATGACAAACTAATATCAAAACTAATCTTAGACACAAGAACAAGAATTGTTCTGTCTTGAAAACAGACAGAGACCCGCCAGTGACATATGCACTTCTTTCTTGGACAAAATTATCTCAAAATTATCTCCTGCTTTCCGAACCACTGAATTAGGCTATCCTAGAGCTTTAACCAGTCCTGAAATTTCCTAACCTGAAGATAGACTAATGACAGTTCCATCCCCACTACAGCAACAAGTTTTGAATCTAAACCCATCTGTAGCTGGGCAGATTTTGTTGAAATGTGACTCAAACCTGCCCTACACCAAAAAGAGAACAATCAACTCTATATTCTTAATGACAGCACCTGTTAGCACCATTTTAGCTTAGCAACAATGTTAACTAGTGACAATTTCTGTCTGCCACAATCAGTAATCAATAGACTATAAACTATTATCTGTCTAAAGATATTTTTCACTCCGGTGGGTCCCTAAATTATGTCTTGTCTGGTGCCCCTGAATGTTATGGCCATTATTTACTTCTGTCATTTGCTCATAACTGATAGATACATATGTGTTGTTTAGGGTTGCCTTCCACCTAGTTCTCACCATGACAGGTTTCACTAATCAGGCTGTGTGTCTGAATGTCTGGTTTTGTGCAATTGTTGCAATGTCAAACAATTCAATCTTGTTGGCCAAATGTGTCATTTAATTTAATAGTTGTTTTTTTTTTTTTTTGTAACATACTGGCCCGTCATAAAGAGAGCTACCAGATATCACATCATCTGTCTGAAATGAAGCAGTGCAAAAAAGGCCTAGGGAGATTATCTCTAAAGGAAGCACTACTGTTTTCCCAGAAGAATATCTTGAAAGTGGAAAATGCAAGATATGGATTACCAGCATCTGCAATATGCAGAATGCCATTCTCAACCAGTCAGTGTTGGTCAAAGTTCTTACTAAATTAAAACAAGACCGAAGAAGATTCAGCTTCACAGCTGCTAAACTATCATTAGCATATCTCCCTCACTCACTCACTCACTCATCTTCTAAACCACTTCATCCTTATCAAGGGGAGTCAAGGCTAGGCTATGGGATGCTGAAGCCTAGCTCAGCATTCATTGGGCAGAACGCAGGAAACACCCTGGACAGGCCATTAGCATATCATGGAACTATCTATAAGTTTGTTAGAAGAACAATCTATTACTGACAGTGGCAAGGTCAAATGCAAAGTACAGCTACAGTACAGAGGTGTCTGAATTTGGCTTGTTGAAAAGGTGGGAACCCTAGTTCTGTTGCATTTGAGCTGAAATGCTTAGTTCTAGAGAAACTACAAGACTTGTTCACAGTGATAGTGAAGGGGACCAGACATCTGAGGATTTTAATGCCTCTTAAAGCTCCCCCACAGAAAGTGTTACAAATATGCTGCCTGATGTTGGAAATATTGTTTTGTGATCATTCTGGGAATATTCCGGGCTTTCATTTTGAATCCATTCATAGAGGTACACATAGAGCACTGTGAGCGAAAACAGTGATTTGTTTCACATGCACCACTATTATAATAATACTTTATTCTCAAATAGTGCTTTTCAAGAACCCAAAGTCGCTTACAATTGTTAGTCCACATAGAAATGCACAGGTATCATACAACAAATTAACAGAGCATCAAAAACAACAAAGACATACAAATAGTACAAATAGAAATACAAATATTATGCTATTATCGGCATTAGACATAAACCTCAGATAACATATGTAGGCTCTCTGGTGGTTCTGGATAGTAAAAGACTAGAGAGTCACTAAGTTTCTCGACAATGAACCATTTCACATCAAACGACTCTGTATAACACATCATCTCAGCTATTGAATTAATACAGCCATTTAGAAAATGGAATTTCTCTTTAAGAGCCACATGTTTAAAAAAAACCTTTGTAACATTACAAAAAGAGCTACTTAAGACCCAGATTAGGCCTAACTCCTTAATTAATACAGCCATTTAGAAAATGGAATTTCTGTTTTAGGGCCACATGTTAAAAAATCTTTATACCATTACACAAATGGCTAGTTAAGACCCAGATTAAGTTTAAGATAATTCTAAAATTAGACCAACTTTACCTGGGACCACACTTTGAAGCCAGGACCAAAAAAGAGCAATGCTAACACTTAGGTCCCGTAAGGTTCAGTCAGATATTACAAATATTAAGGTCTAAGCTGTCTGGACACCATGGGCCAATGTCCTGCTGAGACACCCATACTGTACTGAAATAGCCCTGTACTGAAAATGTATCACCGCGTGTTGTACATATATAGGGGAATATACTGACAACATGTATCAGTATTTTCTCTTTTTCATCGGGCAGTGGAGGTACTCTCCCCTTCTGCTTCACATCACAGAGTGAGAGAGACAAGGCCCGACTCAGAGGCTGACCCGGGCCGACTTGCCACCACTCACAAAGAAGTCCTCCGAGTCCTGTTTGTACGGAGCTGTTAAAGATATCTCTCTATCTAACGCTGCTCGTCTTCCTCTCTTCCTCTCTTCCACCCCAGAGAGAGAGGAGGGAGAGAGAGAGAGTTTTTCTCGCTCTCTCCCAGCAGCTGAGTCAGCCTAAGGCGCAGTCTGACCCACACGCTGCAAAGGTGAGGCGCTGTGTTTTTCTCCGGTTTGAGACAAATGCCCCCAGAAGCAACATTTTTCTCCCTTTACATCTCTGTTTTCATCTGTTATTGTTTTTTCTCTCTCTGTCTCAGTGTCCCTCTCTCTCTCTCTCTCTCTCTCTCTCTCTCCATGTGGTTTTTTTCTTCTTCTTCTTTCTGCAGGGTGCAAGTCCTCTGCTGTTCCTCTCTCACTGTTTGGCCTGGCACAGACTGGATGGTCATCTAGAGAAGCAGACAGAGGAGAGTGTGTAGGAGTAGAGGAGTGGTGGGGGGTGGTGGTGGGGGTTTCACTCTCTCTTGTGAAACCTTAAGGGTCAGCACTGAAGGTCAAGTTTACGACCCACCTGGGCCCAGGAAAGTTGACCCAGACCTCTGCTTGCTCATAGAGCTGTTTTCATTTGGCCCGATGGCAGCTCACTTTGACATGCCTGTAAGACAAGGTAGAAGTAAAAGGGTACATAGTAAAAGCAACAGGGTGAAGTTTGTAGGGTGTTTTGTGGGAGATCGGATCGGCAGTGAGCAGATGTTTAGATTTGACCGATATTGCTGTAAAACATCAACAACTTATTAATTTTAGAAACAGTTTCTACATTTTCTGAATGTTTATGTATCAGCTATGGCAGATTAGTACATGAAAATTGTAATTTATATATATATATACATAATAACATATTTATTAACACAGTTAACAAACACATTTATTATTATTAATAAGTAAACACATAAAAACTGACTGATGGAATGACAAAGTAAGTTCGGTAAACATCAGAATCTGAGCAGTAATAACAGTGTAAGTGAATGTGGGTTCACTATTAAGCAAATCACAGGTCACTGTTGCCCTGTTTATTTATATGTGATAACTCCTTGTTAATTTTTTTATGAGTTTTAATGAGTTTATGACCTAATAACCATTAACAAACTTTATTTTAAACCATTCATAAACCATTTGTATTGTTAGTCTTATTCTAATGGTGCATTTATGATGATATGTATATATTAATGTGGTGTATATATACAGTATTATACATTTAAATAAAAAAGCCAGCAGTGACCTATTGTTTGCTTAATAGTGCATTTAGTGAACACACATAGTGTTAAAGCTCAGACTGTGATGTTTACAAATCTTACTCTTTATATATATATATATATATATACATATATATATATATATATATATAAAGAGAAAGAGAGTTAATTATTTTCACTAGGAAATCAAACTTAGTAAATCATTTTTCTGTGTTAAACTTAGAACTTCAGCCATTCTCTTGGCACTGTTCAGCAATTTCTACATTTTTCTGCAAAATAATTGGCACCGTTGTTTGTGATGAAGCTTGAAAAAAACAGTTGACACTACTACACAAAATCTAGAACCACAACTTTAATTGGAACGTAACCAAGGAAAATAAATCTGACATAATGCATTTTATAAAAATGTTTCTGACACTTGGGATCTTGTTAATAGAAATCCAATAAGAGCATCATTAGAAATCTGTAGAGCAGAAATCACCATATTATCTTGTCAGTCTGATTACAAAATAACACTGTGTGAAATAAGAGAATAAATATTAACGTTGGAGCAGCTACTGTTGCTAAACGGAGAGAATGGCAGGTCTATCATTTTGTTTGTTTACACTCATATTGTAATAAATGGGAAGCTGCTGTTTAAACATTTAACCAACAGTAATTGAATGTTGTGTGCGATACCTCCTGGGAAGGAAATATTTATTATTTATGCTGCTGTCCTCACATTCCTGTAGCTTTCGGGAGTGAACACAGCATCTGTAACATATTTACACCAGCTAAAAAAGGCTCAGAAAAGACCAGACAAACATCCACTATTATCAACTATCAACATGTTTCTTCATAAATGCACAATTCTAAAATGTATTTCATGATAGTCTTATGATGTGATAAGCTATATACACTACAGCTGTATGTAAAGGTTTGGGCATAAAGCATAAAATGTAAAAAGTGGTATGTGCAGAATTTATGACATGTTTTATATTTCATTTTTATCCTTTTAGCAAGTAAATAGAAATTATGCAGCAAAATTGCAGAAAAAAACAACTAAAAACAGCTGAAATGTCTGAAAAAGCTTTCATCAGTGAGAGTGATAATAAAATATATGTCATAATTTAGAACTGAAATTGATCCAGTGTATGTTATATCATGTTATTCAGTTCTTGTTTACGTAAGTGTGGAAATATGAAATAAACCATCTTAGTTTGTAATATGTTAATGTATGTAAAATAACATTGATTAATATGACTGTTCGTAAGGCAAGTAATTCCAAACAACTGAATGGTAGCTAGACTGACAGATAGACAGATAGACAGATAGATAGATAGATAGATAGATAGATTTTAAATTGAAACTATTAAAAACATCAGCTGCAGTTTACATAATGGCAAAATGTCATACAAATAGGCCAATAAGAACGAGCCATAAAACTTATAANCAGATAGACAGATAGACAGATAGATAGATAGATAGATAGATAGATTTTAAATTGAAACTATTAAAAACATCAGCTGCAGTTTACATAATGGCAAAATGTCATACAAATAGGCCAATAAGAACGAGCCATAAAACTTATAATATAATGATAAAAAAATAAGCCAGTACAAAAATAAAATATTATTATTGGGAATATCATTGTGTTTGCATAATGACTTTATATATACACATAACAATATATATATATATATATATATATATATATATATATATATATATATAAGGTTCAGGTGTGTTGTAAGTGTTCTGTGTGTGTGGTGTTGGTGTATGTGTGTATGTGTGCATGTGTGTGAGGGGAGAGAGCAGCACAAAGTTTAGCAAAGTGTGAGTGTGTGTGTGTGCACATGGCCGTGTGTGTGTTTTAGCGTGGGTGACATTTGCCGGGGTGGGGTGGTCCCGCTGCTTGGCCATACGGTCCTGTGTCTCTGCGTTTCAGCCTGGCTGCCCATGCAGGCCTCATTAGCATGTGGCAGTGATTTGGCTGGGGGCCTGTTCCTCCTGCCGGCCCACGGGCAGCCCACTCCAGGGTGTGTGTGTGTGTGTGTGTGTGTGTGTGTGCGTGTGTGTGCGTGTGTGTGTGGGAGGGGGGGTATTGGGGGGCTCTGCCAGAGAGGACACGTCATATTCATGTAGCACCACTAATCAGCCCCACGCACCTCACACACACACATATACAGTACACAGGCATGCCTGCACATACAAACACACACACACACACTCGCACACACATGTACAAGCACTGACTCACGAGGGTTCGTTCACATACACCCTGTGATGCAATGTCTCCTTGTGTGTTCCTACACTTTAATTTGATTTCATTCCAGACCAAAAGTTTGCCTTTTTTATGCAAATGCTGCAAAAATTTGGTGAGGTGCTACTGACCCCTATGGGCAATGTTCAGTGTCAGGGGCCTATTTTTTTTTTTTTTTTTTGGCATGAGGTGGCTCTCTTGCAGGTTTATGTGCAAAAGATTCAATGATGGGCTGAGTAAGGAGGCATTAGTCAAATGCTGCTCAGTTCAATTCAATTCAGTTCAATTCATTTCAGTTCAATGCTGCTGGTCCAGTATGCATGGTACATGCAACAATAATAAACTGCAGTATGGAACAACTACAACAAATGCACAAACGCAAAACAATGACAAATAGCGATTTAATGTGAAGTGATAGTTGTTAGCTACGGAAGCCTCATGATTTCAGTGCAAAATTAAAGATGCAAACTTCATACATCAAACATGCAAAACATGGCATTGGTAACTGACTATATTGAAGGTATGATAAAAAATGTGAACACTGAATGAATAGCAAAATCATTGGCTGAAGGGAGTACAAATATGGCAATACTGGACAGTGTACAGATGTACACCGTAGGGCTGCACCATATTGGTAAAGAACTGACACTGCAATATTTGTTTCTGTAATATGAAAAAAACATAGGACCATCATTTCCTGATCTTTAATGCCATACAGTTGATTTCAATGGAACACAGACAAAAGCAGGTGAGCACTGTGAGTGCCCTTGTACCAAAAACCCCTTAAATCGATTTAAATAATGTTCTATGGGACAGACTTGTCTAATAGATGACAACCATGTGAGTTTTCATTTTGTGTGAAGCATTTGACATGATTTTATTTGTCTTACTTGACATTGCACATCCTACAGTGTGACTATTGTGGATGCACACTTTGTGATAACAATGCTGAGACGATATATTGTGCAGCCCTAGTACACTTAGTACTACACACAGTAAATTACATTGTCAGTGGGAATCACTAGGAGGTTCATGTAGAGATGTATGTAGTGAAAAATAGTGCTTGAGACTTTGCATCTTTTGAATTTTAGCACTGCGGTACAGACAAAGCAGCATCTAGGTATGATATTTTATGTAAATCTGCCTGACCTGACTATAAATGAACACTGTGAAAGCACAGACAGCGTGCACACTGCTGTCTGGCAGACCTAGCGAGCTTCCTAGCAACCAACTCAACTTGAACAGTTTCCTCCCCAGCCAGTTTCCTGGCTTGTCACTTGTATTTCATCACAATAAACCAGCGCATAGTTTAGTGAGACTGCAGCTTAAGGTAGTACATATACAGCAAAAGCACAGAACTGAGCACACTTATATACTTGTGGTAGTGCAGTGTTACTGAGCAAAGAGAAAGTGTACACTGGCATGGCTGACAGCAGTGGCATGACGTGAGTGTATAGTGGTTAACCAAACAGCTAATCTAACAATTAGCAAACTGGCTAACTCCCCAACTATAAGCAGTAAAAACACAAAAGTAAACACAATTCTATCACATTATTGTATAGCAGCAGAGTGAGCAGCACAAACATGGGGAAAATAACTGTGGAAAAAAACATGTAACTAATGTTTGCAGTACTTTGCCAGAGTTTAGCCAAGCAGCTAACCACATTGCTGGAAAAAAAAACGTTACAGGCCTAAACTGGCCTATGCTGGTTTATGCTAGCTTGCAACCAAAGGATGATCGTTGTCATACCAGCATTCAAAACACAAAATACATTGGTTTGGCTGGTGATTAGCAATGCTGGTCTATGCTGGGTTTTTGGCAGGGCTAACTGTCAGCAACCCGGCTAACTGACCAACTAGGGTTTTGCTGATTTTGCTGGTGACCAGCGTATAACTTATATTACTGCTGACCAACATACCAGT
>CM067476.1:8915274-8932774 GCA_034552555.1 Semaprochilodus insignis | reverse complement strand
CCTTGCTTACGTCACATGCGCGGATGAGCGTGAAACTTCATCATTCACATGTCTCACAATGTCACACCTATCCACCAAGTTTCATTCCTGTTGGTTGATTCCTTCTGGGTGCAACCATTTGTTTTAGTTGCTAGTAAGCAGATAAAAGGTGTAGAGTTAATTTCAAGTGTTGCATTTGGAATCTTGCTGTTAGCTTTGAATGTGAAGCCCATAGAGCTTCACTGCCAGTGAAACAAGCCATCATTAGACTGAAACCACTAAAACTAACCCATCAGTAAGGCAACAAAAACATTAGGTGTGCCCATCTAGCTACCTGGTACATTCTTCAAAAGAAAGAACACCGTAGGTCAGCTCACAAACAGGAAGGCCCAGAAGACTATGGAAAACAACTGTGGTGGATGACAGAAGATGACAGATGAAAAAAAGACCTTCATGACAGTTGGGCAAATCAAGAACAATAAAAGCCTGTGTAAATACAGGGGGTTTATTACACAATGGTAACCAAAATCAAACTGGCCAAAAAAACTGTAAATCTACACTATATGCTTTTTTCTTGACACTGAAAAAATTTCTGTTTTGTCTGGAAATGAAATAAGTAATAGGGTGGTCTAGGCACCAGCTTATTTGAGACATCCAGATTAAACAAGCAAATTACAATGTTAAAGTCATTTTCATCCTAGTCATGCCAGAGCATGTGGCTGTCGTCTTGTGCATGCGCTCATGTGCATCTGTGCATGCACGTATGCTTGTGTGTGATTCCATCCAGGTGTGTTCTTGTGCTTGAAGGGATGGGGGGTCGGGGGGTTCTGTAATGAGTGTATTGAATAAGAGAGAAGAGGAAGAGAGAAGAAAAGCGGGTGATAAGGGTTAGCAGTGAAAGGTAAGGAGGGTTGTTAAAGGTAATGAATCTATAGCACTGTGTCTGAGCGCTATTGTTGGCCATAATTGCAGCAGTGTTCATGTACGCTTAGTCTCTCTCTCTCTCTCTCTCTCTCTCTCTCTCTCTCTGTCTTTCTCTCTCTCTTCCAGCCACTTTACCCTGCGTGCCCAAAGTGGGGGCCACTCACGCGCGAGCGCCAAGCTGCTGATATTAAACTGACACTATGATGCTAATTAAAATGGAAGAAAGCCTTCATTCAGCCCAAATCGGAGGGAGATAATACAGCCTGCCGCGCACGGCCCCGGGAATAAACCGCAGCCTTTTGTGCGGCCTCGTGCCGCCTTTTACGGCCTGTTTACATCACAAAGGCACGAGATTGGGATCGTCACTCGAGGTGTAATGTCGCTTTATTGTTCCGTTTGTCTCAGGTGGTGGATCTCCTCACTCCCTGCATCTCAATGGAAGATCAAGACGGTCATGTGATTAAAAGGCACGTTAAGTCGTGCTTGTGCGTGAGGCAGAAACCTAATGTGTGCTTGCGCTCTCTATTATAGCCACATCTCTGCACTGCAAGGACTCTGTCACAATTCCGGTTCACCCTCCGAAGCTTCAGTTCTCACATATTAATTGCTTCTCACTCATAGCTCATTGAAAGAATGATAGATTTAAATGCAGTCAACCAGATACATTTTCCCAACAGTTTAAGTCCTGCTATTTAATGACATCAGATTATTGGCTCTTAGTGACAGCAATGCAGTCCTTCTACCATTGCTACCACAGGGTGACCACGAACTGCCTACTTTGACAGGAAGGAGCCGTTTCATGTAATTAACATGATTAACCTGAGTGGTGCAAGAGTACAGAGCAACAGTTGGTAAGTTTGATCCACAGTAATGGCACAGTCACTTGACTGGGTCTCTGAGACAGCATAACTAGCCTTGCTCTCTCTGGTTGGGTAGCATGGCCCTCCATTTGACTCATCACCTAGCATGATGCTCGACAACATGGGTGTATCCAAAACTACAGCATACTGTACTAGTAATAAGAGTTTATGGGCCATTTAAATCTGATCTTTGCTGACTTAATGTGTAGCAGAAGGCGTTGTGCCACAGTCACTTTAATAAAACAGCACTGTGAGCATCCAGTTCATAGACCGCCGCCGACAATGGTGCAGCAACGATGCTCTTCTTAGCACATGTTGATTTTTTGTTAGCTGGGGAAGTGGGTAGAAAACAACACGCTGTAAAGGTATGAGGTCTTGCTTTAATAGGTTGATTATATTTATAGAAGATTATTTATTTATTATTTACACTGGGAACAAGGTCACACCAAGACCATCTTATCATGACAACAAGTTATAGCGTCCTACTGAGAGTAGTACCTAGTCCAGACCTGTGACTAGCAGCAAAATGTCTGGTAGTGTTCGTCACTTGCATGTTCAAAACAGTGGTCTTTGACAGGTTTTAAATAAAGTTGGACAAGGAGGGCTCTTCTTTATTTGAAGAGTTTAATGTAAAGTGAGCACACAGCAAAATAATTCTAATTTCATTCTAATTTCATGAATAAAGCCTGCTCTTGAAGAGTGAGGCAAGTCACAGAGTGGCAAGGTGCACTACAATAAACCGGAAAATGTATGAAAATACAGTATATGTCATATATTTACACCAGAGATCAATAATTATCTTAATCAAATGTGTACATACATCCCCAAACTCCTCTCAAACTGCATCAAGGTCTTTGTTGCCTGTGTGGTTTAGAGCACACTATGACTTATTGTGAACTATAAAAATAAACAAAAACGCCACTGTATATTTGAATGTTGCTGACAGACACATTAGACAACAGATACTGTGCTAAATACTGACACCCCAGGAGAATCTGGCACATGCGCATACATCTCAGGGACACAGCAATGCTAGATTACATCATGATTTCCGTTCTTTCGACTAATAAACACGTATTTCTGTTAAAGTTTCAAGATAAACAGTTTTAGTAGAAGCAACAGAAATTGTGAACATAATCTGTAGCATCCATATGCCTGCGTGATGACCACATACATGATAGACAGTCAAATTTCAAATTTTCAGATTTCAGTGGCAGCCTGATGCATGGGCCCAAAACCACTTTGGCAAACTAATGTAAGATAAATAAAGTCATGGATGCAAGTTGAGCAGGTTGAAAGATGTTTTGGGGATGTATTTCCAGGGTTTATTCTTGAAATTATAGGTTATATTATATTATTATATTATTATAGTTTGCATTATAGCTTACATGAAAAAAATGTAATTGTTGTTATGATATACATAGGCAGAAGTCTGCTTCATTCAATGCTATATTATGATTAATACTGCATTTAATACTCACTCTCTCACGCACTCTCTCACTCACTCACTCATGTTTTAAAACAATTTACTCTTATGGGTCGAGGGGGGTACCAGAGCCTATCCCAGCGCTCAATGGGTGGAAGACAGGAAACACCCTGGACAGGCCACCAGTCCATCACAGAGCAGACACACAGACATACACATTCACACCTGGGGCAATTAAGCATCTCCAATTCACCTGACAGCATGTGTTTGGACTATGGGAAGAAACCAGAGCACCTAGAAGAAAGCCACACAGCGCCGCACCCCACGGCCAACTTTTAAAAGATAAAATGTGTTTTTCATTATACATCAGCTTCTTTTAAAGAAATGAATTGACTTCTAGTGTTTGTTAGGAACGTTTGCCTCACAGCTACAGCATCAAACAAATGAAGCATGGCCGCTCCCACAGCAGCCAAAAAAACAATATTGAAAATGTGCTTTGAACTCTCAATTTCTGCTCATATTCTTTGGCTTACCTATTTTCGGGACATTACTCTTATGGAGTGTACAACAGCCGGGATAAATGGGGCCAAAATAAGAACAGTTATGTCCTGGTCTCATATTGAGATGGAGCTGTTGAAATGAGTGAGAGCTTAGAGACATTTGGTAACCTGTGAGTGTGAAACGTACAAAAACACATTTGTTGAATTATTTAATTACTTATTTTTAATTATTATTATTATTACTCTGTTTTACAGCGATATGTGTGTCCTCTCCCACTGACCATTAATAGTGTCATTATTAATGCCCTACTATTGGTATCTAACTGTAACTATTGACTCTATGCTATACAAATTGTGAAGAACCTTACAGGCATATCTTGCATATCTTGGTTTCTGTGAACATAGTTCTTGTGTTACATGTGCTTCATTTTCCACTGAACGTTTTCTTTAAAGCTTGGTCAAACGGGTGAGTGTTCTGTCTCAATTTAAAAACCTAACATTCTTGTTGTGGTTAGATTAAAAAAAAAGCATAAATAAATATATAAAGAAATAAATAAGCATCTGCCTCTAATAGCTACAATACACACTTGCATACTGATCACAACCAGAGAGAGAGAGAGAGCAAAGCAGCAAAGCAGCAAAAACATTCTGTTACGTTTGGTCACAATGCACCTGCTTGCAATTACTGCTGCATGGCAGAAAAACATGGAAGTAACAGGGCACTGCCAGAGTCTCTCTCTCTCCCTCTCTCTCTCTCTCTCACCCCAGGCATTCTAATTAAAGCTCAGAAACCTGAGGAGCTGTCAGGATCAATCTGAACTCCGTACACGGCAAAACACAGCCAGGCATTTGTTTACATTGCAACACTGGCCTGCTACCTCACACACACATACACACACACGCAGTCTGCAGATCTCATTTATTAATGTGTGTGTGTGCCAATCATACGGCTCTCTTTAATTACCTCCTCCTCTCGTCCTCTCTCGGAGAATGAGGCGGTTACTGTAAATATTGTTCCTCAAAGCCATGATAGGTGCGTAGAGACTTGTAACACTTGAGTCTGGGCTAGTTTAGCTGTACAGTTGATGCACAGAGCACACGGCCACTTTATGCAGAACACCTACGCTGTACATTGTATAGCTGGAGAATGTAGACCATCTGTTGCAGTACAGTTTCTATTATGTATCCTCTAGCATCTCCTCAAGATGCTAGTGTTTAGACATTTCTGGGTGGTGGACAGCTGCCTACTTAGTAATGACACTGGCACGATTGCGTTCAGCCCCAGCAAAACACAGCAAAACGTTCACTTAAACAGAAATGGTGGCGCGTTGAGCGCTTGACCAGCATTGCAAATATGGCAGCTGAGAAGGTCCTGTTAGAAGAATTTTCAGAGCCTGATTAAAAAAAACCTTACAAGAAAATACATGTCTTCTTAACATCCTCAGCTGTTGCCTACAATAAGCCAAAGAGGATTTTTTAATATGAAGGGGTTTATATGCACATCGCTTCTGACTGGGTAACACCTTGACACAGCCATCAAACCAGAGAAAACGTACCTCAAAGCCCGTTGCACACCATTTCGCACCAATTCAACAACACATGTGGTTCAACCTGGAAGCCATAGCAAAATGGTGCACACTGTTTTGAGACTGAACATGCTCCTGGGTACACTCGCCAGAATGTGAAACCGAAAAAAAGTGCCTTTTCATTCCTGGGCTTCTGAATGAATGTGACACACAGGCAAAAGCTGCAACACAGTGAAGACAATACTGAAGAAAATAGTGTTGAATTGATGAAAGTCGTACTTCAAACAGGACGAATTTGAGCTGGCAATAATTAGAAACCGGCAATATTTACAAAACATTGCATATAAAAGCTCAGCAGGCACCTGTAGGTTAAGGGATTGTTTTGGAAATATAAATACAGTAAAATTGCCCTATTTACATTGTAGATATTGTGACCCCTGGTTTCCATCACCGCCACTGTGAAGAAACAGGGGTCAGTTTTCTCCACAATGAGCCATTTCACATTCAACAGCTCTCAGTTTCTCCCTTGTTTAAATCGCAAGCACTCCGTAATGCAGAACTTTTAAAGACCCATGCAATTCCTATTTAAAGGACCCATATCCTATATTCTTAATTTGTAATTTATTTTTATTAATTAATTTTACATGTCTAGTTTCCAACCTCTTTTTATCCTTGACAGTGAAACAGGCTGTTTTTGGTTCTGTCTCTTTAAGACCCCTCTAAGATAAATGAGCTCTGTTCTGGCTGGCTATCCTGTTTTAACTCATTCAGAAAAGCACTCACAGCTGAAACACTCCTTATAACTTCAGTATGAGTGGGCGGTGCCAAACTGCTGTAAGTGAATAGGCGGAGTTGGTTCCTGTGACATCACAGAAACAGTGAATTTAAAACAGGCTGGTTTTGCAGCACAGTTTCCATATATGTACTGTATATGTACTGTATTGACTGGGAAGTGAATGCTGAAGTTTGAAACTGTAACAATGTTAACGTGTTACTTCATTCTCCTTTACTTAAAAAAAACAAAATGAGGGAAAATCAGAGTTTTGCCCTGATATGCCCTTTAATGTCTGTAAAAGCTACCTCACAGAAAGCTATTAAACCAAACGTTTGGACGATGCCTGATGCCTGAGATTGTTTTGCAATAAGGTTTTGGAACAAAATCCATTACATCTAAAACATCTTAAACAAAATGCATTAGATATAAAACATATCAAAAATATAAAACTAAATTCTTTGCATATAAAAATATAAAACTAAATTCATTATATATGACATACAAAACATCAAAAACAAAATTCTTTACATATAAAACATATAAAACATATAAAACTAAATTAATTACATATAAAGCATATCGTCGCTGTCCAATGAAAACCATGTATCTCCATTTTGGTCGATTTTTATTTTTTGGCATCATTTGATCACATGAGCTGCTGTTTACATTGGGTGGACATTTCATGATGAATGGATCACCAGAAATATTCAAAACATGCTTGGAATAACGTCTGGTTCCATTGACTTACATTCAAATTCAATCAGGTTTTTGCCCTCTCCTGTAAAGTTGCCATTTTGGAGATACTTGTTTTTCTTTGGACAGCAACAATATAAAACATATGCATTACATATAAAACGTTATATAAAACTAATGTGTAAAAGACGTGTAGGTTCACTGATTGTTTTGAATAGTAATTAAGGCTGCATTTGCATTGTAAACATCATGACCCTATGTGGTTTCCACCACTGTAAAGAAATCAAAACCCTTTGTGTACTTCTCAAACACTAAATAAATAAGGTGGAATTTTCCTTCTAATAGTACAGCAAAATGAAAGTCATAGCCTGAGACTTTCAAGGGTTAAACTTTCACTGGTTAAAAGGCGAGGTGGAAAATACATAAAAGGGCACACTTCAGTTTCTTTTTCTCTCCATCTCTCAAGGTTGGGTGAGCAAATGAGAGGAGGTGGAGGTTGGAGAAAGTATAAATTGATGATTTTTAAATAACGGCCTACTTTTGCTCAAGTGCTTGTTTTTTTCGTACTGGCAATAGCTGGATCACAGATCAGTGGGAAATGAGTTTTTAGCAGGATTTGGTGGGAGGATTTGAATGTTTGATGGGTTTAAGGGCCGGGATGAAAGGAGAAAGTGTCGGTGCATGAATTACAAAGATGTTTGAACCTGTAGGTCAGAGCAGGCCCTGGATCAGGCCTCATGCCTCTACACTCAGAGAATTCAACTGTTTGTATAAACTTAATTTCATTATGCCATACATTTCCATTCACTCAGAGGAGAGTCAGCTTATACAGACTGTGTTTCCTCAATGTACAGAGTCGTGCCGTATTTTGTAGTCTGTGTCATGACCAATATGGACTCTGGGTCCAAGATGATTTCCCTATGAGAACAAAAATCAGTTTAAAGATTTTCTCTTTGATCTCAGTCTGTTTTGTCACTGAATGTCACTGGATCTTTTGCATTATGTGGTCATTAAAAAGTTGAGATATAAATATTGCTACATACAAGCTAAAACTCTGGCGCACACTTAATTAACGTCACTGATACATCAAAGTGCCACTACTGTCATGACTGGATGAACTGTATATGGGCTCCAGCCTAACAACCTAAAGGGGCTGGGGGTGGGGGGGTAGGCAGGTTTATATCAGTTTTTGCCTAATTACCTTCAACTCTCAAGATTGTGGTCCTTTTCTCACGCTCTCAAGTAACCCAAAGAAATGTCATGGTAGTAAACCAACCTAGTGCTTATACCACTTGTCCCATCATCCTTGCATTCATACTTTGCCTTTAAAGTAGTTCTAATATATTACAAAGTGGTAATATTGGTCTTCATTTTCTTCACTGCTATTTCAAAACAGATTTCTGATACACGGATCAGTGTAGCTGTTAGGCAGAGGTCTTAGGCACACAGCCCTGAAAAATATACATGTACAGATTAGATATACAGTACACGTTGATTTCGAGTTCTAAGCATGATGCTTGGACGCTGATCAACACAATGTCACTGCCATGTTAGTATCACAGCTGTGCTGAGAATGGTTCACCACCCAATCAATATCTGATCATTGAAGGTTCTTTGGGGGTCCAGTTCCATTGATGGATGCGGTAGAGAAGGGCTCATGAACCCATCATAAGAAACTAGAAAATGCACAGTCTAGAACAAATATTCTGAGTTCACCATCAGGCTTCATGCCTTTACTCGCCAAGAGTGTCTCCAGTGCTGGAAAGCAGCATCACTTGTGTTTTGCTTCTATCTATATTCTGTTATATTGTATTTATGTGGGAAGACCTGATGAACACCTACAGAGTGCACCTATATGACATACTTTTAACTGGTCAATTAATAAGAGCATTTAATGTGGTTTTCATGTGTGCGTGTGATCATGCACCTGGAGCCCAAAAATGATGATAAGGTAAGTTTCTTCCCCGGGTTCACAAAACCTAACAAACACAGTGGTTAACAACTTTCTCTGTTAATCCAGGTTCACTCAATCACACTGTGATTAATCTTTGGCATGTGAACTTGAAAGCCTGATGTTATGACGAACAGCCAGTTGTAAGAAACATAAAGAGGATTAGCTAAAGAAGAAATCATATTACCCATAAAAATGTGGAAACTAAATTATATTTAAAAGCCCATTTTGCAAGACACATCCTGTCAAATTCATACTCCAAGCAATAGAGGGGAACATATGACCAGAAAGTTGTGGTGTCCACCCCCATCATAGGACACAATAAAACGGACACTCCCTACTCTTCCCACTGCACTTCTTACCAGTCTAGAAGAAACTGGTAAGGGTTCAACATCAGGCTTTCATCCCTATACTCATCAAGAGCGTCTCCATCAGTGGAAAGCAGTACCAGCTCTTCGTTTGATTCTATTTATATCACTTCTTTTATTTGCTGTTGAATGTGGTTTCTTGCCGAGAGCTTCATCCATTGCTGTGTTTACCCTTCTTTTCATTGTTATCTGTCCTTAAATGATCTACCATGGAGGAGAACCTTCAATATGATTGACAAGATAGTAGAATACACTATAATTAGCCAGTAATTCAAAATTATGAACATTAATGGAACACTGCACTGCATATTCTCAGAACGTTTTTAGAACAAATTACTTCTAGCTGGGAAACCACTGGTCTAAGGCAATATCATGCAATGAGAAAATAGTACAAGACAGCAGAATATTAGCTGGGCTATTTTCTATGTCCTATTTCCCAGTGTAGATAGTTCCACCAGGTCCCTAAAGACATACTCCAGGCCTTGGGAAGCTTTGGCATGTCCCCCCTGCTCTCAGACATGACATCATCGACATGAAGCATGACTCAGCAGAAAGGTGCTGCCTGCCACCCAGCCTGATTACATGCTCGTTATGTGCATAAAGCAGCGTTAGGAGGTGTCTAATGCAATTACCTTCCGCGCTACATTTCAATAACGCCCTCGCTCAGACATATGCGCGGCCCATCCGCTGACACTAAATCAATAACCGCACTGTCACGCCTGCATGTGCAATCCGCCGCCGTGAATTCAGATGCCTCTGCTCGGCGTGCAGATTGACTTCTGCTTGTAAAGCTTTTAGCTGCTGCTGTTGTAAACAATTAATGGTTTTATAGCATAAGATAATTTAGAGTGTGCGCTTGTGTGTTGCGAGTGTGTGAGAACACTTTCGCACGTGTGTGTTCGTGCAGAATGTGGAGTTTGTCTCAGCAGCTGCAGCTAAATTATCTCAGAGCGTCAGGTGACAAGACACTGAAAAGAACCAGCATCACAAACTGAATACAATAAAAATGAAGGAGTGACACAGTGACAGATGGAAAGAGGTAGAGGCGTCAAGATAACACATAGAGAGAGAGACAGAGAGAGAAAGAGAGAGAACGGTAAAGAAAGACATTCAGAAATGAAGAGAAAGAAATGATAGAGGAAAAGGTAGAAAAGGAGAGAGAAACCGAGAGATAGAGATGAATACAGAGAGACAGAGAGGTAGAAAGAGACAAATGTACAAAGAGAGTGAGAGTAAGGGAAAGCAGAATGAGAAAAATGAGACAGAGGGAGGAAAAGAAAGAGAGAAAAGGGGCAAGATACAAAGAGAAGTCGAGGAAATGATAGAAAGACATAGGCCTACACAGAAAAAGGAGACAGAGAGATAGGCATAAAGACATGATGAGAAACAAGAGAGAGACAAATTGAAATTAACAGAAAAGGAGTGCTCAGAGATAGAGAAATACGGAAAAAGAAAGAGCAAGTGAGAGAGAAAGAAACAGGAGAGAGAAGAAAAGAGAAAGAAAGAGGTAGAGAGAGATAGAGAAAGAGAGAGCACAAAGACAGAGAGAAAGCAGAGAGAGAGAAAGAAAAATGAAGGCAAAGAGGAGAAAGACAGGGAAAGACAGGGAGAGAAAGACAGAGAGAGATAGAGAGAGAAAAATAAGAACGAAAGAGAGAGACAGGAAGGAAAGCAAGCAGAAAACCAAGAGAAACATAGGGAGAGAAAGAGCAGGAGAAAAGACAGAGAGAAAGATAAAGGGAGAAACATATTAAGAAAGAAAAATACAGAGAAAGTGAGAAAAAAATTATTGTCAAAAATAGAGAAATTGGAAAGAAAACAGAGAGAAAGAAATACAAAGAGGAAAATAAAAAGCAAATGAGAGAAATAAAGAAATGATCGATACAAAGATAGAAAGAAGAGAGAAGAAAAACAGACAGAAAAGGAGTAAGAGAAATAAAGGAGAGCAAGAGAGAAAGTGAGAGAAGCAGGTTGAAAGAAAGAGAAGTGATCTAGAGATCAAGAAAAAGGGAGGGGTGTAGAGAGAGAGAGAGAGGTGTAAGGAATATAAACACCTGTATTTTTAGTGTTTTCCTCATTTAATCACTCTCTACATAACACACACACACAGATGTGGGGTGTTTCCCCTCACAGTCACCGCCGCTATAATTCCCTCCTATTAGCTTTAATTAGATCCTCATGAGCAGCAGCCGCACCATACACACATACATTACACAGTCATAAAGTCACCAATAGCTGTGACCATCTTCACAATGACATATCCAGGGACTGGGAAGACCACTGAGGAACACTGAACTCACTGTCATGTTCATGAAACCAGTTTGAGATGAGCTTTGCTTTGTGACATGCTGGACACATTTGCTTTTGTGCGTTATCATGCTGGAAGTAGCCGTTAGAAGATGTTAAATTGTGGTCATAAAGAGATGCACACAGTCAGCAATAGTGCTCAAAAAGGTTGTGGCATTCAAGCTATGACTGATTGGTTATTAATGGGCCCAAAGCATACCAAGAAAACATTCCCAGTGCCATTACACCACCTCCACCATCCTGGACTGTTGAGACAAGGCAGGTTGGGTCCATGGATTCATGCTGTTGATGCCAAATTCTGGCGCTACCATCTGTGTGCCTCAGCAGAGGTGGAGATTCATCAGACCAGGCTCTGTTTGTCCCGTCTTCAAACGGACTCCAGTTTTGGTCAGAATGTGCCCAAGGCAGCCTCAGCTTTCTGTTCCTGGCTTACAGAAGTGGAAGCTGTTCTCACCACAGCTGTACATTTTGGTTATCTGAGTTACCATAGCCTTTCTGTCAACTCGAACCAACCTGGCCATTCTCCACTGACCACACTCATCAACAACCCGTTTCTGTCCACACGACTGCCGCTCACTGGATGTTTTTGTTTACTGCACCATTCTGAGTAACTCTAGAGACTGCTGTTTGTGAAAATCCCAGGAGATCAGCACTTATAGAAATACTCAAACCAGCCCGTCTGGCACCCAGACACGGTCAAAATATGTGAGATCAAATTTTAACCCCATTCTGATGGTTGATGTGAACATTACATGAAGCTGCTGATCCATATCTGCATGGTGCTATGCACTGCACTGCTGCCACACAATTGGCTGATTAGATAATTGCATGAATGAACAGGTTTCCATGTGTTGCTATTAAAGTGCTCATTATTTGCACATTCAGTTTGTTTGATACGCTTCAAATAACAAGCCTTTTGTTGTAACCAAGCATTCAGTCTGAAGGACAGAGCAAAGCTCTCCATGCAGTGAATGCAGTGTTTAAAGCAAAGAGGCTCAACAGCTAACTTAGCTGTAGCTGTCAGCTTATCTAGCCAAAATTTTACTAAGTTACGCACATCATCACAAGAACAGTTGCACCCAGAAGGAAGTGTGAGACTGCAGTGCTACTTGGAAGGAAGTTAAAGGTTACCAGGATCAGTAAAGGATGAAGAATTTAGTGTTTCTCAGTATGTTCTCGGGCTGCCAGGTTTGCTAACACAACATGCCAGACTTCTCAGCATGGAGTTGTAGAGCTTGAATATTCCCACACAGTTCTTGCAGGTTGTGTGGTAGGGGTGGAGGTGGAGTGACACCAGGCCTTCTGGATGTGTGAGACGAGACAACAAACCATTCATCTTGGTGCTGACCACAGTGCCTCCACAGACAGGTTTGTTGGTTATCTCCACCAAGACAAAAGTGAGACTTGTCACTGAAGATGACCTGCTACCATTCTGAGTCTTGCAGGACACCATTGCAGTCTTTTGGCGACGCTGACGTGGTGTTAGGGGCAGTAGTTTTAACGATCTGCGTGCATGTAGTCCTCGTGCATCGTCTGCCTATGGCGCTGGCACTAACAGGCTGACTCATGGAGGGAATCACTACTCACTGTTTGTGCGTCTGTGTCTGCGTTCGTGGCTGTTGGGTCAGTCAGGTACAGCGATAAGGCCCGTCCTTGCTTACATCACATGCACGGCCAAGCTCGAAACTTGAATCATTTGCATGTCGCAAAATGTCAAACCTACCCACCAAGTTTCATTCCTGTCGGTTGATTCCTTCTGGATGCAAATATTTGTGCAGCTATTCTTTTTTTTTTGTGCCGCTATTCTAATTTTTTTGCAGTGCATTCCTTCCGTTCCAAAACTTCAGAAGAGTTAGCTATCGTGCTAGCTAGCGAGCATACAAACTACAGGTTGACGAAGCATTTCAAGTTGTTTTTCTCTTTATTTTATGCACTGAATTTATTCAGACTCAGAATTGAGTCTAGCACCTCAGTTCTGTTGTTCAGGCTAAATCGTTTTTTCCTGTAATAAAAGATTTGTTATTTAAAAACCCCCTGCAGTCAATAAAATGTGTTTTTGCAAACGGTTACCTCTTCTGGGATGGTGTATTACGATTACATAGATAGATAATTGTATGAGTTGTGTTACTATAGCACAGAATTCACATTTTTCCATTGAAAACAGTTTCTTTGTCAGTATATCCAAAAAACAATACATTAACACTACTAGTGCTAGCATAGTGAGAAGGCCTAAATGGCTTTGCACACAACCCTTAAGGTTCATTCAGGCTCGTGGAAATCTCACTGCAGAAAGTTGAGAATTAAGACTCAAATCTAAGCAGGCAAACTGTTAGTGTAAGCTAATTTAAGCTAATAGCTATTTAGGCTATATATTTATTTACACTTTATTAGGAGGCTAAACCACCAGCAATTCCAGCAAAACCTATGTTTTTGTGCATGGAGCTTAAAGGAAAATCCCACCAATATTTCCAGCGTTACGATATACATGCAGTCTTTCAGAGTGAAATGATTTGTTGTAGATACTCTGATTTTTTTACAGTGGTGGTGATAAGAACCAGGGAGTCAGTGTAGTTATATGACATATGTCAAATATAGCCATTTCATTTATTTACTGTCCAAAACCACAAGCAAACCTGCATGAGTTTTTACATGTAATGTTGATTATGGTAAAACAATGGAAAGTGTTAAAAAAATATGGTTTCTTTGGGGACTGTTTTGCCATACTACGTCATGAATGTATCCCTCTGTCATGAATGTATTCAATTACATGTATTAACAAGACAATTTGAGCTTAAATGCTTCAGGCAATATCTTACTGTGAGAGAAGTGTGAACAATTCTGACTCTGTAAGTTTCTCTAAAACAGAGCATTTCACACCAAACCTCTCTGAATGACAGTTTACATCTTAGCCATTCAATTACACTCATCATTAAAAGAATCGTTCCACAAATGATGGCACTCAGAAAGAATCAACTGACAGGAATGAAGTTTGGTGGGTAGGTTTGACATCATTATCCATGATTGCGGACATTCGGCGGGCAGTGATGCCCTTCATGAGTCATCCTGTTAGTCCCAGCACCATCGGGAGCTGGCTGTACGATGGATGTAGGACTATATGCACACAGACCATCATGACGACTGCCCTTAACACCACGTCAACGTCGCCAAAGACTGCAATAGTGTCGTACCAGACTGTCATAGAGTGACTCAGAATGGCAGCGGGTCATCTTCAGTGACAAAGTCCTGCTTTTGTCTTGGTGGAGACGATCAGCAAATCTGTGTGTGTAGGCACCGTGGTCAGCACCAAGAGGAACGGTTTGTTGTCACGCATCACATGTCCAGAAGACCTGGTGTTACTCCACTTCCAAAAATCTGCAGGAACTGTGTGAGAATATTCAAGCTGCATAGGATGGATTATCGCAGGACACCATTGGGAACATCTACAACTCCATGCTGAGACGTCCGGCATGTTGCATTAGCAAACATGGAGGCCCAGCGTCATACTGAGAGACACTACTTCTGTATGCGTAGCTCAATAAATATTTCCCATATCAGTCTAAACTTATCATCATTTATTGTTCCTGGTAACCTTTACCTTCCTTCCCAATAGCATTGCAATCCGAAACTTCCTTCAGGGTGCAGCTATTCTTTTGATGATGAGTGTATATGGAAATGTTGAGAAGTTGGTGGAAGGAACTTTTAGATACTTTTAGCACCACATGGCTAACATGAAGCAAGTTCTGAATGAGTGAAATCGAGTGGCTGCTGCTGGAGTGACAGAAAGGATCTTTCTGATTATTAAAGTTACAGTGTAAGCTTATTTTTGTTTTTGCTGTCTCATCTGTTCCGACAGGGTTCAAACAGTGCAGGGTTTGTGGCAGGGAAGGGTTGGGGTTTGGAAATGGGGCAGCAAGGGAGCATTTACAATTTGCATAATCATGTATATTCATAGATCTTCGCATTCTTAATAAGTGTTCAGGTTTAGGTATGCTCCTGCGTGATAGAGCAGGCTAAGCAACGAAATATGCAGGACAGGATTGGGAAGCATTGCCCTAGATGCTCCTTCTTCTTCAGCCACGGAACATGCTGCTCCCTCTCTCCCTCCCTCTCTCTCTCTCTCTCTCTCTCTCTCTCTCTCTGGCTGTGCCATATTGGGGTTGAATCTTTTTTGAAGGGTGCAGAAAAGAGCATAAAGCAGTGTGGAGAATCTTCCAGGCGCCCTCTAAACTGGATCAGTCAGCAAATCCTGTGCCTGGGGCTGAGGAGGAGAGTATAAGGTGCGTGTGTGCGTGTGTGTGTATGTGTATGTGTGTTCCACTTTTCTTCCCCAGGTGCAGAGCAGACAGTTGGCTCTTGCTCTCTCACACCACCCCCCATCCCCACCTGGGGTGTTGTGGGCAGACTGTGCTGGGTTGGATGCCAGGTGTGATGGGACCCCCCTAAACCCTTCGTTCCACAGAGCTCAGCAGGGCAGCAGCGAGGGGCAAAGCTCCATAGCAGCAGGAGAGAAAGAAAAGTGTGTGTGTATGTGGGGGGGCATGAATTACGGGTGGCCGGAGTCAGCGGTGTGGGACATTAGAGGAGAGGTCAGGGTCAGTGACCCCTTAAACAGCAGCCTTTAAATAAAGGCATTCACCTTCTGCTTGACCAAACATCAGCCATGTGCTCAGGGAGCCGGAGAAATGAACAAATACTGCAGCCACTTTGAAATTAGCATTGCAGCTATTAGCTTCCACCACTAGGTCTTCACACGTATAACATATAACACAAACGTATATGTGCACAGAGCAGTTGCTATCATACCTACATTGTGTGAACGATTCATGGTGAATGGGTCAATAGAAATGGCTGATTTGATCATTACTGCAGTGATCAATTTGTTTCAGCTAACCTTAACTGATGCCGTGACTAACTTCTCATTTCTTAAATAACCATGTAGATGGGCGGATGTAATCCGTGATTGGGAAAGAGATGTTACTGTGTTTCATAAGGGACAAATTAATGGCCTGCATCAAGCAAAGAAAACAGCAAAGGAGAAGTTGAAATGACCAGAATTGGGTTAAGAATGGTCCAATGCATTATTAAAACTGGGAGGACCGTGGTCAACTTCATGGAAGAAATGTTGTCAGAAAAAAAATCGGAGATCACTTACACGCTTTGTGAAGTCAAATGGTAAAAAACCTATGGTAGGACTCACGGCTGTTGTGTCGCATTGTGCATGTGGAAATAAGAACACTTCCATATGCACAATGCAATAAGGACTTACAGGTTTGGGATTGTGGTCCCAATTAAACAGCTGTGTGGCCATATGAAAACCACATGTTAGTGAGACATTTAGGAAAAACTGGACTCGGAAGCAGTGTAGAAAGTCATGTGGTCTGATAAGTCCCAACTGACCCTATTCCAGAGCGACGGGTGTGTCAGGGTAAGAAGGGAAATGCATTAAGTGATGTACCCATCATGCATAATTCCCATTGTACAAGCCTCTGGAGACAGTGTTATGATCTGGGGTTGCTTCAGTTGGTCAGGTCAAGGCTCAGCAGCCTCATGTATGTGGCAATAAAATGAAGTCAGCTGACCACCTGAATGCACGCATCAATGGATTTTTTCCTCCCTGATGGCAAGGGCATATTCCAGGACAACAATGGAAGGATTCATTGGGCTCAAATTGCAAAAGAGTGGCTCAGGGAGTATGATTTCCACACATGAATTGACCACCACTAGCTTTTACCCCTTTGGGACATGCTGGATGTTCTTGACTCTAGTGACAATACCACGCAGTATTTTAGACAAAAAACTAATGCAACTCTGGATGGAAATAAATGTTATGACGTGGCAAAAAGCTGTTGAAACAATGCCATGCCGAATGTTCACCATTATCAAAGGCAGTCCAACAATATAATGTAGTATGCTACTTTTTTTGCCAGGCAGTATGGCCAGGCAGTGCATATGTTATGTTCTGTGTGTATTCATTAAGTTGTCTTTAATGCATGATGGTGTGCAGTTAATTCTGTCTCATTATGATTTTTCAGTCCGTTTACTTCTAGCCTTAGTTTATAGAACTGTGTGATTGAGACCCTACAGGTAAATGAGGATGTTGATTGCTAGAGTTGAGCTGTGTGGCTGAAAATGACTTGGCTTTGTTACTTGGCCTGGCTACTTGGCTTTATATATATATATATATATATATA
>CM067476.1:8853867-8914934 GCA_034552555.1 Semaprochilodus insignis | reverse complement strand
ATATATATATATATATATATATATATATATATATATATATATATAGTACTGTTCTGTACTACTTATCCTTCTGCAGTTCCTTTGTCTATCTTTGTCTTAGTCTACGTGCCATACTGCAATGTAAATAAGGTATACTTAACTTTGTTACTGTTAAGTGGGCTGCTGCTACTGGTGAAATTAAACAGCATTCCTTTAACAAGGGCACTCACTTTAGGCTAACCAAATGTCAGCCATTTGCTCAGTCTCTGGAGAACTAACCTGTAAATAATCTGGAGAACAACTTCTCTTACAACTTTCATATTAACATTACAGCTATCATCATCCAAATGTTACATGCTAGTTTAGAAAAGTTCAAACCGCAGTACATGATTATTTACACATTTACATTTATTTACACTTTATACTTTATACTTGAACATCTCAGCTGTGTATGTACTTATTTATCTATATTTATATCTATACTGAACATCTGTACCAAGGAATTTAGCTGTCTGAACATTAAGCTGCTTCTCCTACCTGCACTGTACACTTTATATATCTATACTGTTTACAACCACATGCTTAACTGATACTGCTCTTACACTTTGCACATGTCTTGCACACATACTGTACTGTTTGCACACATTGTCTTTGTCTATTTGTCCTTATTTGTCTATTTGCACTACACTCTATATATATTTATACACATATTCTTGTAACTGCACTGGAGAAGGAGCCTGACCGTGTTTCGTTATACTGTGCAACCCTGTACTGGTATAATGACAATAAAGTTGAATTGAATTGAATTGAATTGAATGATTAAATAGCCCAATTCTACAAGACGGTCTCATTATCTCACTACACTACTTTTAACCATCATGCTCAACTCTGCCACCAGCTCACCTATCCATTCCATATGCCACCTGGCCAACCACAACACCTGCATGAAGCATCAATCAATGCCTCCAGGCTGATATGCTGCTCTGCCTGCAGGCCCTTAACACGAGCCACCATCCAGGCATCCTCGGCATCAGTCACCTTTGGGGGAACCATCATACTTCTGATACCAACTTTAGCATCTTTGTTAAGGAGAAAAACTTTGTGCATCTGAACAAATGTTTTTTTTATTGAACAGGTAGCAGGGGAGAACCACCACCCAAGTGGACAGGATTGCAGGGCAGGTCACCTGACTACACAACTCTTCTTTATGGTAGACACTACCCTGCTCTAAGCCTACTGCCCAACACAGAAGAACGCAAATGACATGCACACACAACTCAAACTAACAACTACACTAACAATAACAAATGTCTTTCCTACTGGTAGCACAGCAGCTCCCAAGAGCCTTTTGTGCTATATGCTATGGCTTCCCTTGGATAAAATGATTACTTATCTAATGCATGTCCTCTGCTCATTATTGTTTTGCAGTAACACAAACAACATACTAATAACAGCCCCCTTTGTGTGGCTGGAGCCCATACAGGTAGATGACGCCTTCTGTTTATCAGTGTCAGTCATACTGGAGTTGAGGTGTGAGGACCAAGCATTTCCCTGCTACTACTGTTAAAGCAAACAGCATCTCTTAAATAAAGGCACTCACCTCCTGGCTGACCAAACATGCACTCATTGCAGGAAAGAAATAAACTGCAAACTACACTTCTTTACATCTTAGCAATACAGCTATTACCATCCAGAGGTTAGCTTGTAGAAGTGAATGCAGTACAGTACTCACTTGTACAGTACTGTCTCATTACCCCTTTATTGCTACCCTTTGTTCTTGGAATGGTGTAATTGAAAAGTCCTCACAGGTAGGCGAAGTCGTTTGTCTGTCAATGTCAATCTCACTGGTGTTGAGTTGTAAGGTCTACTGCAACATAAAAGGCTGAAAGCGAGGACGTCTTAGCTTTGTTAGTCAAATTGGAGGAATCGAATAGCACCTCTTAAATTAATTCGTTAACATTATACCTAACCTAACATTATAGCTAGTTTGTGCATACCTCAGGATGCTGCATCTGAGCATAACAGCTATTACTATCCAGGGGTTACATGGTAGCTTGGAGAAGGATATACAGGAAAGTGCTAAGGCTAAAACGATTCCTCGAGAACTTTGAGTAACTTAATTACTAAAAATCATTTATACAAATTCTTTAGATTGAAGTTTCATTTAAACCATCTAACTATGTTCAGCTCACAGCATTATGCATGTTAACTATTACTGTTGCACAATACACGTATGTTGTGGGCTTGTGATATGAAGACGTGATTTGGTGGAGCAGTGTCCAAAGTGTCCATAGTTTGGGATTATTTCAAGCTACATTGCATCTATTGTAAAAGCAAACTAGTAATTGACAATAGCATAATTGACAATAGTACAACGTCAGTTATGACCATATGTAATGGCTATTTGAGAACATGAATCAATATAATAGTTGTCTAAGCCTTGCATGCATATTGTTTGAACTACTCCAGAAAGCAAACTGTTAGATGGTGTAAGTAGTAACTGTAGCACCAATGTGCCAATCCAATACAGCAGGTATATTGAGTTTAGTTTGATTGCAGTGAGCAGGTCAGCAGGTGGAGGGCAGCCCTTCAACATAGTAACTAAATGTACGTCAACCAAGAATGTAATATCACACTGAAATGCACTAAATGGGTTTCGTTTTGTAAATATTTTGCAAATATTTTCTCCTGTATGTATTTACTACTGATATGTAATAAAGCAAAAGTATTTCTTATCTGATTAATCAAATAACCAGTGGATTAATCAGTACAATACTTGATTACTAACATAATCAGTGCAGCCCTAGATAGTACACATTTCTACAGTACAGTCTCAATATCTCTTTATTGCTAGACTTTATTCAAAGGTTGGCACATGGTTTGTGCAGGTAGATGAGGTCTTTGGTCACTGCTGTTGAGTTGAGAGGTCTACCATAACATGAAAGGTTGAAAACAAGGTTGTCTTAGCTTTGTTAGCCAAGCTGGAGGAGGTGTACATAGTTCTAGCGTGAGCATGCTGCTGCAGATGGAATCAAACAGCAGCCCTTAAATGAAGGTACTCACCTTCTGTCCGACCAAACATGTACTCACTGCAGAAATGAACCAACCGTGTACAGCTTAGCATTACAGCTAATACCCTGCTGAAAAAAGACAATAGAACCATTAGGTCTAGTTTCCAATGGGCATTGGCTTCATGGTTACCATTAGAGATCACTAGTTTCCTGTAGGAAGCCATCAAATGCATCTGGAATCAGTCCCAGTACACTAGTTAAACAATAAGAATCATAGGAACCCATCAAGAAAACACCATTAGTGGCTATTGGACACCATCAGGAACCAACAGAAACTTTTAAGGGTATGACTTTTATTCATCAGGACATCCAGAAATCATACACTAGTTTGGAGAAATTAATACAGTACAGTACGCATGCCTACAGTACTGTCTCATTATCCCTTTATTGCTAGCTTTCGTTCATTGATTGGCGCAACTGGAGCATCCATACAGGTAGATGAGGCCTTTGGGCCTCCGCTGTCAGTCACACTATAGTTAGCTGTGTGGTCTACCGCGAGGTAAAGCGAGGCTGACTTGGCTTTGTTAGTGTTAGCGGGCTGCTGTCAACGTGCTGCTACTGGTGGAATCATCATTATGAGGCATGAAGAGAGTCTGACTCACTCCCAGCCACTAATTAATTGCAGGTTCGGTGCAGAGGGAGAGAAGAGGAGGAGGATGACACTGCAGCTTGATATGTGGCCTACACATTACAGATTTAACGCGACAGTGGCAGCGATAACATAGAGGTGGGTGGAATATGAAGTCTAGTTGCGTTAACTGTATATGGGATCGCTTTGGCTGCGTATAGAGCGACAGTAGTACCGTCACGGCCTTCGGTACATTTATCACAGGTTGTCCTTCAGACGATTTAACAAAAGCTCAAACACAGGCAGGCAGGCAGGCAGGCAGGCACGCTGTACACACACATACACACGCGCACCCAGAGTGAAATCACTGTAATCAAAACGGCATCCTACCTGTTTGTCTTGATGAGAGGTGACAATATGAAGATTTAATCAAGGTTATAATAACGTACGCTCTCTGATTAAAAGGACAGACCATCAACACACTCGCCTCACCTTTTAATCACTCAGACAAACAAGCAAGGCTCCTGTCTCAGAGCTAATTGTTGTGAGAGGGAAAAAAAAGGTACTCTTCTCTGTTGTTTTATGTGCTTGACGTCTTTCATGTCTCAATTAAAAAGCCGCATTAATTCACAGACAGGCCTAAATTCCAATGGAAAAGAAGAGAAGAAAAAGAAATGAAAAGTAACAAGATTGTTAACAGTTTGGTATCGCATTCAGACCCTCAAGCTCTAGGTATTGACTGGGTAAGTGTGAGCTACAAGAAACTGAATATATATAACTGAATACTGAAAAATACTGGACAATTATTTTGAGTAGCAAGTTCCAAGAATTTAATTCTATGTTCTAGATATTAACTGAGTAAGTGTGAGGTACAAAAAAATGCTAGGTAGTTATTTTGAGTAAAAAGTACAAAGACAATTCCCAAGTCCCGTAAATTCTGGGTATTAACTGGAGAAGTGTGAGGTACAAAATCTTAAGTACTAGGTAATTATTTTGGGTAAAATAAGCTAAGTATCAAGATATTTCCCTTAGTACCCCAAATTCTAGGCATTAGCTGGGCAAGTATGAGGCAGAAATTCCAAAGTACTAACTAATTGTTTATGGATTAAATGGGGTGGGTATCAAGACAGTTTAATAAAATTACACTGAAATGCGTAAAATGTTCTAGATATTAACTAAATAAGTGTGAGGTACAAAAAAACCCCAAAGTATGTAGAAATTATCTGGGGTAACTAGATGGCAAGTTTTGAGACAGTTTAATTTAATTCTAGATTCTAGATATTAACTGAGTAAATCTGATGTACAAAAACTACTACTGGGAAGCTATTTTGGGCAAAATGCGATAAGTACCAACAATCCCCAAATCCCTCAAGCTCTAGGTATTAACTAGACAAGTGTGAGGTACAATATCTAAAGTACTAGGTAAAAGTAAAATGGGCTGAGTACCAAGACATTTTCCTTAGCCCCCCCAAGTTCTAGGTATTAACTAGCCAAGTGTATAGTATAAATTCCAAATAACTAGCTAACAATATTGGATATAATAGGATAGATATTAAGACAGTTTAATTACATTACACTGGAATGCACAGTGTTCCAGATATTAACAGAATAAGTGTGCAGTACAAATTTCAAAGTATTAGGCAATTATTTTGGGTAAAATAGGGTAAGTACCAAGACAACCCCAGGTCTTATAAGTTCTGTGTATAAACTGGATGTGAGGTACAACATCCAAAGTACTAAGTAAGCATATTTGGAAAAATTGGGTAAGTACCAAGACAGTCCCTGAAGTCTCTTAGGTTATGGGTATAAACTGGCCATGTGTGAGGTAACAAATCCAAAACCTAATTATTATTTTGCCTAATAAAATGGTAAGTTACAAGCCAGTTAAATTAAATTAAATGACATACACAACAAGTTCTAGATATTAAATGTGTGTGAGATATAAAATTCAAGGTACTAGGTCATTATTTTGGGTAACAGTGGATAAAATGATAGTAAATAAAGGTGGATGATAGTAAATGATAGTTGGTATAATAATAGTAAATGAATTCATTTAATTAGATTACACTGAAATGCATAACAGGTTCTAGATATTAAGCTGATAAAGAACATAGAACAATAAAATATCTTATATCTTATTAGGAAAATTCTGTGAAGAAACAAGGTGGTACAAACAAAGTACAAACAAATTTCACTGTAATGCCACATATTTACCCAACAAAGTACACTGGAAACACCACCATGTACCATGTAGCTATGTGCTGTTAGGTACTGTTTCAAAAAGCAGTCCACGCTGAAACACTCCTTATAACTTCAGCATGAATGGGCGGGGCTAAACTACTGTCTCTGTATAAGCCTGTTTACTGTTACTACATGCTTGAGGTGCATTCAAAATCCAAATACAAAAACAATAAATGAAAATTTACACCCAAGTCTTAGAAATGGCGTGTGGTTCTCACTGTACTGCAGCATGTCTGGCTGAATGCAGTTCTTATTAACAGTGCATTAAGATTGTTTTTTATAATTCCTGAACAGATAACTTGTGTTATGTTCCCATGCGAATAAATAAACAGTGTATTAAAAACTTGGGCATGTCCCTGCCTGCTTGCAACTTACACCACGCCCACCTTTGGTTTAAATCTGACTACAGATACACATTAATATTGTGGTGATACATTGCACTCTTAATGCATACAAGTATAAAGCTTCTCTTTCTCTCTCTCTCTCTCTGGTTGTTACCTGGAGGAGGGTCCAGGCCAGGTGAATGATGACACCATGTCAGCCGCAGCTCATTAGGGAAGCTGTCAATCACCCACTGGCTGGGGGGAGCGAAGCAATTGCAAGGAGGCGGCTGAGGGGTCAGTCATGAAGATGTTCATTTTCTATTCATCCATCAGCGTCGTCTCTCCACCGAATCAATTTACAACACCAAAGCCTCTCTCTGCCCAGACAACGCTGCCACTGTGGTGATTACATAAAAAAAACAAAAAAAAACAAAAAACAAAAAGGAATCATAACAGGCACTCTCTTTGGGAATGAATCTTAAAATGCACTGCAGAATGTATATACTGGATTCTGATGAATAGGATATTTATAGTAAACCAAGTGCTATGCAGTAGCACTTACAATAACCCATTTTATAAGGCTAATCCTGCAGCACTTACATAACTGGAAGTTTTTTTTTTCTGCAACGATATACATCTATAGCATTTACATAATTATGACAAGTTATACTGATGTACAAAGCATAAATCTATATAAGCATGCAATTTTCAGTATAAACATGATCATGTAATCTTCATGTAATACTAATTTAATTAGCTAGCACACTTTTTAGAATTACTTATAAAGCCCCTTTTTATTGTAATCATCCAATTTAAAATGCATGGCAAATGTAGATCTAGGCTTCTGACAAATAATATGTTCTATAAAATATAGAATGTAAAAGTTTATAGAATAACATACGAGACATAAGACAAATCCTATAACACTTATCCAATAATTGCAAGTGTCATATAACGACATAAACCCAATTCTGTAATGTTTACAAAGTTTTAATTAGTTGCAACATTTATATATAATATAATAAACATATATATATATATAATATTAAGCCTATTTTTTTATGTGTCCTGTTGCAAATATAAATATAATGTAATAACATTGACATATTTCTAATTAGTATCTCACTTGTTAACACTAATTATGAAGTCTAATTCTATGCAAGTGTTCAATTCTAAATATAAGCCTAATTCTATGACATGTACATAGTTAGAATTAGTTATAGCATATGAATTATAAAGCCAAAACAAGCACTTTTTAACATAAGTGTGAAGTACAAATAACTATGGTTATTATAACCCTATTTCTATAATGCTTATAAAACCACAAGTGTCATATAACTGTATAAAGCCACTTCTGTAACATTATATACAATGTTGTTATAAGGCAACATTGTACATTCTAAGGGTGCAAAATGCACTGCAGTATGTATTTATGTATTTATTACATATGGGACATATACAATATAACAGATTCTATAAACAGTTAATTATAATAATATTTTACACAGCATAATGAAGTATTATATAACTCTATAAGCCTAATTCTATAACACTGTTATACATCAAATTAGTAATTGCACAGCGTGGTAATCCTCTATAAGGTTCGTTTTAACATGATAAACATCATCAAGATTGGGGTTGAGATGGTTTTCTTTGTGTGTAGTTCAGCAGGAGAGTTAGTGTAGTGTAACTACTTAGATGGTATAGAGTGTCTCTTTCTCTCCCTCTCTCTCCCTCTCTCTCTCACTCACTCACTCACTCACTCTCTCCCCAGCTCTCACCGAGCTGTCTCGGCTTGTTATGTATTCTCTTTGAGATGCCATGTCTGACAGTAGGAAGGCTCCTACTTGATATGTGGTGCACGCATTAATTTAGTTGTTGGGTTCCTGCAGATGTCAGCACAGTGGTTCATTAACGCTGTTTGTTTTATAAAAAAAAAAAAAATGAAGTAGAAGAAGAAGAAGAAACAACTTGCTAAAAACACAAAACCGCACACGCACACACACACACACACATGCAGTGCAGGCAAATCAAAATGGAAACTCGGTAGGTAAGAAACTGGCTAAAATGACCACTTAGACTCAAATACACTACAGCGGCTGTTAGCTGGGCCACAAAAGTGTGGAATCTTTGCACCTTTTTTTAGGATGAATACAAGCATACATTGAAAGAGCACTAAAGCTCTGGCATGGAGAGCAAAGGGAAAGAATCGAGGGAAGCTTGAGAATGAAGGAGATGAAAATAAAAGCTATGAGGACAGTGGATTTGAAAGAAAACATCCTGCGGCGAATTCATTTCTCTAAATTGCTATTCTTGTTCTTTGATCATTTCAAACTCAATTTCTTGGTCATTCAGACTTCTTTAATTTGGCGCATGTTACTTCCTATTATATCCAATTTTCAGATGCCTGAAACTGAATGTCAAAGAAGCTTATTGAACTGAACTGGATTGACTTGATCCATGCTCCGCCCACACACTTGTTTTTCTCTAGCAACTGGGCGAGGTTGACAGGAAGGTACCGCAAATCCTGTTCAACCTAATGAATTTAGGTATGGCACTTAAGTTCCTATAAATACCAGTGAATTTCCAATTAAAATGTAATGCAATGCTACCAAGACCTATTGCCTAGTTATAGGTAATAAAAAATAAGAGATTATTTATTAGACACCATGGTAACATTAGCATGCAGTTATTTAGCAGCTACACACAAAGATATATCTGATGTATCTAGCAATGCAATCACATGCATACAGTATCTCAGAATGTTAAAAGAGAGTTCTGTAAAGCTACCAATAACAAAGTAACAGCTGAGAAGGCAGATAGATAGATAGATAGATAGATAGATAGATAGATAGATAGATAGATAGATAGATAGAGACTGTCACATACAGTGGACACAGTGTTTAAAAACTTCAGCAGCACTGCTGTGTCTGATCCACTCACACCAGCACAACACACACTAACACACCACCACTCAATCAGTGTCACTGCAGGGCTGAGAATGATCCACCACCTACGTAATATCTGCTGTATGGGGGTCCTGACCATTGAAGAACAGAGTAAAAGGGGGCTAACAAAGTACGCAGAGAAACAGACAGACTGCAGTAGATACAAGGATGTGTTCCTAATAAAATGCTTTATGTGTGTGGATAGATAGATAGATAGATAGATAGATAGATAGATAGATAGATAGAGTTATTTTTTCCTTTTATTTAGTTTATTTATTAAGTTTATGATTTTCTGTTTAATTTCATGTTTGATAGGTGATATATTAATGATCCTTAAACCCAAACAACGCTATGGCTTTATAAATGTGTGAATGCAGGTAAACATTTACATTCAGTTTGACTTGAGATAGTCCATAATAGAATTTCCGAGGAATCCTGAAGATAGAATGGAATGATGGACTGAGGCAGGGACTGAAGGAGCTGGCGACCAAGCGAGAGAGTGTGAAAGAGAGAAGGAAGAGGGTGAGAAGGAGAGGGGGTGCGGTTTCATTCCAGAAGATGTCATGCTGTCGGACCAGGCCGGGCCAGGCCGCCACCCCTCTGCACCCGTGTGTGCCAACCTCACCCGGCAGATGCCCCTCCATCTCCAGCCCAGCAGACAGCCATCACAGCGCCAGAAGGATTGGAGGGATGGCAGGGACACATATACAGAGAGGGCAGGGGCGCACGCAGAGATGCCAAATATAGCGATAACTCTCACCCCTCTGCCGTGCACTCTCCAAGAGAAACAGACACACTTTCCTCACCGCAGCGCTGACACCCCCGCAGGCTTTCTGGAATATTCCAATCCCGTTGCCTGACTGCCATTATCCGGCAAGCGTGTGACATGTGAATTGTAATTAGTAGCTGTGGGGTGAACGGCAGAGCGGGGCCTCTGCACACTTGGGGGCTTACATGAGAACTCCAAGAGGCTGGAGACTCCCTCCAAAATCTCCCCATCCAATTCACCCAGCAACCCCTCCCATTTAACAATCGTCCGGACCCCTCTTTTTTTCAGCACCGCCTTTTACTTTTGTTACCCTGCTCGGGCTGAAACTAGGCCAGAACTGAACTAGGCTTGACTGAGGTTGTATATGTGCATACATGCGATGCTGTTCAAAAGTTTGGAATCACTTGTCATAGTAATGTTTGCTGTTTTATTTACAATAATAACTCTAAATAATTTCAATAGTACATTAATCTATAAATCAAACACTGAAAAATGTTAGATGGTTTATTCAGCATGTCGGGAAGATATGAACTGCTGAATAATATACCAATTACAACTATAATCATACACCAAGGTTTGAGCACTCTTGCTTAAATGACTTCTTCTGTTGAATTTCTAAGTGAAAATAAGTTAACACAGCCTCTTCCAGTGACACACTTAGATATGATGTGTTTATTCATACATTTCTGACCACAATTTCTGTTTAACATATTGGAAGAAATAGCTAAAATAAGATGTGGCATAACTTTTGCACAGACCACAATTATGTGTTTTCTGTTAAATTCAGTGAATAAATACTAATAAATGAACNCACTTAGATATGATGTGTTTATTCATACATTTCTGACCACAATTTCTGTTTAACATATTGGAAGAAATAGCTAAAATAAGATGTGGCATAACTTTTGCACAGACCACAATTATGTGTTTTCTATTAAATTCAGTGAATAAATACTAATAAATGAACTATGCATGGAAAAATGAGGCGACTGTATCCGTTCCGTTTCCAATCCTGTCATTTTTGTTAAGGTATCTGGCCTGAGTTTTTCATACTATTTGAAATATGAGGCATTCTGGATATTATTTTTCCATCATCCTGAATCATAATTTTGAAACAGCTTTGTTCAGCATTTGGAACATTTTTCGCTTGTAAAACCTACAAGCCAAGCAGACATTATGTATGTGGCGGTATCTAAATTAGTTTCCAATCTTTTGAACAGCATGCATGTGCCATCTAGCAGTTTTGCTGTCGAAATGGCTATTAATTCATTTATTTCATTTCTCAGTGTCAGGAAGAAAGTACAAATTTAACAGAAAAAAATGAAAGAAGAGAAACCTCAGCCAATAAATATTATATGTTTGGGGTTTTTTTCAGAATTTAGTGGTCAGTCCATTGTCTGCTTTTCTCAGTCAGGACCTTCTTGACAGCTACACATCCTTTCAGACCCATATCCTTGAACTGTCTCCTCACAGTGGAAGGATGGACAGAAACACCTATGAATGCTTTTTTTCAGAACTGAAGCAAGAGTGGGGCTTGATTTTGTCCTCTCTCAAAGATTTTAAGAATTATTTTTCTGATGCGGACACTTTTGGTGGTCTACCAGGGCTTGCACATTGCTGCTAGAAGTTCCATGTTTTCTCTATATTGTTGATATTGGTACAACACCTCATATCTCCACAATGGTAGAAGGTAATACTATTTCTATCGGCCCATTCCTCATGACATTTTAGCATAACGTAAACTGGAGTTTTCACATTATGCAAAAAGGTATGAAACAAAAAACAGAGAGAAAAGTTTTTGCTCATGATTGACAGCATAATTTACTGTATTTTTGAGCTCCAGTTTTGAAAACTTCTGTTTTATTCACTTATTTTCCTTTGACTTCCCTTGTCCTTATGCAGATGGATTCCATTAAACATAGTACCCTTAGAAACAGGTCCTGAAAAACATGCATAACTAATAATTAATGGCTGACATGTATCTCCATTTTTGTCTAGTTTTACTTTTATGCATCATTTGAACACAGCAGCTGCCGGTTACATTGAATGAAAATTAAATGGTGAATGGACCAATGCTGCTTGAAAAATGTCTTGTTCCATTGACCGAAATGTATTTTGTTTTTGCTCTCTCCTGTAAAGTTGCCATTTTGGAGATACTTGTTTTTCTTTGGACAGAGATGATATATATTTTTCATTATTTGAAATGTATATCTCTGTTTTTATCTGGTTTTCCTACAAAATCTGGATATTTTGTTTCTGAAAAGAAACAAATACACACACACACACACACACACATATATATATATATATATATATATATATATATATATATATACACACACACACACAGCCATACAGGCTTATCAGAGTGCATATGTGTGGGCAAATGTAAGCACTCACTGGTGAAGAGGGTTAGCGAAGGAAGTATGTATGTGCGCAAGTACACCCTGGCAAAGAGGGTTAGCGGAAGAAGTGTGCATGCGCGAGTGTGTATGTGTGTAAGCCCTACATAAGCCTAGACAGGGCGGCTCTTATCGATAACCCTGCGGTGAGCTCTACAGTGCAGCGTGGCGGGGCTAGACTTCAGGGACTGCAGATAATGGGATGGCGCTGGTACTTAAATCTCAGTGAACCAGAGCCGAGCAAGTAATTAGCAGCGCGGCTCCACACTGGAGGTGCTAATCAGGGCTAATGCAAGGCTGCTGTTGGCCACGGCTAACCCATGGACCAGGGAGGCTGTCCGCTGCCCGCCCGCCCTTCAGCGCGCACTGAAACACCGCCAGGACGCCGCCATCCCCTACACCCCTCCAGAAAGAAAGAAAGAGAGGGAAGAATAGAATTCTAATTTAGCTGCGGTGTCGAAGGACAAAGATGGAGCTCTGTCCTGTCATTGAAGGTTCATTAGAGGAACAATAGTGTCCTGACGATTTCATTAGCAGAGGTTAATAAGCAGGAGTGGGGCAATTCATTACCCAGGGTGCTCTCTGTTGTGGGGAGAGAGGGCCAGGAGGTCGCAGCTTCAGACGGCAGGCGGGCCGCCTCCACCTTCTCCACGGGGGCAGATTCACACGGATACTCACTTGCTCGTGTTCAAGTAGCAACATGTACATATAATGTATACAGGGTTGATCGCTGATTTCCAGTAAAACCATACAAATATCATAATGGACTTGCAGAAAGGCCTGCAGAATGATAACTGCACCAACTGTATCTTCACAGCTTTGTTTATAGACTTGGTAGCTTTAGTTGCATTCAGGGAGGATAATTTGGACATCAGACTCCATTCTTGGAGTGATGTGACAGACAGCAAACATCTCTCCATTTCCGTCAGTTCCGACAGTAAAAACCTGGTTATAAAGAGACTCCCACTTATTCTGGCAAGAGCAGGCAGGTTACTATATACCACTTAGACGCAAAATAATGGAATTTGGATGCTTTTAAATAGGACACAGATAGAGTTCAACTAATTGGTTCATATCATGGAAAACTGAATTTGTTTCACTTTTCATTAAATGAAAAGAATGATGAAATATGTACACATTGTTGCAAATCATATCATTCAGTCGGGTCCATTTTGAGTGCATTGTTTTTGTGAAAACCAATACATTTACATACCTGTGTCTGCTGTTTGAGCCTATACCCCCAGGGTCACAAGAAGGTGCTTTAAGTTGAGGGTGCTGAAATTTCAAGAAGCGTATATGTGACCTGACTCATGACATCATGCAAAATGATTTGCCCTTTAAAATGATTTGCTAATTTACATCAAACAGCGAGTGTCACACTAGAATTAATGCTAGAATTAAGCGAGAGCTGACAATATATGCACATAACCGACACAGGAAACTGCTGACACACATCATCTCTCTGCTCTCTTACTTTGGACAAACAAATGTATTGAGCACCAGCCAATCAGATTATTAACATGTGGAGTAGTAACCAATCGTGTGACGGATATAATTATTGTTAAAAACTTTGATAAAAAGCATTATTGCAATAGATGATTATTTTTAAGTTAATAAAAACGATATTAGGCTGGTTTGAGACTCAGAACTGATCTCTGCACAACAATCTGCATGCGTTTGAGCCACAAGGCTTTAAAGCTGCCAGTTTTTGTCTAAGTGTAATGAAAACAGGACATTTACGTAAACAATGCAGAGCTACTGCATATTTTAAAAATATAAAAATACAAACTCCACTGTTAAAGAAGCACACACGGGTCTTTACTGTAATTTAATTATTATAAAGTACAGAACATTTATTATATTATTATTATTACTACTTTTTTCACAGTTGAAGAACTGAAATCAGCCCCCTCCACACCCACACTTCCCAGTAGTTAATAAAGCAGTTTAGCCTTTACGTTCATGGTAAGAAACATTCCGGCTGGACAGCTTTTTAAACGTGGCAGCCAATCAGAACAAAGTTTATTTACATAAACCACTGGGAAAAAACACTCTATTTAGTCTATTCTAAAGGATGATAAGAGGCTGTAAAATTAATCTGTAATAAATTATTTATGGTATGTATTCTGAATGATTTTTGTATTTCAATCATTCAACGTTTTTCCCTTTTCTTTGAGTTGTAGTTCCAAATATGATACCTATTAACGCAATTAGCCCCGAGTAGGTCTTCCAAAAAACTACAAGTCCCACAATGCATTGCTTTCCCAACCAGCGGAGAGCACAATGCTAGTGGGCAAGTGACACTAAAACATCTACAGGAGGCAGAGTAGAGGTATGAACCGAGGTTTACTTTGAAAAAACATAGTCTCACATGAACACTTTATTTCATAAACTGGTTTATGTGCAGAAATTTGCTAATTTCCCTCCGGAGCTAGCTAACGTTTTTTTTTAGAACGTTTTCGACGAGCGGTTATAATTTCCACGTATTTTTATGGTTAAAAAGACAAAAACAACACAAGTGAAAACGGAAAACGTGGTACAGAACCTAAAAACGTTTATTGTCATCATTATATGCTATAAAAAACAATATTTTGTTCATATGTTAAACAATATTGTTGTAACCTCCAAACAGGCCTCCAAATTCTCCCGCCATTTTCTTCCTGGGTAATGAAGGTGCAGCTTGTGTGTTGTACGTCTATCATCACAACACAGTAATGGGCTGAAATCATGTTGTTGCTGTTGAACTGTTGCACTGAAGGATGATAAGCATGTGGTGCTGCACTGTTGTTGTTGTTGTGTAGATCAGTTCATTCTACATCCTGTTGCATCAACAGAGCTAAAACTGATTTGGTGAGAGTGAAATGGGTTCGATGTGTTACATTTTAGCCCTTGAATCTGAAAAGGACAGTGGTTATAGCGTTCGTTCAAAGCAAAGATGATGATGACTGTTACGTTGAAGCCAAATACAAGAGCACAAGTGTCTCAGCTGTAAAGCTGTAATGCACCTCTAACACTTTTTCCTTTCCAATACCAATACCGATACTTGATCTGTAAATGTAAGCCAATGCTGAGTATCAGTACTAACGTTTAGGTTGTAATATTTATACAGTTCCACTTTTTAAATATTTTATTTTGGTAAAATCTATGTTCACTGTCACAAATAAAACATGCTCAGCTTGGCTGAATTTACTTGTTTAATTATATATAAGATGCCTAAGAAAACCTTTTTTTTTTATTTACTGTATGTATTTCGTATTTATTCGTGTACTGTATAATTAGTAGTAAGAAGACTGTGAGTCCCTGCATGATACAGCTGGCCAACAGAGGTTAAACCACGTGCACACACTGGCCCAGCTTGCGGGCCACTACACTAGCTAAATGCTAAATCAAGGGTAAAGGCTAGACAGTCTGGACTAACATTAACTCAGACTGTAAGTGACTACAGCAGCAGATGAGTGATTACTGAAAGATGCCTGGCTCAGCCATTCTGGTAAGCGGCCCCCTTTAGCTTCCAACGAAATACTGATTTTGTCATCAGCATTTTTGCTGCTGCTTGTCATCCCACACTGCCGACATTTGGTTTAGTTCTGTCTTCTAGCGCACATGCATACGTCAGCATGTGTGTGTACTTACCCTGTATTTAACTCTGTATTCTTCTTTCGAGGTATTAGCACTGGCCCTTGTTCGGGCAGCACCTGAACTCAAGGCGAGTTATAGGCTCTAACCTTCCTGTAGTGGCTAGGAAACATTCTCTGACTGAACACCAAGCACGGTTGTAAGTCACTCTGGATAATCAGTGATACCGATTGAGGCGTGAGTATGGATTACAGGAAAATGAAATGTATGTTAATGAAAACACACTATATGTGACAACAACAATAGTCCAATCTGTTATTTTAAATACAGAAATGAAAAATCTGTTGTCTATTTAAATGATAATGAATTCATAAAAGTGCTACACCATAAGAGGCACAATGAATCATGTATAACCATACTACAACATTTGGTACAGGTGTAGCAGCAGGATTCAGAGAGAGTGTAAACGCACTTTGCTTACTCTGTTTACATCATCAATATACAACATATGTCATCCAAATATAAATATAATATCTGGTCTAAATTGCTGATTGCTTAGCTAATAATAGAAAATTAAATGTCAAATAAATTCTTAAATTGGTGGACAACAAAAGTGATGGGGATTAGAAGGGATTGTAGTACACATGCATGTCTTATTTTCAGAAACGCTGGAGCTACAAAAGACTGTTTCAGTAAGTGAATATTTCTATGTAGTGTCTCCTCAAGAAAATAAGGTAGTACTCGAATGAAAGAAATGCATTTGTTTTCTTTATTAAAGGAGTGTGTATAGTGTGTATATATTTATACAAAGGGGGAAATGCCACTGTTGCACTTGAAACAACTCTTTGTAATATCTGAGTTACATTATCTCTGTCCTCTCTTGAAAGTGTGTGTGTGGTGCATACTGAATAATGGTGTGCCATTACCATCTCTCTCTCTCTCTCTCTCTCCCTCTCTCTCTCTACGTTCAGGACCTGGGAAAGTGATTGTGTGCATGTTATGTCATTTCCACACTCGCTGAGGATAGCTTCTGTAATTTAGTTGTTTTAAAACAACAGAGAGACAGGGCATTAGTATTCGCCTGATCTGTGTGGAAAGGTTGCTGCTTTACTAGCCGAATATCAATGATGTGGACACACAGACCCACACGCACACATGCACGCACACACGCACGTACACTCTAAGGGACCTGAGATAGCGCTTTGATGGTGACAGCCAGGCTAGAGTAATAATCGTGATGGTGCTGGATGTAAAAACAGGCCATAAAAGGGCTGCAAATTCACAATACTGACCATGATGCTGTTCTCCCTCTCACAAAGACAAACAACAGCAGCAGCATTTGTAGGTGCTTTATTATGATTATACTACAATGCATTTAATGTAACTTCAAAACAAAAGCTAAAGAGTCTTATCTGTGCAAAACCAACACCTTTTTTTGATACTCTTCCTGTGATACTCTTCCTGTTTATGCTGTTACAGTTACATGAAATGTTCTAACTCATACACTATCTGTAGTGTTTACTACATAGTGAACCGTATGTAGAATAACCATGGAATGACCAAAAGGTTTACCACTGACAGACCATGGCTGACACAGTATAGTGAATGTATAGTGAACTACTTCTGTAGTAAGTTGCAGTGTTAAACACTGTTGAAGTGAAGCACTAGGCAGTATAATAGAATGCAATTGCTACTTTGGTGAATTACATCATGATACCCCTTTCTGTGTATTGTGGGTATTACCGGTACTTTAAGATATCTGAACATCTTCATGTATAACAAAAACAACAGACCAATTACAGAGAGCCTGTAGACAACAATCATTGTATACTAACTCGGCATAAATCTGTTAATTTATTACTTTTATTTTGACCAGTCTGCGTCGCAATTTTATGACGTGAGTAATGCGAGCCATGTGATGGCCTTGAACCAAAATATTATGGTATAATTATGCATTAGACACAGTGTGCCAAATAGCCAGCTGCCTCTTACTTTTGATGTGCTATTTTTTATTGTTGTTATTTAAATAAACAACTGATCATTCATTAATTTAAATGAAAACAAAAAAAAAAACTAAATGTGCAGAATTAAATATTACGCTAATGAGAACCCTCAGCCAGTTTAGCTGTAAAGAAGTTACGTGGTTATTAGGGTGAGGACTTAAAGTGTGGGCCTGAAAAGGAGGCCTTAGGGTTTAAGGGGTTAACATTGCCTCCTCACAGGACTGACATTTCTGAGAGGCCGATAATCAAACAAGCTCCTCTTTTCCCTCCACCTAGCCAAACATTGGCATGCCAACTTTTCCCATTCAAGTTAGAGTGACAGCACAACAAAACGTAGGGCCGGTTCTGTCGCTTTCCCGTTCCGCCAGCGTCAACACGCTAGTTTGTTGCGTATCGACATCAGAAGTTGGAAGGAAACGGCGGCGTTTTGTCTGTCTTCGCTGGGCCGAGTTTGATATGCCGTGTTTTTCCTTTCAAGCTATTTGTTAGACTCAATTTCCCTCCAGTCTTCCGTTTTTCACAATGCATTTCATGCACAAAGTGTGAGCTGAGAATTGTAGCAGTACAGAAGGAGAAGAGGGGGTGGAAAAGGGTGGGGAGAGAGCGAGGGAGGGGTGCAGCAGAATGAATGAATGAATAAATGGGGGGTAGTTTGAGAGGTCTTGTGCACAGTAATAGTGTATTCTTGTACCTGTTCGCTGACGGATATTATAAGTCCCTTTTTTTGCGTGTGGGTTTTTCTTTCAGCGTTTTTCTTCTGACCGTGAGACAAAAATCAGAAGGACAGCGAGTGTTACTGCTTCTTTTCAGAAACTGTCGACCTCTTAAAGACCAGAGATGGAGAGAGAGGGGGGAAGTGAAAGAGAGAGGGAGAAGGAGGGGATAAAGAACAAGGGTGGAAGAGAGAAAGAGAGAGGGAGGCTTTGTGTCAGGTGGCGCTGAAGTGGGCAGCTGCACTGTACACAGCCTGCGTTAATACCCCCCCCCCAACAGCCCACCCCAACAACACTACCACACACAAACCAATTCGTACACTGCACAACTTACTGTCATCAGGACTCAGATCTTCCACAGATAGGGCAGGGAAATATGGACAATAATCTTATTGCAATATTGTTTGGCATATTATTCAGTACATTGATGATTATCAGATTTGTCAGATTAAAAACTTTTCTCTCGTTTTACAATTTTCCTTAACATAATTTGAAAACGGCAGCTGCGGGTCCCCCTGCCCCTAGCTGGAATCACTCTGAGAGACGTACATCCTAGAACTCTTCATTCATGTTCTTTTTTTTCACGCAGTTGTAACAAGTTAAGGGAAGATCACTGAGAAAAAAGTGTCAGTTTTATACAGACAATAGTCTTTTGGTTCGATTTTGAGGTTAAATTACTTGCATTTGTACCACAATAAGTGCAGTGTTTTGTTGTTGTTTGTGACAGCGAGAATAATGTTGTGGTCAGTATTGTGAATTGTAGCCCTTTTATGGCCTGTTTTTACATTCAGTGCCATCATGATCCCACGAGTTCCTGGCTGTCACCGTCAAAGCAAATCTAAGGTCCCCTAGACTCAGGGCTGGAAGATTAATAATTCGTTTATCAAACTTGCAGTTTGGAAGAGTGCAAATTTTAAATCGCAAGAGTTAGTAAAAAAGAAAAGGTGCAGCACTTACTCTATATCATAATGAATGGATGACTTTATTAAGCTAAAAACCTGACCTTTTGGCCCACATTCAAAGGCCTTTAGTGGCTTTTTTATTTTTGCTCCTCACCTATAGTTAATAGAAGCACCTTAGACAAGAGATGTGGTTTTAATTATTACCTACAGAATTTAAGTGTAAAAAGTAATAAACCATTTCAGGAGTATTTATACACTTACATGATGCCTACACAATAATAGACCCGCCATTACTGTTGCTGATATTTTTGGCCAAATAAAACAAACCTGTACCTAAATTTATATAAAACATTTGTAAAAAATTTGCAGTCGTTGGGCAAAAAGACAGTTAGATATTGGGATGAAAAATGTCAAATTGTTATAATTTGTGGCTTTTTACTTATCCTGCATGCTTGCGTGACAGACCAAAAGTGTTGCCTTTTTATGTGTAAATCAGAAAAAAAGACAGAAGTTCATCAAATTTAATATTCTAAGTTTATCATCACAAATTGAGATTAGCACTAGTGATAGGCCTTTCATATAATGTACACACATATCAGTCTACAGAAGCCTCAGGGTTTGCCCACGAGCAAGCACATCACAAAACCAGAGAGAAAGTAAAGTAACCTGTATAGAAATAACTTCAAAACAGTCCATTAACCACTTTCATTTCTGTGCCCGATGCAAGTGAATACAGGATGATGATGATGCTTCTTTTTTCTTTGACTGTATTTGCCCTATGTCATTGTAACAGGGTGCGTAGGAGAAGATGGGATGTGCTACAGTCCTGCGTCCACTTCTCCCATGCAAACACACATCACAAACCTACAGCGCCATCTAGTGACCACCACTACAGACCTTGGCTTGCCTACTACCGCCTCAAAAGGAGTACAGTAAGTATGTCAGTTAAAACAGAAGGAAAGAATATAACAACACATAAAAAAAGGAACGGTGATGCTGAAAAAAAAGAAACCCTGTACAGATAAAACTTCCCAATGATGCATCTGACCACAGTGAAAAAGGTAATGCATTTGATTACGTTCTTTTAAATCATATCCACAGGAATAACACATATTACATCAACCCAGTTTTGTCTTTCAGTTTACTTACTTTCACTTTGTGTGGAAATAATGATATGATAAATGGACCAATAGAAATCAGCCAGTATGAAACCACATGGGATAGATTTCAGTATGGTGACTTATATGAAGAGTTAGGAGGGTTTTATTTACTTCTCCTGAAAAGTTTTCTTTTTAAAGATACAAGGTTTTTTTTCAGTGACATAATTTTATTCTTGTGGAAATTATACAGCGATGAACAATATGGCAAAAGACATACAATAATAACACTTCTAGACACCCGTCAAAAGTTGGGAGCAAAAAAAAAACCCCTGTAGCACCACTTTTTAAAAGCATCAAAAACAATGTTTTTTATTTCGTGATTTACATTCTGTGCTGCACTAAACCCAGTTAAACAGGACTAATTGTGTTCTCTTTGTAGTAAAACATGCAGTCAGTCAGTGTTTTTTCAAGTGCTGACAATAGGCACAATATGTTAAGAAAACCATATGATGCTAATGTGTAGATAGTTTTAGTGGAAGATACGATGTAATTTATCACAGTAAGGTTAAATATATGTATTTCTCACTCAGACTATACACACATTAGTATCAGGCATAAATGCACTATTCATTTTTTTGGTGTCAGCAAAAAAAGTTATACAAAAGCAAAATATAATATCAAATGGTTCAGTATTTGGCATGCTTATTACAGCTTCTGTTCTTTTCAGAAGACTTGCTTCAAAGAAACCTGCAGGGAATTGTTTCTGTCTTTATCGATCAATCTTAGAAGTTGATTATATATATATATATATCTTGTTTAATTTTCTGCTTCTTCCCATCACATGGCTCACATTATTTACGTTAGAAAATCTTGTTCTGAGAACGCAAGTTGCTTCTTTGTTCGATTTGCAGATTTCCTTCTGTTTCTTTTTCTCAGTAATGGCTTTTTAACAGATACACATTTTTTCATACTTATAGCTCTGGGAAACACCTGCAGATTTTTTCAGTTTTTTTGGAGTTTGATTTTTCTCCTCTTTCTCATAGATGAAAGATGAAAGTACTGCTTAGCTAATGGTGACAGTTTTGGGTGGTCTACCATGTCCTGCCTACATTTTCTTTGTATCTTTGTATCTTTTAATCATTGATTGAAATCTAGTGTTTCCTTTGCGTTTGTCTAATCTTATATGTAATCACTTGAGAAATATCTTAATTCTCATAGGCTACTACAAAAGTAACAAATTGCAGTGCATTGGAGTTCTGAGTGGTATCACTTTTAGTTTCTCGCTGTTTGCATGATGATGTGTCTGTTTGCAAGCATGCTTGCGTGTGTCTTGTCACGTTTGTGACCGCTTTTTATGGCAGGTGAAGACTTGCAATAGAGTAGTTTGTAGCGCATGTTTGTTTATGTATTAATAAGTATGAGCGTGTGTGTGTGTGTGTGTGTGTGTGCGCGTATGTGCATGTGCATGTGTGCCCCTCACCTCTCAGTAATGAAATCATGTGGGTCAGTGGGAGCAGGCAAGCATGGCATTCGGGCAGGTCACCCAACGGCTTGGAACTAAGCTGCTTTGACCTGGCCTGGTACTGCCTGCCAAACACACACACACACGCAGGTTCCAGCTCACTATCTAAAACCAGTTGCCTTAACGTTCAGAGAAGTACATTTGAATCATAAATGGAGAGTAGCATATATATTTCATATTTTTTATCTGTTGTTCAATCATATCTATCTATATTTTAGTCACAAATGTTCTTTTTTTGTGCAGAACAGATTTATCCTGTCATAACAATGTGATTTCAGGAAGTCCCAGAGAATTTTGCATTGCTAATATAATTACTTCGCAACAAATGGATTTAATAGTAAAATTGCCTTGCCAAACTTGCCCCAAAAGTACTCTAAGCACTTAAACATGCAAAACATACTTATTAATATTTCATGAATATTTTACTAATGTGAACAACAAAAAAAGCAATAAGATACTTTATTGTATTTTTAACATTATATGATAATAAATGTAATAAGGCTAATAATGCAGAAACTTCAGTAAAAAAAGATAACCACACTTATACACAAAAATAATAATAATAATAACAAAAACACCAACAATATTATCTGCATTATTTGTTAGAAAGGAAAAATATTTGTATATATAATAGCAATAACAATAATTATTATTACGAATATTTTAAAGCATGACTGTTATTTTGATCGTATTTATAAGTATAGCAACAATAATTTATTTAATTAATATTTTATTAATTAATAATATTTTATAAACATTTACTATTACAATTATTATTTTTATTTTGCTTATTAATGGTAAATAATACAGATTTAATAATTGATTCATCTGTCAGTAATTAAATCATATATATAAATTGCAACATCATCGACACATAACGGATCTATGCACTATGTAATGTGCAACTCGCCTCCCCATAAATCCGCTAATGTTCACTAATGTACACTAAAGATAGTAAAAGTGTAATGTGTGGCAGTTAAATGAGATGCATGAAATGTTCACCTATTTACAGCAGAATAATGATTAGCTATCGACCAGCTCATTTTCATGGACACAACAAGATCAATTGGGTCTTCTTTACTGTCCAGTTGTATAATTTATCACTCCGTTCCGAACTGTAGTTAAAGCCGGTAATTAATATGGACGAGTGGAAGTGGGTGATGAAGCCTTGTTTGGTGACTCTGCTACAGTATGTAAATTCATTCAGTTCTCTCCTGGTAATACTGTAGGTGGGGGACACAGAAAGGGGCAAGAAAGAGATTACGTACACAGATATTGCAAATGCAATTGTTTGAACATGGGAGGGCGGCGGTTCGGAAATTGACTTTTTGATTATTCAGTTAGTACAATAATTAAATATTCCGCGCCCAGGGTTCCGAAAATCACTGAACCAGGAGGATATTTAACAGGGCTTGACAGATGTTTTAAATAATGTTTATTTATCAATACAAATATAAAGAGCCTCAAAGCGGAGTAACCTGGGGCTGTGGCCTGCCGGGTCAGACATCCTTCCTTTCTGCATTGTAGAAAAATTAAGTTTGTATCAGTAGGTTGAAAATCTAAATATTTAGATTAAGTTTACTGTAATCAGGAAGACAATTGTTAAAAGTAATTGTGGATATGTGGTGTTCACTTTGGTGTCTCGTTTGATTTAATTGATTTAATGTAATTCAGCTTCTTGAATACATTGTTTCTTAGCAGTGTTATGTTCTAATGCAATTTATCTTTCTAACACATCAGTTAAACTTCACATTTGGAAGAAAAATGACCCATAAGTATAAATTAATAAATGAATACATGAGCACATCCGACTAAACATCTAGTCAGATGTATGAATTAATAAATGTTTACATGACCATATTTATTCACTACCACTGTATCAACATACACTGACCTGCAGTGGTTTGAAAGAAACTATCATTATGTAATTTAATTAGAGCTGTTTTACCATCGCCCACCACCAGAAAGCTGTGCAATTCATTTATGGATTTACATCTGAAAATGTCAATGCAGTTCAATATCAACACATTATTTGCAAGTCCAAGCTGAGGTTCTGGGAATATAAGGGCGTAAATAGCACATCTAGTGGTCTTTTCAAAGTTTTAGTCCGTACTAGGAGGAACAGTGCAGTGTAGCTTGCAAACACTGGAGAAGAAGCCTAAATTTGGCAGTTTCAGATCGACAGCTGATCATTACTGTTTTAGGAAGGACAAAGATGCTCCGTCTGCAAAGAGCGTGGGATGCAACTTGATGCAATGGCTTCATTCATCTAGGAAAGTGACACTACGCTTTGTGAGTAACTACGAACAATGATGCTCTTTTCAGTGATCTTAGTTCAGCTGAATGCCGTTTACTGCAAGTGTTCAACAAGTTTCTTCATATCTCAGCACCATCTATCACGTACTGTTTGAGTATTGAGCTGTTTTGACAGTGTTAAATTTGGATTAGCCAAGTTTAGGGGATTTGTTCATAAACGAAAAAATAAATTTAACCTGAAAACCTTGTAATATCTTTTATTTACAAAACAGAAAAGATATAAACAGACTGTAACATTTTCCATGTGTCTTTTTTTTTTTAAAGTTTTAAAGTTTACATTAAATTTGTTTTATGTTGATAGTCTGTTTTTTCAGTGCATGGTCAACAATAATAATAGAATTAGTACTTATTCTGTTATGTAATTGATTTATAACTGATCAGTGTTTGTATGGCTAGAACAACATGGTGCACATACAGTATATCATCATCTTAAAAAAATGTTCAAAATAGCAACTATTACTAGTATAAGGCAGAAATGAGATTTCTATTGTTGTGTTAATCATGAAATGTTCGGGTACCTGCATAAAAAGAAAAAAAGATGTACATGACAATCATTTGTTTAGTGCGAATCTACATCTTGTATATTTTGTTAAATGCAAATCTAAAGTCACAACTTTTAAGGCTTTATCCTAAAACAAAGTGGCTTATTCCAGTTCTCTCTCCGGCATTTTGGAAATGCAAGCCCAACTGCAACAGGTCAGGGTTTTTCATCTCAGAGCCGACGTGTTTGCTTTTGTACTCAGGTGGTTTTCAACATGCTGGAATCTGAAGAGCGCTGCCTATACAGAAGTGCTTCTGTCTGAGAGCTGCTAGAACTTCTGGTGATCCCCTGTCTTTTCTTTGATGGATGCTTTGAACGCCACTTGTAAAATTTGGTTGTGTGGGGAATGTATGCATGTAGTCCTGAACCGCTGGAGTGTGTTGCCGCGCACCATGTTGAAAAATAAACAAATCAGAAACAATTAGGATTGAACTCTCATACAATATTCATAACTCAGATACCCCTTGCATGACAACCCATCACTGCACCTACGTCCTCTGCTTCCCCCTAACCCCACCGCCCCACTCCCCACCCCCCCATGTCCTGAACACATGATGTGGCTGCCACTTAAATCAAATTACTAATTAGCAAATTGAATCAACAATTAGAGCAAAAGAGCTACATGGAATTAACGTCAGTGCAGTCGTTTTTGTCAGGCTGTCAGTAAAAAGTCCAAAATGCCTTTCCTGCGGTGGTACACGTTCGCCACTTCTCCCTGCTCCAACGAACCCCTCTGCCAAAGTCACTGCCCTTTCTGCTCCATATGTGCATGTAGAGCTGACTTTGCCCGCCTGGCTCTGGCTGCCCTCACTCCTCTCTCTCCCTTATGCATATCGACGTTTCTCACTTTTGCTGGAGCGCAGCTCCGAGTTGCGGATGTCAGAAGCATTGCTGGTGGAAACGCAAGGCTCCTCATTATGCAAATGGGGCCTGCACTGATAGGCATGTTCCGTTTTAGGAATTACGCCCTCTTGTCACGAGTCAGGTCGAATTTGAGTAACTTTAGAGCAATTGTCACTGAGATTTAAAGCCAAACGCCCTTCGTGCCACTCCCGATTTTGTCAGCGAGTAAAAATAGACATATGTTTGTTCTTCAAAAAGATTGCGTGATGCGCGACGTTGTTGGATGTTATTTAAATGAAGCGTTGGGTTGGCGCTTAGTTATTGTTCTCTGGATGCTTGAATAATAATAAAATGAAATATTTAGCCGCTGAATAAATTCATTTCAAGTGAATTGCTTTCTAATAAAATATGGTAAGGAGTGCAGTTTACTGTATATTTTAAATTAATTTTCCACCTCCTCACATGTTCGCCACAGAGAAACATGACAGCTTCTCCTGCAAGGGAACATTAATAATCAACTTCTATTAAAAGGCTTGTAGAAAGAAAGAGGAACTCAACTTCTCAAAGGGAACAATTAATGCAGGGGTCTGAATTGTTTCGTCTTCTCCTCTCCTCTTGTCCTTTCTCTCTCGTTCTCTGCCTCCCTCTCAACAGCTAGTAGCTGGTCTGGACAATAACATTGACATTCAGAAACCTACTTCTGTGTCTTTGAATGGCCTAATTCTGTGCCAGGGTTTAGTGAGGGAACTATTTCACTGGCTAAGTAGTAATTCTGCGTAATCGTAATGTACTTAAAAAGTCACATCTCCACTGTATGAGGCCCATTTCAGGAAAGTGTGCACCTGCAGTCACGATCAAATGGCTATTATTCTGAGACTGTAGCAAGGAGCTTTCGATGGCTGTTCCCTAACGTTGATCTTCACGTCTCTTAGGGCAGATACATTTGCACCACCATGTCAGAGAAAGACGAAAGCCAGAGACCGAAACACTGAGTCAGTCCTCTGACAGTTACAGGAAAGAAACTGCGCCAGAGAAACCCCCCAAAAAATTGTTAGGGCTTATTTCAATATTCATGAATTTTCTATGAGCTCAGTTCAGCAGTTTCGATTAAGCATTAATTAGCAGCCAGAGGGGAAACCAAACAAAAATAAGGAGTTGAATTGCTAATGAGCATGGTTAGAATCCAAGCAGAATGCTATGGCTGGATCAGCAAGAGTGTACTATCATTGCTCTTCAAGTTCAGTTTTAACTGTTGTTCTTGTACTGACTTGGGCCGAAACAGTTTTGGGATTGGTCATTCATAATTATTGAGTGACAGATCATAAGATTAGTAACTGAATAAAAAGCCTGAAGTTCAAGGGGTTCAGTCTCTAATAGCACACCTGATCTCTTATGAAACATATAGAATTTATTTTTTAATTTAGAATAGGGCGATTTCGTGATTGTATGAATTGTACCATTCTGAATGTGGCTTTTATATAAAATGCCCTTTCTGTTCCAAATTCAACCATACAATTGCTTATGTAACTATTATTGCAAAACAAAGAAACAGAAGCATCATGCAACTGTTTACAAATGACTTTAGAAAAGCTGGGATTACAGATATAATAATGATTTGCCCCATTCTCTGTCTTGTCAAAAATATTAAAATCACTTAACTTTTCAGAACTCAGTCACTAGACTGTAACCCTTGTGAAAAATTACACTTGCCCCGAGGACAGTGTTATGTGCCGTCATTAATAAAAAGCATTATTCATTAATTCTCCTTAATGCATTTGCAAAACTTAAAATGTAAATGCCAGCCACTCTACTTTAAATGTAAGACTTGATGAATATATTTGTAAAATCTGAATAAACTGCCTAAGCATTTGGCATAACATTTTAATGCATCATTGTCACGGGCACAAAATGTCAAACCAAACAAAATTTACATTGTTATGCACTTCCATTTTTGTTCATTTGCATGCGTAATTACTCACTGTAAACAAGTAGTTTGCTCAAAATATTTAGATTTAATTATTAAAAAGCGGATTTGTTTTTTTTTTGTACTGTTGTATCACTTTGGAGGTAAGAAAACCCGGACCTTATTAGACAGAAAAAAAGATATAAAAAATTGTATTCAGTTCCTTTGTAGAAATGCAGAAAACAGCTGTAGAAACATGAAAACAGTGCAGCCTGGTTATCGGATCTTTATCTGTTTGGCAAAGGGTTTACAGGCTTAGTGCCCAGTAAGAGATGGATAAAGAGTACAGGCAGAAAAATAAATGATATTGTTACTGTGGCATTAGCCTTAAGCCTGGGTATCATATTTGAATTGTATTGGTGAATCGTAATCAGGTATTTTAGCTAAGCGGAGCTCAGCTGAAGCGGCTGATGTCTGATTGAGGTGGACGGGCTGAGTGAGGCTTTGGAGGGAGGGGGGGTGCAGTCACAGCCTCTCCACTTCCTTTAAAATCTCTAAAGCCGCACATTGCGATGGGCGTCCACGCTGCTGAAATCCTGAGCAAACACAGGATGCATGCCCAACCGCTGTGGAAAAAAGCCTAGGAAAGGTGTCGGGCAGGGAGACACATTTATTTGGGATGCTGTGAAAAGAAAACTATGGAAATTGTGCAGTCGCATTGAGGGATACTTCTGTTTGTTTTCATTTTGTAATATTTTTTCAGGCTGCTGATGCTATAGCTGTAAAGGTTATGTACTATATCTTATACATGAGACTGCCTAGGCTGATGCAAGTTGCAAACAAGCATCAAAGAGCGTGCTTGTCCTTTAGAGGAATAGCAGAAATACAATGGACGAAAAAAAAAACAGGTTAGTATCTGTTAGTTTGGTTAGTTTGACTCCTCTGAGCTTTGCTTTTGACAATAGCGATTTCCTTTTTTATTTACTTTTGTTATTTTTATATCAGTTTTAGAGTTGAATAGCACTTTGTGCTGTTGTAAAGAGCTATGGTAATGAAAGGTGTTATTATGTTATAGCATTATTATATCTTTATTCCTAGGAATTCCACATGTTTTTCAAAGTTTGTAGTTTATTCAGTCATTACGGTGTGTTCAGAGTGGTTTACAGTGATGGTGATAGGAACCAAGACTTGTCATATCTACAGGGCAAAGTCAACGTATTCACTGATGTAATCACTATTCAAAATGACCAGTGAACCTTCACGTCTTCGGTGTTTTGGTAATAAAGACAATTTGTTACGATACTCTAGAACGTCACATTTTGCATCAAACCACTCTGTAATTGTTTACTTCTTAAAGATTTGTTTATGCAGAAATCTGTAGCGTAAACAGAAATCTGTAGCGTAAACAGAAATCTGTAGCGTAAACAGAAATCTGTAGCGCTTGATAAAAAGTAACACATTTCTTTGTATTAATGAACAAAACAGGAAGCTAACTGACCCGAAACACATGTATAGTACAAACAAGTAGGCATGTGCTGAATCAACTGCCCATCGGTTTCTATAATAAGGTCGATCTGAGTTTTGCTTCCCTGTATAAGCTAAAGCTTGAAGCGTCACTAGTTTTACACACACACATGTTTGCAATGCTTAAGAAAAACATGAAGATTTTTGCAGTTTGAAACCGGTACACCCTCCGCTACAGCGGGTTTTCTCTTTTAGGTCAAAAACGAGACCCCCATCATCTTTAACAACAATCGGCTACAAAACACACATCTTTCTCCCCCCGCCAGCCCCTTCCATGGCCTCTCTCTTTCTTCTTCTCACAACCTATCACAATCCATTACCACAAATTAGGGCTCAATAAAATTGCTATTCAGAGATAATTAGCGGCTGGTTTTGTGTCGCGGGGCACCGGAGGGTGGGGTTGGTTGGGGGTAGGGGGTCGTTGGGGGGCTGTTGTGGTTGGGGTCATGGTGCTTTTGCAGTTGGGGAAACGAAGGGTGAGTCAGGCAGCTTGACCCCGTCTTCACTATCCCATGATCCCCGCAGCGCTCGCACCCACCAGCCCTCACCTGCCCAGACACCGAGCAGCTCCAAATTAAACAAATTATTTCAACCTTTCTCCCCTCCGCTCTGCCTCCCCACCCTCCCCTCTTCCAAAAGGGCCACAAAAAAACCCAGAGCCACAATGAAAGGCAGCACAATGAGCCTAGGAACAGAGATGATTAACAGGGTGAGGGGGTACGCACACAAAAAAGTGCACTTAATTGGCAAAAGCTCGTCTTTCATTAATTAACACTTTCTGGGTAACGCAAGGCTCCTATCCGCACGCCGGCAAAGGAGTGAAATATTTTTTCTGGGTGACAGGATATTTGCCGGAGTACAGCCATGTCTAATTTAGAACAAACATCAATTTGTTCCGTATTTTAGTTACTGACCAGCTGAATCGAGTGTTGCTTGTGTTAATTACCATAAAATTTCTCATCAGTCATTTCAATAATGCTGCAAATCTCTATAACAATAAACTTGTAATGACAGGATGTATTACAATAAATTAAAGAACCCTTAAAATGCTAAAGTCTGAACTGCAAACATATCATTGTTTTCATTCCATTTTGTTGTTATTATTATTATGATTATTATTATTGTTGTTGTTGTTGTTGTATTTGTGTTTGAATTCATAATAATTGAGCCATAATTAAGACTTTTCATTTAGAAATATTAACAATTTCATTTTCTTTAGTTTTAGTGTAACACACAAAATGAAGAGTTTGAATAAGCCAGAATAAGTCAGAAGCTCTCATTTCCTAAAAGGAGCAAAAAGCTCAAGGTGGGTCTAAAAGAAAAAAAGGAGGTTACACTTAATTAACAGAATCCGTGTCTGTTCTCCTCAGAGAGGAACATGCCTATGAAAGAGTGTCAGGTATAACGGATATGTTACCTGTAATGTCAGAGCTAGATAGTGTTAAAGTATCATTTAAAGGAATAGAAAGAGGGAGTAATCTGATAGAGAAGCCCTATGTGTTCTCTTTCTCTGTCTCTCTTTCCCTGTGGTTTTTGTGTGGCTTTACCCTGACATGCCCTAGGTCCGGAGGGGGGTGGGGGGGGGAGAGCTCTGCACTCAGCGGTCACTCTGCATCAGCGGGCCAGAGGAATGTTTGCCCTGGATGCGGACAGCGCAGCGTGAGAGGAGATGTAGGTGGTCAGTCAAGAGGGCACAGTGCCACCCACAATCCACAATCTAGCCCTTTTCCCGCCCAAGGGACGCAGGCTCAAAGGCCTGTGGGTAATGTGAGGACCTCACGCTAGAGCAGCCAGCACATAGAAAAAGGGAGAAGTGGGAGATAGAAAGAGAGAGAGGGGTGCTGTGGGGAGGGGGGGGCGCTTCTGGAGGGCAGCTGCAAAGCAACAAACAAGTCACATTTAGAGGCCATGAAAAGAAACCCCACACTGCTGTGGAAAGGTAACTCCCCGCTACAAGCAGCAGTCAAGGACAAATGTATGCGTCTACGACACACGCTAACTCGCTAACAGAGTTGCCTTTCATTTTGCTTCCCTGACTGAGGTCTCTCTCACTGCAAACAGAACAGCATGAGCGCACCGATCAGTAATTACACACTTACGAGCTTTCACACACGGGAAATCTCCAGAGAGCCGCAAGCCACCCCAGGAAGGCACTTCTCCTTCAGCGAGTCAGTGCAGGCGCAGGCCGCTTATGGACATTATTCATACATTAAATGCCAGTCACACAATCGCTACGTATGCAAGGCCGAGCTGCTGTCTAACTCCATAGGGTCATTCGTGTCCCCCCACGTCGCCCGTCATTCTGGTGCTCGCTCCGTCTCCTATTTAAAAACACATAAAGCACTTCGACTGCCTTTCGCCTCAGCAAGGGTCAATCAATTTCTGAAACTTATTTTGGCACGGCACGTTAATTATCCTGCCAAATTAAAGCGCGTTCGATTTTAGCTAATTATGAGAGCACTTTAAAGTTCGGAATATGCAAATTGCCATTCATCTCTTTCACTGATGTACTAATTTACCGCTTTTTAAAAATGTATATTAATATGGATAAAATCTCTTTAAATGTCTCTGTGGGTTGAAGCCCACATCAGAAATTATACATTCTGAATATTAAGATTCATATTTACAGACGAGTCAAATCAACACCGGGTGTAATTTAGCAATATGTAAAACGCAATCTCTGGGCAAATCAAGAGTGTCATCCAAATTTGTGCTCTTTCAGATGTACCCAAAAACGTGAGCAAGAATTAATATGACAGTAGACCATCCACTTCTAAATATTTTTTGTAGTAAATAACAGGTCATCGCGAAGAGGCGAAAGCTTTGGACGTGTAGGTCATTGTATCAGATAAATCTAGAGTGAAATTTGAACAATCTGAAACAACTTTCCTATTAGGTCTGTTAGCAGATACATGGTAAATTAAGCAAAGCCAGATAAGTATGCAAACATGTTCTCTTAGCCCATTTCCACCTATCACAGCTCTATTCTCTTTGCTATCAGAAATCACTGACACAACTGAAATTAGGAATGGGCATTCTATTGGAATATATGGATACCCAAAGTTAAATAGATATTTCTTTACCTTGCTGGGTGTAATAAGGCTAATAAGGCATGTGTAGTTTGGAATATAAATAAATAAAAACGTACTATTTGTATTAACTTCTAGGTTTTATTATGCATTTTTAACTGAGCATGAGGAATGTGGAAAAATAGAGAATGTCGTGACATAAGCAGCTGATACTGAGTCTCATGTTAAATGAATCTAGGTGGAACAATACGGTACTGTGCAAAAGTCAGAGACCACCTTTCATTTATTTCACCATTGCATACAAGTCATTAATATTTTACGAGATATTTCTGAGATGATTATACATTAGATAATCAGCCTACATATGGATGCGTAAGTCAAATTAATGTGAAAATATGTGAAAAATGCAGGAACTGTCCAATACGTGTCAAAAAATATGCAAATGAGACAATGAGGCTTTAACAACTGTGCGAGACCTGGGAGACTATATTTGAAACAATACCTGAAGCTTTTGTCTTTGACAGAGAAAATTAAGCTCCACTCTTGCTTTAAAACTATAAGAAATCCACAGGTGTTTCTGTCCTTTCACTGTGAGAAGACAACACTGGGTCTGAAAGGATGTGAAAAAGGCAATAGACAAAAAAGAAGAGAAAAACAAACAAAAAAGCTACTGGTGGCTACATAACTGAATGTGGTTGTGATTACTTGGATTGTGAGTAGCCGAAAATGTGACCAACTTCTAAAATTTTGGAGATGTAGAAAAATATGCCTGGCGGTGTTTTTGAAAAACTAAGTCTCCAGAAAAAAATGGAAACTGGAGATGTCCGTGTAATTTTCTGCTGAAAGCTTAAACCTTAAAAAACCTTCAAAACCTCTGATTGAAAATTATACAAATGAAAAGTGATACTGTACATGAAAATATTTCATACCCAAAAATGATACAGCACAAAGTCAGCCCGATCTATCAGGGAACGATCACTACTTACAATACGGAAATGTTAAAACTTACATGTTTTCACGTTTTATTCATACCAGTGTGAAGCCTTAAGTTATTATAGTATTTAAGTATTACTCATTTAAATGTTACTGTGGGTTAGAATAGCAGAAATGCTTAAAATCAGGATTTAAAAAAAACACCGTCCAGCGTTGTGCTCTCGTCCTTTTTCTGCCTTGACTTCAATAGTGGAACGTAAAACCAGGCCGAAGCGTAACTCCACCTCAGAGCTCCATTGTGGAACTGGAGATGTGAAGTTTCATTGCCGTCGCTTTTAGAGTGCCATCAGAGTGCCAACAGGTCAGAGCGCTCTGTCTTCTTTTCCTGGACCGCCACAATTTACAGGCAAAGAACCCTTCTGAAAGGCACTGCTCCATTCATGCAAAGTGTTTTGATGCATCAGAGGTTCTGTGTAGCCCCTTTGCTTTGCAGCTGATGAATGAGGCTCATTTTAATGCACAAGAATGCTAAGATGCAGTGCCATCTTTTGTCTGCATGCTCAGCTGAGAGGTTGCGCTGGGATAGCCCAAATTAGCGACATTATCAGTATTACGCGAAGTGAAAATTACTGTCTCTGCATTGTAGCCCCCTGAGACCACCGTTTATTTGGAAAGTGTGCATAACAAATATGCTGAGATACAGTGTGACTCAAATGGTTGTATTTATTTATTTATTATTATTATTTTTATTTTTTATTACAGATGAGAAACATACAGATACCCTAAATGTGCAATATGAAAGTCCATTCATAAAACCTGCAATCTAGGCCATTATTTTGCCTTGTGAGAACTGTATCAGAGTTGCAAAGCTTAAAGTTAAGCAGCACAAGCAGCCGTGACATCATTCCCTATGAATGAATGTTAAACATGTTGCAACCTACCTCAGCATGTGCAATTGTTAGATTATGCTAACTATTGTGAAACAAGTCCTGTTGTTGACTCTCCTCTTTTGGGCCTTCTTTGCACTCTGGCCTCTCCGAAGGTACTTTCTGGCACACGTCTAGGCGTGCCATTGTACACCAAAGTCAAGGACGGGCTCGCCAAGCTTGCAACAGAAGGCAAAGATGAGGATGAGTGACAGCTGACAGTTGTCGCGTGCTGCAGTGGCCTCTACAGTCACACCTGTCAAAAATCAATCTGCTGCCATCACCCGCCAAACACCTCACACCGTCGTATCAGTGGCAAAAGTGCCAAACATGCCCAGAGAGGTGCGACACAGGGCCTTTCACAGCCTCTCGGCAGACGCCGCGCAAAGAGGGCCTTGCTGCATTTCCATACGGAAAGGTCACAAATAGCCTCCAGGCTCTGCTCTAATTAGCGAGTGCTTAAAAAAAAAAACACAGAGAAAAGGGAAAAAGAGACAGATGCGTAGATACGCTTAACAAGAAAAGCTGGAGTTATATAAGTGATTTTATCCGGAGCTGACAAAGTGGACGAAGTGCTGGCATCTTCTGGAGGATGCTTCATCTCCTCCTGAAGAGGAGGTGAGATTGGAGAACAGGATGACAGGGTCTGGGTGAGCAAGTGACGTTAACACAAGGCCCAGTCAGACTGTGAAATGTCCCCAGATTTTACAGTTTCTTTTTTTTTCCCTGGGATTTCACAGCGTCTGTTCAGCTTCTGCAGCATTCCGCTACGCCACGGTTAGCCCCAGCTCCCGTGCTGGAGACGCTGACCATATGATGCTGTTCAGATGACCGAGCTCCCATGATCTCACTTAGCGGAACAAGCAAATCAACCTTTATAATTCAATGTGACAAGCTGACACTGAAAATGAGTGTAAAATTTTATACTTATGTGAATTTTTGTGTCAGATCGCCGTCTGTGCACTTGTTTTCCTCTTGCTCCATAGCCGAAGGCTCCTTTGTGCCCGGTGCGAGCGCACTTTTGTTTGCGGGGCCTTCAGACAGATCGCCCTTCGCCCTAGTGAATTTGCTGATTAATTTTGGACGCTTCCCTTAATTAGCACCCCAAAGGAAAGAGAGACTTCGGTGCCCGCATTACGGAGAAAAAACAAGTGAGACTGAGGAAGGATAACCCTGAGGAGACAGACGTGCTGATGTCCGAAATGACATTACAGGAGCAATCTGACTCTTTCTCTCGCTCTCGCTCTCGCAGGACGTTCGGACATGGATGCGGGCGATGCCTGAGGAGCTCACAGGCCTTTTAATCAGTGGCTGGAAACAAGCTTCCTATTAGTCTAATTTCATTCTCATTGCCGTTGACAAAGACCATGCCTCGGAATCGCGCCACCCCAATGCCTGGAACTCAGCACGTCCATGCCAGGGCTGGTGCCGCCGGCCAGTAATTGGTGGCACTTTAACTTCCAGGGAAATTGGCAGATGACGAACGAGGGCAAACTAAGAATGTGATTCGTTTTCGGAATCAGAGGGAATTTCGCTAATTGGGTTTGTCGAAGCCACCGTCTCTGACTCTGACAACCAACTCAAGTGCGCGGCCCAGCTTCGGGCAAAGAGGAGCATAACCTCATGCCAACTTTGAAGACACTGACCAGGGGAATTCGGAAGATATAGAGAGACAAAGACAGACAAACCCAGGCCAAAAAGTGCCAGCTGACCGTATGACATACCCAGGAGAGCTTTCACTGCACTGCATCACAACCTCACTGACTTTGCCTGAGAGTGACATAGCCCACAGTGCGCTAGTCAGACTCCAGTCACATGTATTTAGGCTTCATGGGACCATTTGTTATCGTCGCCTTAGTCATGTCCTACAGTAAAGAGCAGGGTTTTTTTCTTCTGCCCAGCAAAAAGGGTAGTATGGGTTAAATAATTGTATTTAGGGACCTACTTAAGTGTTTGACAAGGCAATGTTAATAACAATTATGGGTAATTTACTTTTGGTCTGTTTACAGACAGGACATGTACTGTACATCAAGTTGTTAACTTGCCTAATTATCATTTACAAGTATAGATAGGCTCAAAATACATTATGCATACACACAAACATGTGCAGGCAGAATTGAAATCCCCTGGGATTCAGTTTTGATAATGAAATGATAAAACTATTTACCTTTGTAATTAGGCTGTATATACACTGAGAGGTCTGCACCTGCGCTTAGGCAGACATTATATGCACTCATGGTACAAACTACAAGACTCAGCGGCTGGCTAATGATATGTGGTGAGCCATTTTACAGTGCGTAGTACATTAAAGATAATGACTGGACCGCATATGTCTCAGCAGCAGTGGCTGGCGAATCGGATCTTAAGCGCAAGCCAGGAGAGGACAGCACAGAGGCAGCTGTATAAATGACAGTTTACATAACTCTGGGCCTATTACCGACCTCTACTGGGGGCCATTAAAAGCTCGAGGTAATTATCCACACATGCGATCCTCCTGCTTCCTGTAAAACAGACATGCCTGTTTGAGCCGGCCTGCTCAGGACAATCATCTCCTTTGTGCTCAGGAGGGAGAGAATGAGAGAAATCCAGTTACAAAAGGACATGAAGTGCCGGTGTAATTGGGATATTTGGGGGCGTCCTGTTTCAGGGCAGCCGTTGGTGCGGCTGAAAATGAAGACCATAAGAGAAGCATAGTCGGCTCGCCTGGGTGACTTGCGGCCCCCTGGAGTGTCCCGCAGCCCCTGTCGTCACGGTGACATGGCAGGGCCGGGCCAGGGACGAGTCCGGCAGCGATAGTGCCCTGATCGGGAGGTATAAGTAACAAATGAGATCAATTAAAGAGTCGAAAAGGGGCACCTGGCCTGAGCTCCGGTTGCACTAAATCGATCCCACCATCTTTGTTTCCTCCTGGAGGATCCCATTTGCAACCCCATCACTTTCCAAAGCCAACAATGACCAGGATTGTTCCTTAATGCAGGGGAGAGGCTCTGAAAGACGGCTTCTTCCCCCAGACCTCCGGGTATCGCTGGCACTGGGGCCCCCGGGGCTAAGGGCGCTAGGGCAAGTTCAGAAACGCTCGCTTCGAAGTGGTCTCGCCCCCTTTGTGGTCCTCAGCTCAGCATTTCAGCATGCTGACGAGCTTAATTTGTAACGAATTTGTAACTCCAACTCTTTAATTGGGCCAAAGTGGGCCAAACAAGGGGCTGATTGAGGTGAGTAATAGCACCTTTGGGGATTTTTGAAAGAGCAACAGGGACAGAAAGAGACAGAGTGAGAAGGAGTGGAATAGAGAGACAGAGAGGGAGACCGGGTCAGAGGCTGACCTGTCCATCTGCATCCTGCTCACTGACCTGAGACTCAACACTGATAGAACATAGAGATACACAGATAGCAGTACTCAGATGTGCGCCTAGAGTAAATTTGAAATGCAGCCATGATATCTGATGCTAACCCTAACCACAGTATGCTTTTTACATCTCTCTTTAAACAAGACGCTTCACAACTGGGAGAGTAAGGACCTAGAGCATTCCATAGAAATGCAAAGGAAGATTCTACAGCTGGCTCCAAAAGTCTGAGACTATTGGTGAAAATACTTCTGTTTGCGTTTCATTCTATTTTAATACAAGGTTTTTCATTACATGTTATTTTGTCAGCATAACAATTTGAAGTTAGAATTTAGATTCAGATCAATTTACCATTAAATCATATTAAAATAATTTTGTTTTTCCCTTTTTTTGCTTTAATGGCATCTTGCACTTAAGCAATGGACACCCTACATTTGTGCAGAAGTCATTGATACATCACCTGAAAAATCACCTGGGAGTTGTCTGAACACTGCTTCAGTGGAAGTGATGAGACTCAAAAAAACCTTATAGAGGTCCTTTCATGGTCAAATCCACAGTGTGACCTACAAATAACACAGAATATTTCTTTTAAATTTGGCAAAATTCTAAAACTGTAGTTTATTTTCAGGTTTAAAGGGAAAAAACCCCAGATGTTTAATGTGGTCTAGACCTTTGGACCCCATTGGACAGTCCATTAATATGCTAGATGCCCTCTTTAATTTCTAGGAGATGGGTGCAGTTCCCTGTAAATCTACTTCCCAGCCTACAGATGCCATTCGGTCAAGAATAAACCGTTGTGCTCCAGCAAGAGGCCGTTATGTGTTTGTGTGCTGTAATAGTCTACGATTACACCGTTCTCTTGCAAGGTAGAGACACACAAGACATGGAAGTTAAGGCCTGGCCAAAATCACTGCAGCTGAATGCACAATTATGAGGAGTGATGGTAAGAGTGACAGACGAGTGCGTCTGTTTGAACAGCTTGATGATTGTGATGGTGATTCTCCCCTCGATTTGTGCAGCTCACTTTGACGCTGCTGTTTACTATAACCTTGTAATCAGTCCACCTGACAGTCTACCATTACCCATGCGAACAAGGCCTGTCGTAATTTCGGGACCCAAGCACAGCAGAGCAGTCTGGGGCCACTGTGGATGAGCCCGATGGGTTATTGATGGAGCGCCATCCTGTTATCTTTGGGCCTAATTTGTTTTCAAGAACTGTGATTTACATTTCAGTTGGATTAAGCCTTTTAATGCATCGCGGTCGTGAAGTGGGCCAGGCTGAATACATCTCCACACCCCCCCACCCCCCCCGATCCCACATCCCCACTCCTGTCTTCGGCAAACAGCGCATTTCCAGTCCTCAAGTGGAGAGGATTACAATGACAATTAAAAATCAAAAGCCCCCGCGTCCATCTAACGACTGGACATCACCCTTTGCGTTTTTACTAAACCGGCTGCTGCTGAGAAAGGGGGAGGAGGTGGAGGGGAGGATTGCAGCCAGATGCACCACAGCTTCGCCTAATCATTAAGCATTACCACTGCTGCTCATCAGAATATTACGCAAGAAGTGTTATTTTAGATGAAAGTAGGAGCGGTGAATGACATGCAAATGGAAGTCATTTGGCAGCAGGTAAAAAGAACACAGAGCCAGGCCTCTTAAAACAAAGCTGCCGCTTGTTACTAAAGACAGCGCTCTGTCCTGATGCTCTTGAATGTTGAGATCTAGCTAGATCAGATATTCTTGGTGGTGTATATTTCAGATACATAAAAATATAACTGAAAAAAATCCCATTGCTTATAAACTGAAACTATCACTTTGTTTTAGTTCTTAAAAAACGTAACTTTTATTGTAAATAATTTAATATTGGCATGAACCAATGGCAGTAATAGCAGGTTTTTAATAGATGCCAGATTTAACTAAGTATATTGTTTGTTCTAATCTATAAAGCATTTCACCGCCCAGTTTGCTTGCTGAATTGTGTTCTGTTAGTTTTTGACTAATTCCTGTTTGTAAAATTGATCTGCCATCCCAGGTGCTGACTAAAGCTGACTGAAGAGGCAACAAGAGGTTGAGAATTTAACAGTCTGGAGGTTGCACTCTTTTTAAAAATGTGACCAACTGGGCTGCAGGTTAAATATTAACTTTTAGATAGAAGTATTGTCTCACATAAATATTATCTTGTCTTTATTGGATTTAATGTGCCATTTTCTGTGAGAAAAAAAAGGAGGGAAAAAATTGCAGATATTTCTTTGGGGTCCTGAATAAAAGAAGCATAAAATGTGAAATGTAACCGGAACCAAAGGAATCACTTGCCATTCTCACAATTCAATGTATGAAGATTCTGAAAAAGTGGAAAACTTGCTGAAGTTAGCGGAAATATGTCCATTTGTTCAATTCCTTGACCTGCTTAAGATTCAACACATCACATTCTTGGGGGACCACACACCAACTTCATATGCAGCAATAACCTATGATGGAAATCATGATATTTGCACTGGCTGCTGATTATTCATTATCATCTTACAGCTACTAATTTCATGAGAACCAAAATGTCATTGAAAATACTATGGGCAATAACATTAACATAATATTTAAATATTCTGTTACTTGAAGGCTATTTCATTGAAATATGAAATTAGCAAAGTGCTAAATTAGGACGGTACACAATGCAGTGTTTACTAGCCTGTAGAAAGCCGATGCACACTGGTAGTAATAATAATAATAATAAATGCAATTCTTATATAAATTTGCAGAAAATGTGTCTTTTCCGCAGAGCTACTCATATTTTATTACATTCCAGTTGTAACAGTCTACATAGTCTGCCTGATGAAGCCAAACAGCACATTTATTTCCTCACAGATGACAAACTATGCCCTGATTGGACTATTAATTAAACACTTTGCTAACATAAAGTAATGTATTAGTTAACATGAAGTAATACATTAACAATGGCTACAATGCTTAACTAATGTTAAGTAAACATTTGACAACTACATGTTTATATGTCAAGCAAACATGTAACAACTACATGTTTAAATTATGTGAGCATGTTGAACATGCTTTAACATTAATGCAAGTCAGTGTAACCCGGCATCTTTCAAAGTCATTCAAAACGGCAGGCATATGTTACTTTTGTCAAAAACGGAAAAGATAACAAAAATGTGTTTTGTTCTAACAACTACAAAATATATATATCGTTGCAGTCCGATGAAAAACATGTATCTCCATTTTTGCCGATTTTTACTTTTTATGCATCATGTGCAACAGCAGCTGCCGTTTACACTGTGTGACAATTTCATAATGAATGGAGCAACAGAAAGAGCCCAAAACTTACATTACCTTAAAACTGAATTCGGTTTTTGGCCTCTCCTGTAAAGTTGTCATTTTTCATTGGACAGCTGCGATATGTGAGTTCAGAAAACCACAAATGTTAATCCATATCCTGCTATTCAGTGTGATGGCAGTCTCCAACAAAGTTTTTTCTTTCCTTCTTTTTTAAACAGATGTTAGCTCTGTAAATATGCCCTGCAGTTTAGTCCATATGTGATGGAATCTGTGACTTTAACCATTGCTTTACCCAACATCTGGAGATTTTACAGGAGGTTAGACATAGCAGTTTGTAAATGGTGTATGTGTGTTGATAGCAAGTGTGAAGCTGCTTTAATGCTGCTGTGGTGTATGCTCTGTTCACCAGGGGGCGCATGATTAGGTCTGAATATGTAACTGAGACCGATTAGGCACAGTTACACAGGGTCAGTCTTTTACTTCAATTGCATGTAAAACGTGACTGAAAAAGACGGGTCTGGTTCATTTGGTGAGTAATGAACACAGGTCCCTCATTTTTCTAAAGGTAACATTTAATGTGCTTCTTTTGAACCTGCTTTGAACTTGCATTTGGACCCCATGTGCTATAAGAGGGTGCTGCCATTCACTCTTATCTTTTAGCGACATCTAGTGGTTGCAAGGACTCCAGTAGTTAACAACTCAGCAGTTCCGTTCAAGCTCTGTATTCTGTGTACAGCATCGATTGCTGTCTGCATGTCTAAAGATTTCATACAGCACTGTTCTTAAACATCTCAAGAAGCTTAATTATGTGTTATTTAATGCTTTTTCCAAAAGAAAAGAAGAACCCACATCCAAGACACTTGACACAAAGCAAAAAGTAAACCGTTGTCCTCTAGTCCACCAATTACATTATTTGCATAATTACAAAAATAATTATACACTACAAGATTAAAGTAAGATTAAAGCAGTGGTTCCCAAGGACTGCCTACATAATTTGTTACATACAATGTTATTTTATTTGAAATGGGTGAAAAGTAGAGAAAATGCTAGAATGTGTGGGACAGGGGTACAGTAGGAATAAGATTTGGAACACTAAAAGAGAATGCATGATCAACTTCGAAAGTATTGGTAGTTATGTTCATTAAAATGTCTTGACGGCTAATTAGCTCCATGTCACATCTAACCTTCAACTGATGTAAAAACATTTGGCAAAATGATGTAAAAACTACCCCTAGAAATTCCAACAAAATGTAATGCAGAGGCCAAAATTGGGCAGACTCATGAATTAAGAAATACACCAATGAAATGAGACCAAAGTGTGTTGGATTTCATAAACCAGGCAATGATTTTAGGTGTAAAACTATCAGGGCTGTACTGAACTTGCCTAATAGAGGACGCAAGTGTATTTCCCATCTGTGTAAACACTCCGGTGGTGCTGGAAACGGCAGCCGCTGGGCTACCTCTCCTGCTAATGCACATTTTTTTTCGCCTGTTTTATCTGTACTGTTTACAATCACATACTTAACTGCACACTTTGCTACCTCAACACACTGTATATGTACACTTACACAAAGCTCTTTTGGCCTCCTGCTTATGCTAACTGTTCACATACAGATACTGCTCTTACACACTTTGCACAGGTAGTGTATATATATGTATATATGTGTGTGTGTTCATATAACTGCTCTGGAGAAGGAACCTGCCTGTGTTTCGTTATCCTGTACAACCCTGTATTGGCATAATGACAATAAAATTGAATTCAATTGAAGTACAGTGAGGAAGATGGTTTGAATTAGAAAATCACTTTGAGGCCACTAAGTGTCCAAAAAAGCAAAGGCCTGCCAAAGGATGGCCTTTTTTTCAGTTGACCACAAGGTTAGGTGCCTAAAATTATGGAGCTGAATGTAAGATTGGGCAACAAGTTGAGTGTGTGTAACATGTAAGGTTTGGAATACATGCAGGCTTGCCAGTCTAGTTCCAAATCAGGACAGAAATTCTAGAGGGATGATCTCAAACAAAATAATTTTATGAAAATGTATTTATGCCACACATTTCCATTCAATGAAACAGAGTCGACATACATGGACTGTGATGCTTCATCGTGAAGTGTAGCTTAAAGAAGTATTTAAAGGAGTAATTTGTAGGGGTGGGAATCTCTAGGCACCTCACGATTTGCTTTGATTATGATTCAGAGGGCTCAGATGTGGTGATACACCGATTATCATGATTGTACAATTATTGATGCATCTTAATTCATCTTTTTTTCTGTGCAGGGTTTCTCACTGTATGACTACTTTGTACCTTTGAAGTATTTATAATGATTCATAATGAAATGACTTTCAGTATCCTTCCTTCATCAAACAAAGGGAATTGATGGAGGCGGGGTTTAGCATGTGGGCACAGTATTTTCCCAGTTCAGCAGCAACAAGCATGTTGGATGGGTTGTAAGAAACTATAAAAAGTCTTTCTTAGTGATCTGCCATTCTCTGCTACATTTAGTAACAGCTTAACCATATTCGCACTCCTGTGGCTGTCATTCACTTTGCTTGTTTGGGGCACATAAGACGCTAGCTGTCGAATACGCAGTTATGATATATTCACACAGAGTCCGATTTTCACAGCCGAAAAACGCATGTCAAAGATATATTAATATATATTAATGCTGAAACAGACAGACTGCAACGCTGCATGAAAATTTTAATCGAAGTCTCCTCTAATTTGTTTGTAGCTCAGGTGTGTTTAAATCAGATCGACCAAAAAGCACTACAACTAAACTACAACTACACAAAAACGCTCAGGCTTTGTGTGAAGAGTCCGCTATGTTAAAAGTCACATCTGTTTATTTTGGATAAAATGCCAGGACATCCAATCCCAAAGGTTCTTATGTCACCGTGAAGGGTGCCGGACACATTTCTCACTCATCCATCTTGTGTCTCTGTTATGTGCACATCGGAGACTTTCCAGGTGCTGCACCTCTGCACTTCTGTGCTGCCTTTTAGCGTTCCGTCAACATTATCAATTAACATTTAGAAAATAGTTTTTTGACATTTCAGAATTCAAAATCATCCACGTCTGCATGATGCATCTAAGGATCGAAAGAACTGTAAGGTGATGCAACCTGTCAGATTCATACTCCAAATAATAGGGGGCAACATATCACCAGAATATGCACAGTCCCTCCTCCTCCCCCTTCAGTTCTCACCAGTCTAGAAGAGACGTTTGAGTTTAATATGAAACTTTATCCCTTTACTTGCCAACAGAATCTCCAGCAATGTCATGTAAACTTTCGTTTTTTGCTTCTATTTATATCATTTCTTTGTTTTGTTGCTGAACATGGATTATTGCTGAGAGCAGACGGCGGTCATTGTTGGTAGTCACTTGCCAAGAGCTTTAGCCATTGTTGTGTTTACTCTTCCTTTCATTGGCTACCTGTCCTTAAATGATCTAACCGGGAGCAGCACCTTCAACATGATTGACAAGAGGTTAGAATACGCTGCCAGTGCAGAAGTACTACTAATTCATATGCTCATATTGGACTGATTTAACTTGATGTTACAGTGACTCGCTATCGCCTCTTGAGGTACCAATTGTTATTACAAGACAGGATGGGCTTTGGCTAGCTGGCTAGTATGCTAATTTTAGTAGATAACACTGCAACACAATGTAGACGCCTTTAATAGACTGCCAGAACTGTCATTTGTTTACATTCTCTTGCTAATTTTAGTTAATTTTGGAATACTGTAAACTAAAAGTACAAACTGTAACTTTAATGTTGACATTGTTGGTTTGTCAGTCAAAGAACCTCTTTGGTTTATGCTTTTAATGTGGCAGACAATGATTTCTGATGATGGTGGGCTTTATTTTAAACCCCAAACCTTGGTCTCGATTCCTCAAATCTGATGACCGCTCTGGTGTCCATTCCACAAAAGCCTAACCGCCCAATGTTTGCTCTCATCTAGCTCTCGTCACGCTGCCGCTTTCGTCTTGATTAAGAATAACATCGGCTGACAGCAAAGGTTTAGGGGCGGACTGGAGACAAAACAGCTCTGTGCTTCTGATGTCTGTTAATTGAGCTTTTGTCACACGCTTTCCAGAGGAGGCGCTTCAAAGGCGCGTATCATAACGACGTCGTTTCATTAGGACGCACTGTGCCCTTTGATGTGCGCTGCTCCAACAGCACCTGTAGCTTTGATGGTGACGCCCATTGCAAGCAGCAGCGCGTGCAAGGACCAAAGCGACTGAATAGCCCACTCCACATGTTCGTTTGAAAGCCCTTCACATCTCTTCTCCTCGCATGGAGTGCTTTTCATATTAGCCGAGACCCATTTTTTAATGACTCTTCTGTTAAGGAGTTATATGACTACAGAAAGACTCCCAAACGGTATACAGTAGCAACTTCGTCCTGCTAACTCCAGTGTACTTGCAAATGTTTCTACCACTTTTAGCCACTCCACGTGATGTCAGTTCTCAACAAAGAAGTTGCTTTTATCTTTGCTTTTCGGTGCTGTAGAAAACGGTGATCAAAAATGTTTTATATAGAACCATATACACCACATTCTCCATCAACCTGAAGAACCATTTATCAGTGTAAAGAACCATTTAAGCATGCAAGTGTTTGTTACTGTCTTTACTAAAAAGCTTTGAAGAACCACTTTTTTAGAGTTCAGGTAGGTCCAGAGATTTGACTCTTTCTGTTATTACAAGTTTCTGAACCCTTTTTCATTTTGAGAAACACGCAACCCCACGTTTATTGAACAAATTGATCCACCATTAAATGTCCTTGTTGACAAAAGAATTTGAACCCCTGCTTTCAGGAACTGGTCCCAGATAGCATGCGGATGGGGGCCACATCTGGCCAAGATATGGCACTGCTGGCCCACTGTTGGCATTGGCAGTTTGCTGTGAGCCAAAGGTGGGCCACATATTTACAACATGCATTTGGCCCACCTGTACCAAAACAGATCTGTTCCAGTTCTGGCATAGGTACGGCAGATACGGCCTACTTTTGGCTGAGGCGTGGCTCTAATGTGGTGCATATATGGCCCACATCTTGCTACCGGGAGAGGTCCACCCAAGTGCTGTCAACCCATGTGTCAAGTGGGCCAGATGAAAAGGAGGAATGTGGGCCAGATTTGGGCCAGAACCATTTTGCTATCTGGGGTGTGGCCCATTTCTCTTTATAGAACTGCTTCAACTATGTAATGTTGGTGGACTTTTGGTGCAAAAACTGGTGTTTTTGCATCATTGTCTTTTTGCTGGACCCACCTTGTTGACCCACCTCTAACATTCTTCTGCAGAATTTCTTGACACAGTGTAGACGATATAACTCCAGCAAATGATGGCAGTTGTCAAACAACCCGGAACCCTTGATACTGCCATCGCTGGTTTTTCACAGTTCCCATGAGGTTCTTGTGCTGGATTGAAGCATTCTGTTTTGCCAAATAAAACATCTCTCATTGAAGCCATGAAGATCCATTTTTGCCTCATCTGTCCATCTAACATTATTGCAGGAAGCTTAAATAAGGCATAAATGTTCTTCCTGGAGAGAAGTGGCTTTCTCTACGTTGTCATTCCATACATGCTGTACTTGTTCAGTGATTGTGGACTCATGAAGACTGACATAAGCCAGTGTAGGAGAGACCTACAGATCCCTACATGTTACTCTGGGTTTCTGTCTGATCTCCCATATTCTATGTCTTATCCTTGGAGTGATATTTAGTGGATGACTGTCCTAGTGAAGGGTGCTGAATGTTTCCGAAAATTCCTGACAGCTGATCGGTGAATCTTCAGAAATAATTTTGAAACCTCTTCAAGTCTAATGAGCACTGCCAATTTTTCCTCTGAACTCTCAAGACGTGTACTGACAAATGTAGCTGTTCAAAAAACAGACTTTGAAGCTAAAACCCTCATTATCCCCTTTACCACACTGATTATTGTGGTGGTTCACATACATTTAATTCTGGATCAATTTGTTTAGTAAATGGATGAAAAATGATAGAATTGTTTGTGGTTTTTTTAAAAATTATCTTTATATATGGTGAGTTAATTGAAGATCTGATCATAAATGCAAAAACTGCCAAAGGGTTCACAAACTTTGAAGCAACACTGTATTTCTCTTTAGTCACCGGTCATTTATGCTTGCTTAGCGGTTGATCTGCCTGTTGATCTCCCTTTTTTCCTATGCCCCTGGTAGAGCAGGTAGGTCAAATTCCTTGTGTACTAGGGCATTATATTATGTCTGATTATATTGTGTTATATAAAAATCTTTACAGTAGACCTGTCAACTTCGACACTTGTTAAGCTTCAGAATCCTATTTTTACACTGCAACAAAGAAAGTAAAATGCATTTTAATACCCATTAACAACTTAAGTTCTAACTGATGTTATAGTCATGTTACAGTCATAAAATTTTAGCTCGCTATTATTGTCATGTGGAAAATTACTGATAAACAATTGAAGTTGTCTGATTTTTTGTATTGTGCAGTTGAAAGCCTGAAGTAGACAAACTGACTGGCTGCCTTTTTATCTGTTGACACTAAACAGATGACTCAAATAATAAAACAAATAAACAGAAGACATGTTGATTTATTTTAGCTGGAGTTTCTCTGGCGTTTTTTAGGAACTCCTGTTTACAGCTAGGCAGCAAGACATTTGGCCACTTCAGGCTTAAAGTTGTATACAATACAAAACAAAAATAAACAAAACAACTGTTAAATGCTATTAATTATGTAAATATTTAATCTTCATTTAAAGTTTCATATTTGTGACACTACTAACACTTCTGTCACATCAACCCCTATCTTAAAAGTTTAATTATGTAGTAGCTTTATTAAATGTTTCTTTAAAAAGTTTTCTATTTTTGAAGACGTTAAAGCAAGCAGTGCTACTCCAGAATGTGACCTACCTACCCACCTACCTATTTATTTATTCATTTATTTGTTTGTTTATGTGCCTGTCTTCTTCATTTCAGCTGTCTTTGTGGAAGGGCACGAGATCTTAGTCCTTCTGTCATCTTAGGATGGATCTTTCAGCGTCTCTTTTGAGTCTTCATTAAGGGATTGCATAACAACCTTGTGTAAAACCAGATGAGTCTGGTTTCTTTTAGTGCTGTGACCTCATATTAGCGTAGATTACTGCTGACGCAAAATCAAAGGTTCATTTCTGCATTGTCCTTGATGTCAAGTCCCTCCTAATTCTTCTGGCTCTGTCCCTTTCAGCTTTTTGTTCTGGGAAATCAAGTAGACGGCGCTTCGCTGAAGAGGAGAGTGACCTTAAATAAAGTGTAAATCAATGGCTCGCTGTGGTGCTCAGCTAGAGATGGAAACTCCTGGCTGAGCTCATTCACTAATCCACTGGGTAAGGAAGGAGGTGTGTGCTTAGATGGCCTATTCAGCACTCTCTGAGGGGGGTAATGCTATTGATCTTCAGATCTATAACAGTGACACTGATGGACATCTGGAGCTGTATCAGTGAGTGTCTGTAGTGGTATCACTAAGGCAAGCAGTATTGCTGTACCTCTGCGATTGATATGGTAATGATTTACATCTGTATCAGTAAGCTGTAGTATAACTGTTCTAGTAATAGTTGGTTGTTCTCCCATAGCCAAATTACATATTTCTTTGTTTTGCTAACAAAAAAGGTAAAAGACTCATTGTGGCACATGAAAAAGTTTGGACATCCTTGCAATTATAAAGTCACGGAACCTGACTAAGCCTCATTAGGACTTGTAAGGACTAATTAGATAGGTCAAGAATTAGGTCAAATAGGTATTAGAAACAGGTAGGTAATAGGTAATAGAATAATCAAATAGGTCATTACAAATTGTCAACTGATGACAAATGATCAGAATTTGGTGAAAAGAACACATTTCCAACTGTTAAGCAGGGGGTGTATCTATTATGATTTAGGGTTGTGGTGCAGGCAGAATGGATCCCATTAAATATCAGTAAGTTCTGGAATAAAATGTGACCCAGTCAAGAAACTGAAGCTGTGGAGAAGCTAGCTTCTACAACAGGAAATGATCTGAAACCTACTCAAAATCCACGATGAACTACTTCACAAAATCCATCAATCTTTTGGAATGAGCCTCACAATCCCTTTGGGTAGAACTTGGTTGTTGTGCAGCCCCAAGACGCCCTAAGAATATTTCAGAACTAGAAGTTTACAGCAAAGAACAGTGTGTAAACATTCCAAAATGAAAGAAGAGAAGAGTACGAGCTGGCTACAAAGCAGTGATTTCTGTCAAAGGGGGAGTAATTAAGGACTGACTTAGTAGGGTGTTCAAAATGTTGCACACCTGTGACAATTACTGTTTTGTGAATGCAGATCACGCCTTAAGTAGAGGGAAATGATGAGAGGAGGGAAACACTGAGGAATTTGGGCTGGAGTTCTGAGCAGCCTCTGCGGGTTGTTCATTTGTGATCAAGTGCGGGCATTGAGAAAGTAGGTTATCTGTCGATTCATCAACATGTTTGTCCATTCAGCAAACCAGCATGCCAGCATTCCATGTATGTGTATTCCCTGGATGCAGCGATAAAAGTGAGAACCTTAGCTGGATGTTTTTAGTGAATCATGGACACAGTGGGCATAGTGTACACCATCACCTGCATATGTAGAGCTAGTTGTACTCATTTCCCTCCTGCTTCTCTTGTGTTTAGTTGTGCTTCAGTGGTGCAGTACACTGGAATGTTGGACGAAGAGATGTCAATCACACATGCTCATTAGACTGTTAGAAGGTTCTCAGACAGGTTTGATCAGTGAATTTATTAAGCAGCCTTTTATTATATTTCTGAATATTGCTTATGTTTCTGAATATTGCTGAATCCCAGTCATCAGAAGCATCATCAGCATCAGGATATATATAGCAGGATATTAACATCACTGCCTTAACACCATGTTAACATCACCAAAGACTGCAATGGTGTCATGTCAGATTGACATGGAGTGGTGTCACTCCATCTCCACCCCTACCGCAAAATCTGCTGGAACTATGTTAGAAGATTCAAACTACATGGGATGGATTATCACAGGACACCATTAGGACGTCATGCTGAAATGTCTGGCATGTTGCGTTAGCAAACATGGCGGCCCGATGTCGTACTGAGAGACACTACTTCTGTATGTGTAGCTCAGTAAATATTGCCCATGTCAGTCTAAATTTATCATCATTTATTGTTCCTGGTAACCTTTATCTTCCTTCCCAATAGCACTGCAATCCGACACTTCTGGTTGCGGCTGTTTTTGGATGATGAGTGTAACAATAGGTTACATTTACTGGTAGCTTTCTTACCCAGTTAATGTAATTAATGTAAGTTCTGTATGAATCAGTTCTTGACATATATACAGATTAAAGAACTACGAACATACTAGACAGAAGGATATGTGCATCTTGAATTTATATACAGAGTATGCGGATCTATCACCATAATTTACAGTAGCTATGTACAATGTAATAATAAGCTATACATGAAGGATGGTAGTGCAGTCTGTGACCAAAAAGAGATGTGAGGGGGTTAACGGGGGACAGAGTTCATTAAGGAGACAGCTCTGGGGAAAAAGCTGTTCCTCGATTTGCTTGTCTTGGTCCGGAGGCTCCTGAAGCACCTGCCGGAGAGCAAGACGGCAAATGGTCTATGGGCAGGGTGGGAGAACTCCTTGAGAATGCTGTGAGCTCAACGCAGACAGCATTTCCTCTGGATGTCCTTAATGGGTGGAAGTGGAGTGATGTACTGGGCCGTTTTCACCACTCGTTGCAATGAAACAGTTATAAATGTGCTGCCTGGTCTGTGTTTTGTGATGTTGTATTATGGTAGTTTTGATTCATCCTGTGGCCTAAACTGTACCTGTAAAAGCCATTAATGGCAGAGAGGTACACAGAGGGTACTGTAAGGCAAAACAGTACCCAAAGAAAACCCTTTTGAATTTTATTTTTTTGGAATTACCACTGTCTAACCGGCATTTTGACACATTAAATACTCAGAAGACACATGTAGGTTCACTGGTAGTTTTGGAAAGTAAATGAAACATAGCAGCTCCTGGTTCCGAATGCCAACAGTGTAAAGAAAAGGCTTCAACAGTAAACCAGCCTTTTTTTTCCTTCTCAGCCACGGAAATGTGCAGACAAAACCTTAGTAAGTTACCTCTTTGGAGGATATGCAGCTAGTTTTCTTGGTGGTGGTTGGATGAGGATGCCAACAAAGATTTGAATCTTATTGTAGACCATACTTTGCGATCACACCGAAGTCTAATATGATCGTGAAAACAGCAATGCACCTGTGCGAAGGTCCTTTGTGTGCTCCTGATTTTGTGCATTTGCCATGTATGAGAATGTGTTAAAGTGTGTATAGTGTTATGCTGGTTAGCGTTTTTGTGCCTGCACTGTACGTCTGTGTATGTGCCTCATGTAACGTTGTGCAACGTTACAAGAGTGAAGGTGTGCAGCGTAATTAGAGCAATATCAGCGTTGCCACCCGCTCTCTCTTCTCTGCAGTGATGAGCCATGCTGCTGGGGTCTGTCTGTTGTTGCCTAATTCCCACTAACAGCAGCCGGTGTAATCACACACCCCAATTAGCCGCCCCTGCTCCCCACTTCCCTCAGTCGCTTCCTCTCCTCGCCTCTCCTCACCACACCGCCTAATGAGCTTTCATCTGTCGCGGTGTCGCGCCGAGCCGAAAAAGAGCACCTCAGCCAGTGAGCAAATACTCAGAACCTTGTGAGAAACTGACTGCATCCTAAGATCCTGTCTGCTCTTTGGTAACCAAAGATTTCAGTTTCTACACCACAGTGGACAGTGAGGAAGCTCACAGGGTTTGTAAGGCTAGGCTTGATAGATGGACGGGGATTGATTGGGCCAGAGCAGTCCAGAATAGCGTTTTCAAACCATTTCTTAGGGAACTCTATATGTCTGACATTGTTCCTCCAACCCACCTCAAATCACTTAGGAATAGAGTAAAAAAGATGGCTCATTTGGGGGTTCTTGAGGACTGGCTTAAGAATCACTGATAACTTGGCTTCTGATTTTATCTGATGAACTGAAGCCATAACCATATTACTGTGCCATTATATTAGGCCAGTCATGCTTTTCAGTTTTAAGAGAGAGTCTGTCTTTCATTGCCCATAGTTTGGAGTCTAATAATGTGGAAAAAGGTTTGCAGATGTGTGAGCGGGTCGTCATCATATTTTTTTTATTATGTTTTTTGCTTATTGAACAGGGCAGTATCTCCAGTTCCCTTTGTTCCACACGCTCTGTTTGGAAACAGCCCTATGTTCCAAGGGTCCTTTACTCCCAAGGTTCTGTGCTCCATAATCATTTTTTAAGGGAACCACTTTGGGATTCTAAGGGCCCTATGTTTCAGCCCTATGTTGCCTTGATTGTGTGTCCTCAACATGAAAAATAAGACAAACATCCATACCTCAGATACATTTTTGAGAGTCCATATTATATGTTCAGTTAATAATAGAAATTGGATTTTGGTTTGTTGTTGACTTTGACTTTTTAAATGGTTTTACATTTTAGTGAAGAATGAGAATCCCTGAAGTCACAAGTGATTTTACACATGATTTTATGTGAACTTCAACAGTAACAACATTACACAACATTTCCAAAGTTGACATTTGTGCTAGCAATGGAATCTCTGATGCCAGCATAAGGCCCTGGTAATACAAGTTGTATTGACAGAGATAATTCTGCCTCGAGAAGTGCTCGGCAGAAAGTCATATACATAACACCAAACTCATGGGGGAGGTCACCACCGCCCATACACTACATCCTCATATTGACCCAACACAGAACAAACACACAATACTACATGCATACCACATGCCTTTTAACTGACAGGCAGCAACTTTAACAACATAAAATGTCCCTTTTCATCCTCCTGGCGAGGCCTTCAGCATAGTCACACCTCATAAGCTTCGAGATGCCAGGACCAGCCTGTAGCATCCCCTGTGAATTGTGCTTAACCATGCTGTTAACCTAAAGGAACCCACAGTGATGCATGTGTCACAAGTCCTTAAAAAGCCTGGAAAATTCCTTATCCAGCATTATCCTTCACTTGAACTCACGGAGTCCGTAAGTGACCTATACTGAACGTCCTGGATGCAGTAACATGATAGTTTGTGAATTTGTGAACATGTGACCTCATTGACAAAAATGACTGTTGTGCTTTGTTAGTGCATGAGACAAAACCAACTCATTTTAAAAGCTTGTTTGTTGTGTCTATAAGGTGTGGTTCAATACCTTCAAAATTCGGATCTACATGTTCTATATTAAATATAACGCATTCTGGCCCCATTTCTAGAACAAACTGATGAAATACAAGTTACGAAATGATTGTTGAGACATATGTTACTGGTATTTTTATCCTAAAATTGACCTCTTTGTCACAATATAACTAATCTATTATAATCTTATAGCTTATGAATTTCCACATCAGTTCCTTTAAGTTGAGTTAATCGAACATAATCGAATCTTTAATAATATGCATGTGATGAAGTTACCTATAAAAACACTGAAATGAATCTAGTTGTGCTAGGTTTGTTGTTGTTATAGTGAACTAGCTGGCTTAGTAAGTCCATGGTGTAGGCTAATTTATGGACTCATGATTAGCTTGCTTCCTAGGTTATTTTCTAGCAGCCAGTGGCTAAACTATAGTGAACTTAGGAAAAGTTCAATCACCTTTAAATTGCAATTTAACTCCTGATGGTGGGCAATATGGGAACAATCAAGACGACCAACTGATAAGACCATGACTCTGTATAGTCACTCTTGTATAAAAATCTAAAATCTCTAAAATGGTAAAGACAAACCACATGCCCCCCTTCTCTAAAAACAGCATAAGACTAAAGACTAGCATAAGAAGAGGATCAGTGGATATTGAAGTCGTTGCCACTCTGGCAAATGTTGGCCTGTAAGTATGTATTATAATAAGAGTGCTGTTGTTGACTTGTGCTGTTGCTGTAGCTCTTTCAAGATCTGGAAGTATTTTGTTAGCCATAAATGTGTGCTTCACAGTGCACACTGAGAAGAAGAGAGAAAGAAAAATAGTTAGCATTAATCATCCGTGGTTCATTTTATAACGTGTGGTTCGTTGACACAAGTTCATGTTATCAAGTTCATGTAGCATGATTGGTGCCTCCTTGTTTTGGTTAAAGCCAATGTTTGTAAAGATTTCTGTTTGTAAAGACATCCTTTCACACTGCATCTCTGAGCATCTCTGAGAAACAGGATGTTTGATGTGAAGGTAGCAGTATCACCTCCTAAAAACCCCCGGCATCCACAGGTGAAGTAACACCTTGTAGGAATGCAAAGCGTCTGTTTTTTTTTTCTAAAGTGTGCACGGCAGCTGCACTCTGGTTGTCAACCTCCAACCTCTAATGCCATCCAGAACTTTCCTCAAATACGGAAGCAGCAGTGTTCAAAACTCTGCTTGTAAATCTGAAAGTGCAATAAAAATGGTCATATTAAAATGATATGCAAATCAGATGCTGAAGGCATTGCTTGGTTCTGGGTCGGGCGTTGACGCTTGTGTGTAGACTGAGTGAAATGATGCAAGAATCATTTTGCCTTGATTTGACCATGAATATGTATTTGGCGAGAGCATTATTAATGACTTGTTGTTACGAGTTCAGTGGAATTTCAAATTTCCATTGTCGTTCAGTAATAATGCATGCAAAGTTTCTTCTCAAAGTTTGTAAGTGTGTAATTGACTGTTGGGGTTAATGATGGCAAACAGATGTACGTGACAAAATCAATGTAGCACATCCTTCCCAAACTAGTCTATTTTCATTGATCTTTTTTCTACAGAACCAAGAAAGATGGAGTTCTTTCAGGGTGGAGTTTTAGTTCTTGTAGTCTTTAAAGGGGAATTCCACAAAATTAAAATGTAACAATTTGATGAAATGGTTAGGATGTAAACAAAGTCATTCAGTGTGGTTTGATATGAAATACTCCATTCTACAGAAACTTACAGAGTCAGAATTACATTAGTCATATTTAAAGAGTGAATACGTTGCCTGATAACTGATGCATTGATTTGTAATTAAGGAAAAAAGGTTTTGGTTTAAAATGTATTTTTAAAAATCATTTCATGGTGAAGAGGCACAGTCATATTACATGATTTGTTGATTAACTTAGCACATCCTCTACAAAGAACAAACATAATATTTATTTTTTATGTATATTTTATTTATTATTTTAACATATCGCAGAATAAATAAATAAATAACATTAACACTAATGCATAACATTACATTTTACGATATATGACATGCATATATGTTTATGTATATATATATATATGGGTCCTATTACTTTTTACTGAGTATTACTTATTAGATTAAATGTAGCTGCCTTTTTAAATACTACAATATATCTGTATTTTTTTGTGATTTGTCACAACTTTAGAGCTTTTAGAGCTTTGGCTTTTTATTTTAGACCAAAGCAGTAACAAAATACATCAGAAAAATCAAGCCTTATGGATATTAGTTCTTTATTGGATATTAGTTTAATAAGTTACTTAAGTTTATAATACGTTTTTCTAGTAAGTTTCACTTTTGTACTTTGACTCAAGTTGTTTTATATGTAGGCACTTTTTATACAGACATCAAGAAATCAGCCAAAAGTCAGTTCAATAAACCCTTCACTTCCCTTCCCTGCAGTCCATATCTGTCAGTCCATTACCCTATCAGCTACACTTGAACAGCACGCTTTTAATAATCTGTGACCCTTGAACTCCACCTTCTGATTGTTCAGCCACTTTATATCATTCTCCCTGTTCTCAACAGAGTGATATTCATCGTGGTGTATAACGTTTGAAGAGGGAGACTGAAATTGCTGCTGTTGGTTTGGAGTCCAGCTGACACCAGCTCTACTAAACATGAATAAGCTGCTTCACTGTGTCACCTTTCTTGACTGCTGCCAGAGTCAAGCTCGTGGAGCACTGGTTTGCAATGGTTGAATTACTCTCTTATGATGATGAAAGCATGAGAAGTTACCATTCGGTCCCTGAAAACATAAATCTCATTTCTCCGAATCAGTACAAAATGTACTGTCACGCACCCGTCAAGCCCCGCACGGGCTATACCGCTGGCGAACTCCACTTCCCAGAACCCCTCGGATTACCGCGTGACCTCTCGCTCACAGCCGGCAGTCAATCGCAGATCAGCTTCGCCAGAGTGTTGATTATTTCCACCTGGTGCTAGCTCTTTATAAGCTGTTCTGTTTAGCAACTCCTCGCGAAGTAACGTTTTTCACTACTTACCAAGCCTTGTTATCTCCGTTTGCTGTTTTGGTTTTCGGATCCCTTGCTCTGTTTTTTGACTACGTCTCTGGTTTTGCCCTACGTTTGTATTGTTTGCCGGTTCCTGACTTCCTGCCTGTTTTTTTTTACTCCGCTCTTGTTTGTGCCCTTTGCTAATAAAACTTTTAAGCCTCTCCGCGAACATCCTGATTTGCCCGCCCCTGACATGTACAAGGATCTTTGTTGGTGTAAATATCAATAAAATAACAAACAATAACTACAGCAGAAGGAAATGCATTCCTTTTTCCGTCATTTCAGTCATTTCAGTTATTCAGTCATTCTGAAAAATGTCTGCTGGTTTCTTTAAAAGTATTCACATATTATTGCTTTATCAACATATTTTAAATTATCGATAAACTCTGAAACTCACACAGTCAAGTCACATTATTATGACCACTTCCTACTTTTGATGCCAGCAGCACGTGTAGTGCATGGCTCAATAATGCACATAAACAATACATAATAGTCTTGTTTGTGGCTACCATGCTTGCACAGATCTCTACACAAAGAGGGGCTTACAGATATCGGCTACACGTGTCCCATACGCATATACTGTCTCTTAGCCAAGCTTTGTAAAGTTAGGTTGACATTAGATATTCAGTGGATGTTCACCTTTCGCCCCACTTATTGCTCACAAACAACCTCCTAAAATGTATAAAATTACATTTTCTAGGTCTTGGTACAGCAGAGAACAAACTACAATCATTATATATTGTCAAATAGGCTACATGTAATTAAAATAGCTGGAATCAGTGGCAGGAGCCAAAGACGGTAAGAGACAAGATCACAGTTGCACTTCACTTGAAACACATCATTCCAGGTTTTCTGTGTACTAAATACTAAACTTGGGTTTCATGTCAAACATCCAGCAAAGTTTAAATAAAAAAAAAAACAGAAATATGATATAACATTTCTCAAAAATGAGAAAATGCACACCTTCTCTGAGAGAGCTATCTGGATGTTTGACTGACAGCCCTCTATTACTGACTTGTATGAAAAGCCCAACAAATTATGCCACAAACCAAACACGTTTTCTTTATATAACAATGTGAAATATGGTGATTTGGAGATTATCACATTACTTCCATCACTTACGCAAGAGCTTTTTGGTTCACATCGCTGTGGCAGTGCACACAGCTCAGAGAGAGAAGCTGCGTTTTCTGGCTTTTTACTCTGTATTGTGGTATTTGATTTATTAAGTCACACATCTTTAGGACTAATGAGATATTATTTGAGTAATCAAATCTCCAGCCCATAAATATATACTGAACATAACAGCGCGTGCGGCAAGAGCCAGGATTCCATTCGCTTAGTTCCTCAAATTCACATTCCCCTTTAAAAGTCTTCGGGTGCGTACAATGAAGAGGAAACAATGACAAACAACACCAGAGTTTAACAAAGTGTTGAAAGATGTAGAGAAACTGGGACTGCAAAACCTGGTAGACCACCAAAATGATCACCATCAGGTGCTTAAAGCTTTCACCTTTGAGAGAAAATCACGCTCCACTATTTGCAAAATCGGACAAAGAAGCTGCTGGTGTTCTCAACGGACTGACCTCCTAAGAGGCCAGACCTTAACATACTTGGCCCCAATCCCATTTCTTATTTTTACTCCTACCCCTTGTTTTCAAGTGTAACCAATCCCACTTGAAACTGAGTTACAAGGGGTAGTGGTTGAAATCTTCCCCCTATGAAACGGCACAAGAACCAGATGGCCTTCAAGAACCAGATACGTCATCAGTTGTCGTCAGCGGCTTTTATGTAAACAGACCAAAAGGGTGGGCACTCGTGATTCGTTCACTTCATTCACAACTTCAGTTTTAAACATCAATCAATCTAACGAGACACTGAATAAAAAAGAGAACAAACAAAAAAATGACATGACTTCATTAACAGGCTACTAGCGGTGCTCTGTAGGCGACCCTGCCAGTCTGCAGTGACAGCAGAGGAGGGTGGAGTTCAGCTCCTCCCTGCTTAAATACATTTAGGGCATCATATGCCTTCAAAGAGGGGGATGACAATTATTCATTATGGCCACCAAGAATTCTTCGGTGATGTGAAGCTGAATTTAGCTTTTTAATCGGCAGCTTGATCAAATTTCCCCGTTCCACCGTAAATGTGCAGCAACCTCAGGTAACAGAACGTAACTGCTGCACTATTTAAGGTGGAACCAGAAATGTTGCTTAGTAGCAGCCGAGACATCCGCGTGACCATAAAACGCTTTTACAATGGTCGTCTTGCCGATGATTTGCAAGGCATTCTGGGAAATTTGTCATAACACTCCGTTTGGAGTGTGCCTCTGAAAAATCTCTGTTTGAAGGTCCATGTAGCCCTAACACTTCGCCCTACCCCTCCATCTCAACAACAATCGGGACAACCCTACCCCTAGACGTGTTTAGGGAGCTAAGTGTTAGGGGCAAGGGTTGAAATGGGATTGGGCCTTCATGTGTCTGGGAGAACTGGCATCATATGAAGCAGAAAATGCGAGACTGAACTTTGGATGCATGGGAAAATATCCCTGCAGATTTCTTTGAAAACATTGTAATCGGTGCAATCAAAAAAGAATGGAAGTCGTCTTGAAGGCACAAGCTGGACAGAGCCCTGAAAATGTTTGTTATATTTAGCTGTTGAAACTTTTTCTGTCTGTTAAATATATGTGTTTTCTGCTTTTACTTTGATGCTGAAAAAGAAACTGGAATCTAAAAAGAATAACACAATAACGCTATACACAAGGCATAATATCAATCTCCAGATTGCACAAAAAACGTACAACGGGTGATGTGTGAAAGCTACCTTTTCTTTCAGCTTAAAGCTGTCTTTGGGTCAGTGGTACTCAGCCCTAGCCCCGGAGGCCCCATGCAGTGCACATTTGCATTTTCTCTGCTCTAACACATCTGATTCAACTAATTATGAATTCATGAACTGGGTTTTGTGTGTTAACCATATTGTACCTATTATTGCCCTCACGATAAAATCAGAAACTTCTCTCCTTTAAAACCAGAATAGAAACAGTCAACTAGTAAAATGTTCAATATACTCAAAGATCAGTTTGTGGAATTGGAGAAGTCTATATGCTCCCATGCTTTCTCTCACTACTGTATATAAATGTAGCACAGTGCTGCCTTTGTTATGTTTTTATTATTGATTGAATTACAAGCTACTGAAATATTGTGGTGAGGATTTGGTTGCATTCAGCCATGAACATTAGTGAGGCCAGGTACTGATGCTGGATAATCAGTTCTGGATCACAAGCACATAAACCTGACAGAAAATGTGACAACTTTTTAAAATGATGGTGAAATGGCTACTGACTTTGGCATTGCACCATGAAGCTCACTTGGGGGTCGTCTTTATGATGCAATATTCTGCTTACTCCTTTTTTACAACATTTGGGTGAGGGGTGGGGCGGGGGGTGTTGTCAGTCTTAGAAGTTGTAATTTCTGCTTTCGGGGTCCAAGTGTTCTCAGACACATTCAGTGATGTTGAGTTCCTCAGTTCAGAGTTCTGAGACAACCAGCAGCTTTTTTTCTTTAATTTTCTGTTTTGTCTATTTCCTTTTCTCAGTAATGGCTTTTTGAGCTACACATCCTTTCAGACCCATAGCACTGAGTGATCTCACAGTGGAAGGATGGACAGAAACACCTGTGGATGTTTTCAGATCTGAAGCAACAGTGGAGCTTGATGTTCTCGTCTCTCTCGAAGATGAAAGCTTGAAGTACTGCTTATCTACAGTTTTTGGTGGTCTACCACAACTTTTGGTATTGTTAGGGGTCCTATGTTTCCTTTAGACATTTTAGTAATTTTGTGAATGCCAGTGTGCAGAATCTCCTGTCTTTTCTCTTATCTTCCCTTTTACTTTCTCCTTCCTTATGCAAGTGGAATATCCTATCTAAATATATGTCTACATTTATCTGTATATCTATATTCTGAGAAATATCTCCTTAAAAGTAATAACTCGTACTTACATGGTCGTTTTGATTGGAAATGAAATACATGAAGCATACTTTCTGACTTCTGGACAGTCCTATATAATGGTTGGATAATTTTTTGACTTTGAGGCATAAAATAAGTTTTGAAATTGATTTCCTGAAAATGTTTTCACATAATAAAGTTTTGTAGCAAAATATATGTCATTAATGTAATTTATTTTGTAGTTGGAACTGGCTATCCTCAACCCTAACCCTGACCTCCCTGCCCTGTGGAGCCTTATTTTATCCACACCCCTGCCTTTTACAGCAGGAAGTGAGACTGCATCCCTGTTCCTCATAGCCACATGGTGAGAAGTTAGATCTCATTGTTTTGAAGTAAATTTGTCCCAAACATCAGTTCTATAATGTAATATTCAGAATCGCTGTTATGTAAACTCATGTTTTCTGGATAAAGATATTTTGTGTGTTGTAATGAAGAAATATTATGATTTTGTGTGTGTGTGACTGTTCAAAGCTGTGCTTGCTAGTCATGTACTGGCTAGCATTTTTGCTCGATCATTACTTTTAATAAAAGCTTTTGAGTCGCTCAAATCGGTGTAAAGTCCAAGTCAGTTAACATTCTGAAATGGGTTTGGAATTGTTGCTTTGAGCCAGTTTGGTAGAATGTCCCATAAATCATAAGAAATATCTGTAAATAGTCGTTTGAAGCCACATGATCTGAAGAGGCTGAAGTGCCGTAGCTAGCTGCTTCTCCAAAAGCGGGCTGTTCCTCCTCTTATTGCTTCAGACCATGCAAGACACTATCAACAACAGAGGCAGCGGGACGCAAGCAGCATCACAAGTCACCAACCTTATACTGCTAACCATACACCTAACACACACACACACATACCTAACTCACGCACACACTCTCGCTCCCCACAGCCCTCTGCTGAGCTGTTTGTTTAGGAATCTCGGCCCGAAAATTGTATTCCATCGACCATGCTCGCTATCAACACACAATTATCTGGGTTAATCATGTGGAACAGTGGCAAATTCACCTGGGGCTTAGGAACTAATGACATTCGCGTCTGGCC
>CM067476.1:8759616-8853467 GCA_034552555.1 Semaprochilodus insignis | reverse complement strand
TTTTTTTTTTTTTAACACCGCCTTCCTTTCCCTCTCTTTCTTTTCTTCTTTCCCTACCCTTTCCTCATTTTTGTCTTACTCATTTACTCTCTTTCTCGCACCTCTAGCTCTTCCTTTCTTTTTTTCTCCAGCCTTCAAGCCGTTCCTTGTCTGCTCTCAATAACCATCTAGTGGCCCCTTTTTTTGTCGTTGTCGCTGGAACATTTCTGTTCATTCCAGGAGACTATTTTTTACGCATACATGCATGCGACATTCCGAAAACACACTCTCAAATAACTTTATCACCACATATTGTCCTAAATTGTCAGCAAGCACAAACATCCAGCAGCAGGATGGCCCTATGTGTATTATTGTGCTATGTAGTATAAATGTCTTTCGGGTGCACCTGTTTTGTTTTTCTCTGTGTTTTTTCCTTCATTTCTCTACAGCAAGCATGCACTGTCACCAGGTCCTGTCTGAATGCATCTGATGAGAAATGCATAGGACGGCCAGTCAGATGTGCGCCGGACGGCCCGTAGATGACTTCACGCTGCATAATTTGCCCGGAAAGCCCGAAAGATGGTGTCAAGGCAGGCAGCGCTCACTATATGAAGTCATTTCGGACGAGTTCCAATACAGGAAAGAAAGTCTCATTGCTCATAATTATTTATCGATACTGACACACTCTTCTCATCACAGGCAGCATCCATGTGTGAAATAGCAGCGTGGGGTTGGGGGGGATCATTACCTTGGAGATTATGAAGAGAGCCCTGTGTGCTCTCTGGATCATCAACATTGCATTGCTATAGAGCAAGCTGCCACTCACTGCAGGCCTTGAATAAACAGTAGGCAACTCCTTCATAATCATGTGGTTGTAGAATCTAGACCTCGCTATGTCGGCACACAATGTGACATGCAAATTGATTGTCATAGCCACCAAGGAAGCCGGTTTTGTCCCTTTCAGTATATTAAAGCAATAAGCTGTGAGAGGTCGCTTGTTACAGTGAAGAGGAGTTGGGTGTGACGCAATGTAAGATCACTGTAATACTGTAACTGTCCATATGTAGTTTGTTTATTGCTTGTCTATTGTGTACACTGTGTAGATTGTATATTGTAGTGTCTGTATTTCTTGTGTATGTGTGGAATCATTGTGTATGTTGTGGACTGTCAGTAAGTTATGTGTATACTGGTACAGTACTAAAGGGACACAAACTGCCGAAACCAAATTCCTAGTGTTTGTGTCAACATACTTGGCTCTTAGCTTGTTTACTGCAGTGCTGCAGTTGGCCGACTTAAAGCTTGAAGTGTAAAAACACAAACACACATACGTAACAGTACATTTGTGATATGTAGCATCATACAGATATTACATCATTAAATTGTTCTATTATTATTATTAATATGTATGATAACACTTTTTTATAGTTTTGCAAATTGTATGTTGTGAACATCAGCGATATCTCCTAGTATGTTTTTATTTACTGTAGAAGTTGAATGTAATACTAATGGTTTGCTATTACCGGCCAGTATACACACAATAGGGAATAGGAATAGGGAGAGTATTGAACCATTTGTTAACGAACCTTTTAATAAACATTTCTTTGGAACCGTTCATTAAAAGCATTTCTTTCCCAGCATAACCCCTTAAAATTCCAAACTAGTTATAGTACATAAAGACTTGGATAGTTCAATAACTACCAGGACTACAGTGCAAAGGAAAAGATTAAATCAGGGTATTACTGAAATGGTTTGAATAAATAATTCTAATAAAACCATTTTAGATGCTTAAGTACAGCTATAGACCCTTTTGTAAGCTAACCTGCCTTATTATTTTTAATATAAACAATATTTTTTATCAACTTAAGTGAATGTGGAATATTTGTATTGTGCGAAATAGTATAGATAGATAGATAGAAAGATAGATAGATAGATAGATAGATAAACCTCTGTCAATACTGCTTTCCAATATAAATCCCACAGGGTCGTTGTTACAGTGCTAGAGCTGTGTCATGTCTTAATTTCTTAGAAGGTTAAAGTTTGCTTCTTAAGTTTTTGTCTGACTTTTCTGTTTCACCTCAAACAGAGCAGCCGTTACACTCTGGCTTCTGTACCGGTGGAATGGGAATTAGAAGCCCTCAGCTTTGTCGAAGTTCTCAAGTCATTTCTTCCACATACTCGTGCCTCCCTCTTTAAGCCACTGTCAAGGTTCCAAAACCACTGCCTCATCTAATGCAGCCGACAGAATCAGGCAGCTTCTCCGGTTGTACAAAAGGAGGCACAGCAATCGCTTTGATGTTTATGTGAGGCTAAGGCTAAACAGATGCACCAGATTACCACCCACTACCCACAGCACTGTTATATGGGTAAATGAATATTAGATTATGCACTGGTTTGCTGGACATGAATGGAGCCTTGTCTTGGACTAAACTGCAATGGCAATGGTGGATCTCCTTTGGCACTTCACTTTAGTCCAGGATTAGTCTGGGGTTAAACCGGATCTGAGAAAGGTTCTTCACAAATGTCTTTATCGAGCATGTGTCTTTAGGGAATCCAAAGATATGCATAATAGCCCATACTATGTAACACCAAAGGTCTGGTTTAACCATGGTATGTTTATTGTGTCCCTTTCCTCATTAGAGTCAATGAGTCAGGAATGCTTTTGTTGCATCTGTAATGGCTTGAATGCTACACTGAAGAACCCTTATAGAAGAGTCCAGACCCTCTTATCTACGGCCATGGTCTGCTATGAATGCCTTCTTCTCATAGAGAGCACACACAAAAAAAACCCGCTCACACACATTTGCTCTTACATCCAGAGCCAATATCCTCTGCGTTAATTGAAAAACGGCACTGAGAAATAATCAAATTTAGAGCTTATAGATGCATTTTATAGCACAAGGAGGGGGAAAAGGCGCATCAGGAGTGCACGCCGGCGTGATCCTCCAAAGTCCATGACATGGTTTAACACTCTCACAGAATTCATAAAACGCCCCTGAAGGCCCACATAATCTCCCCTTTCTCCCCGCTTAATGGGAGATAATACAAGAGCGCGCCCGATGAGTCAATATGCAACAGCGGCTTTAGTTTGATAATTAATACGGCGCGTTTGGAAATAGATTTGCGATTTTGGCAGCGCAGGTCGCAGCGCAGCAAGCCCCGCTCCAGTCGTAACTCGCGTCCTTTCAGCTAATCTCATTTTTTCCAATAGTGTTAATTCTTCCACTAAAGCCTGTTATCTCATTTAAGAGGGGCTGCCACGGGATCCGATGGCACCCTGACATCTGTATTCATTCGCCTCAAAATTAGTCCTGACACAAATTTAATGAAAAAGAAAAAAGAAAACACACACACACATGCGCGCGCGCACGTACGCACACATGCTCCAAACACAGGAGATTAGAAGACAAGCCAAGAATATCTGAAAATGTTCTTTCTATAGGTGGAGGTGGGGAGGGAATAGTGTTTGTTTATTTATTAATATTATTTTTATTATTTTCATTTGAGACGCTTTAATAGCATTTTAATGCTGTCTCTGTGTTTTGGGGGCCTTTATTGAAACCCTGCTTGTATTGGGGTCAAATGTAAAAGAGTCTGTGCTTCTCTGTGGGGCCGTTCCGAGTGAAAGTGCTGATGGGACTCGAGCAGACTTTCTGTTTAAACCAGGATTTGCTGATCAGGTTTGTGCCAACTGACACAACAGTCATTAGCATTGAAATGGATAGAAGGCTTTGGCCCGAGCCTTCATTAATCTCTTAAAGCCTGAGGGCCTACGTTTCACTTCCTCTCTCTCTCTTTGTAGCATATGTGTTAGTTACTATTTCATTTGTAGTACTTACTGACTAATAAGCTAAACTGTCAGGCGTCAGGAGTTAATATTATTGAGGGCAGAACGTAGAACATGGCAAAAAGCCTAGGAAACCTCAATTTAATGTTAGCCTGTAACAAAACAGTTAAATACTTTGACTAAGTTAAGTACTGGTCTATGTTGTAGATTACCTTATAGCTGCAGGGTGCTAGTTAGCTTGTTAATCGTCTGTCAAGCATGCAAATCCCAGCGACGCAGGGTAGTTGTATATATCAGGATGAGAAATTTCTGGCCACTGGGTAGGGTCGTTCATCCACTTTGATGGAGACAGGCTAAAAGGACAGTCATCAAGCCGTATTTCTTGCCTAACGACTCTAGTAAATGAACAGCAACAACCTGATATAATTGTCTGACTAGCCATAGGATTTGTGCTCAGTAGTATGTTTTTTATGCTATAAAATTGTCAAACACCTCAGAATTTGTATATGCTGCCCCTCAAATTAGAGCAGCAGCTTCCACCCAGTAAGGGGTGGGGACATTACTCAAGGGCAAAGTACCCGGATGTGCTGCTGTCATCTATCACTTCCACTATTCAGGCCTACAAAAAATTTGCCTGCATCCTGTGTGCCCATCCGATGATACTGCTGTTTAATCACAGACAAATCAGACATTTATTCCTCTGCCTCAAAAACACTCAACACATCTTCCTTTCTTTCTAATAGACTATCATTGTAGTCCTTCATCGAGCAGTTACTAACAGTTATCCTGTTCAATATTGCATATAACTGTAAATTCGGATTCTTTTGGGTGAATGTTTTGCTATTTGGTGTGGACCAGAGGAGGATGGGTTCCCTTTTTGAGTCTTGGTTCCTCTTGAGGTTTCTTCCTCTTGCTCTGAGGGAGTTTTTCCTTGCCACTGTCGCCTTTGGCTTGCTCATTGGGGCTTGGACCCGGATTCTCTGTAAAGCTGCTTTGTGTCAACATCTGTTGTAAAAGGCGCTATACAAATAAATTTGACTTGGCTTTGGAACATGGCTCAGTCATTTTTATTTCTATACACTATTCATCTTTTAATTGATACTTTGATTGGCTGCGTCCTGGATTTTAGGCTTCCCGTTTATACCAAATGCACTCCTTTCTTTACCAGGCAGAAAATGAGTCACATTGTGTGTTGAAGGTGATAGTAACTTCAAGCACCTACAGATGGCGATTCAAAAGTGTTTTCAGGCTCTAAATACCTGCGGGGTGTGAGTGACGGGATTCATAGATTGATAAGAGGTGGGACAGTGCAGTAAATGTCTTGTTTGATGTGTGGAAAATGGGTCACAAAGCAGATGTTACTGAAAACAAGTAAAGAGGCGTGATTGCATTGGGTGTATCAAAGTTCATAGTGTGAAGGAAGCAGCTGAATGTGCAGGTGTTTTGGAGCATACAGCTACCAGCAGTGACAAAAATCCCAGTCTACAGGAAATCCTCCTCAGAATTGTGCAGGGAGGGCATTCCCCAAATCTGGTCAGAGGCACCTGAACATTGATGTCGTCTACATCCAGAAACTTGTCTGGTCCATGCCAAAACGAATCAAAGCTGTTAATTGTACTGGTGAAGGTGTTACATCCTATTAGATGCATTTCAGTCACAGGTGACTATTTTTTTGTCTGGTGAGCTTATGGTACACTAGAGAGTTTAGTGAGTGGTGATTTGGTGAAGTTTGGTGATCCTTAAAACGTACTGAAGAAACGACATTAGACAAAAAGACACTTCTGGATCAGATCACAGATGATCATAGTGATTCACAGCATCTAAATTAAAGGCTGTTAGTCTCAGATGAGAAACGGGTGAGTTCCTCTCTGTGGTTCAGTTGGTAACGTTAGCATTGTTATCCTGGTAAATCTGATTAATGTAAAATGTCCTAAAGTTTAAATCGCTGCTGCTTGTAAGGTTGAAGATGAATATCTGAATAATCAGCCTGGAGTTTAAGGGGTTAACCAAACCAAACAGTACAAACGTCATTTTTAAACCTTAGTTTTCATTCTACACAGTTCATCCTTTCTGTAAGAACACTCATTCCCTGCCGCTCCTCCTTAGAGGAGGCTGAGTTAGTAGCAGCACTGATAATTCTGTGTATTTGGGAGAAAAAAGAGAAGAAGACATGAAAGCAGCCATGGATGAATGCTACTTGGATTTAATCTTTCTTTCCGTCTCGCTTGCTCTTCCAGTACACTGTGTTGATCGTTTTCTCTGGGAAGAGCGTGAAAACGCATGCGTGCGGGGCAGGGGAACGAGGGGGAGAGAAAACGAAGCCTATTCTGATCATATAGGAAGAGGAGAGAGGTGGGAGAAATGGGTGGAATATAATCAGCCTGCCCTCCCTAATGTACACAGTAATCTAATGAAATTCGGATAGACCTTTAGAGGCTGATAAAGAAAGGCTAGCAATGCTGCTGCCCAGGCCTGAGCTCTCTCTGTGCAGATAAGCAGACTAAAAAAGGTATTTTGCCTGTGAGTCAGTGACCTCTTAGGTAAGCTGTGCAGGGGCAGAGAGACTGAGAGGAGGTACAGGGATTTTGGAAGGCATTGTATACATTCACATGCTATAGCTCAGCCAGTTTACCTTGAAAAAATACTTAATCTGTCTGTATGCTGCATACAGTCAAATGCCACTGAGAGGGGTTTCGATTCCCCATCTGAGGGACTACCCCATGCTATGCTATTAAATGTCCCTGAGCAAGGCTCCTAAAGTTCCGATATTACTGTCAGTCTTTTTGCATTGTCTGCACTGCACTATATACAGTATATGGTCTTGTCTTGTTTAGCACTGTGCTGCACTTCTAAAATATATGGTTTTCATGATGATGCTCTGGTGGTATGCCAGTAAAGCTGAATCATATTGAACTGTAATATTCATAATGCCTTCTGCCTTGAAAGATCGGACATCGGACACATCTGTGCAACCTAATTGATTGCCAAGGACAATCATTTTATGAACTGACTTAAAGGGTTGGCGCTATCAAGAGGAGGTCATAAATTTGATCCCTGGCAATTCCATAGCACTCCAGGAGCCTGGAGTCCAATGTAGGCAAGCAAACAAATAGTGGGCAAAATATCAGTGGAAACTTGTGGTGTTAATTCCTATCATATGAAACAAGTAAATGCACAGTCCTTTTTTCTTTAGTGTTAGCTTTAATAGCTGTTTTCTTGCCAGTCTAGAAGAAACGTTGCAAGTTCAGCAGCAAACTTCATCCCCTACCTCACCAAGAGCATCTCCAGCGGTGCAGAGCAGTGTCAATGTTAACTCTTGTTTTGCTTATATTTATCACATACATTTATTATATTCATCATGTCTTTTATTTGCTGCTGGACTTGGATTCTTGCCTAAAGTGGGCGATGGGTGATATTGGTCGCTTGCCAAAAGCTTCATCCATTGCTGCAGTTACAGTCATTTCATTGGCTACCTGTCCTTAAATGATCTAACCTGGAGCAGAACCTTCAACATGATTAGGTTAGAATACGCCCTCAGGTTAGCAGTGCTACTTCTTCATCCCTTTTATTATTGGACTTATGGCGGTCTTGACACTACAGTGACTAAATATTGCCTCTCAAAGTGCAAAGTGACACTAGGAGTCAGGACTAGTTGTTTAGCTTGCTAACAGTAGATTCATATCTGTTAGCATGCTAGCTAAACTCAATATGCAGGTGTTTCTGGCCATCCTTTCACTGTAAGAAGACACCTCAGCACTATGGGTCTCAAAAAATGTGTAGCTATCAAGAAGCCCTTACTGAGAAAAGGAAATAGACAAAGAAGAAGCTTTACAAATCAAACAAAGAAGCTGGTGTTCTCAGGACAATGGACTGGTCACTCCAGAGTCCAGACCTCAGCATCACAGGATATGTGTGCGATTATTTGGATTGCGAAAAGCCGGAAATGCAGCTTCTAAGACTTCAGAGAGGAAAAATGCCCCTGTAGATTTCTGAAAGCGAGTCTCCTGAAAAGAATGGAACCTGTAATGATGGCAAAGGCAAATGTGAGGAAACAAGGGAAGAATTTATGGTCATTTGTTTGTGGTCATTGAGTTTTCACAGGTTTCTATCTGACCATACATGGATATCAGAAAAGCTTAACGCTGTTTGAAAGATGGATAAAACTTCATAAGAACAGCATTGCTAAGATTTTCTCTCATGCCTGCCTCGGCCTTGTAGTTTCATATTTGAGTTATCATGTATTTCAAATGGCCCTGCGATGGACTGGCAGCCTGTCCAGGGTGTATCCTGCCTTACAACCTTTGAGAGCTGGGATAGGCTCCAGCACCCGGCGCGACCCAATAGAATTAAGCGGGTAAGAAGATGAGAGAGATGTATTTCAAATCTGTACATGATCCAGCAACTGCCCATTGGCTTCAATTATAAGTGAGTTCATAGTTCTGCTATTTTAGTAGACCGGGGAAATGTGACAAAATGATTGTCTGTGGTACCTGACAGCATAATACAGATGCAGCAGATCGGGTTAAAAGATGCTAGAGTATTCGTTTAAGATGGATGAGTGGATCAGTGTATTGTTTGAGGCCGCCCAGACCTGGAGGTCGATGCCAAAGCCGTAGGCTGAGAGCTGGAGGTGGACATGGGCTGCGTTCACCAGCTCAGTGTGTGTAACGTGTTTAACAGCAGCATGCTGATCTCTCCAATATTCATTAACCTGCCACAGAGCTGGGGGGGCATGGGGCACAGGGGCGCACGGCAATCACAGAACTCATTATAGACCCGAAAAGAGCTATGCAGAGAGAGAAGAGAGACAGAGAAAGATAAAGAGCGGGAAGAAACACAAAGTAATGGGCAATGATAGACGTGATTAGTATCGCTGAAAATTACAGGACAAAGGACAACAGCGACATTTTCCCCACCAAATGTTACACCTATTAGGGCGGATGTGATGTTTAAGAGGTGTTCAGGAAACTTACAGGACCTATGTCGTACCCTGAGGTCCATTTAAGACATTTTGCATTCAATGATGTGCCAAAAACAGTCATAATTAATTTGAACACCTTTAATGCTTTTAACATTCATTCATTTATTCATCCAGCCATCATCTAAACAACGCATCCTACTGGATCATGGTGGGATGCTGGAGTCTTCCCCAGCTCTTATTGGGTGGGCTAAAAACTGTAAAATCTTAAAGGCAATGTACAAGATTGTGGAAAATCACTGTTGAATTCAACAGCAAAACAAACACACCCCTCCCTTCAGTGCTTCTTCAGAAGCTCCAGCCCCCAAATTCACAAATGCGCATTCCCCACACGAACGACAGTGCATCACTGCTAAACCTGCTAAATCTTTGTGGTCACAGGACAGAATCATACTGACATATTGGCTCTATAAAACAGCAAAAATAAATGAATGTTCCCCACATGCTTTTCAACTCATGAATCTGAAGTCAACTTCCTTTTTGAGTTTTCCTATTCTACCTTAAATGGTGCAGCAGTTCAGTTTCCTGTTCCACCTTACATAAATGGTGCAGTACTTGCATGCTTGCACCTCAGCCTATTTGTCCAGCTTCTTGTTCGAACTTTCCCCATGTTTTGTGATTTTGATAATCAGACCATTATAAATACAAGGATATTTTTTTAATACCTGGATGTGGATCCTTTGCACTGAAGTCTGTAACCCTTGGACATCACTGAATGCTGAGTTTTCTTTCTTGAGGTGTTTTTCAGACCTTTACTGCAGCTGCCTTCGGTTTGATGTCAGTTTTGTCTTCAGGAGATGAAAAGCATGCTCAATCAGGTTGAAGTCCGATGACTGACTCAGACATTTAAGAGCATTACATTCCTTTGTCTTAGGAAGTTCCTGGGTTGCTTTCATGGTGTGTTTTGGGTCATTATCCATCTGTACCGTGAAGCACCGTCCTTTTAGCTTTGCAACATTTGACTGAATCAGATTAGAACGTAGAGCTCAATACACATCAGAATTCATCCTGCCATTTTTATCAGCAGTTATATCTTCAGTAAATACCAGTGACGCAGTTCCATTAGCATACATACATGCCCATGCCATAACACTACCTCCACCATGTTTCACAGATGATGTGGTATGCTTTGGATCACGAGTCCTTCCTTTCCTTCTCTATACTCTTCCCTTCCCGTCATTCTGGTACATGATAATTTTGGATTCATCTGTCTAAGGAATCTTGTTTCAGAACTGAGTAGGCCTTTTTAGATGCTTTCGAGCAAAGTCAAATATCAGTTTCTGCTCTGTCTCTTGATTGTAGACTTTGACAATAATACACCAACCTTCTCTAGTATGTCCTGGACATGACTAGGTTGTGAAGGGGGTCTGGGGTCATCCACTCATCCACTTGTCTTCCGTGGCCCTCCAGGACTTTTGGTGTTGTTTTTGGTACAATAAGCAACAACTAGCCTGCTTACCAGTTAACTGTCCGGTTGTTTTTGAGCTCGTGAAAATGGAGGGACTATCTAAATAATGGTTGTAATCTATGAACAGTTAATGCAGTGTTTTTGTTAAACTCTTCAAATTAAAGCTCAAAGTCCACACATCCTTTCACACCCTTCACATCCTTCATTGTGATGGAGGCAGAATTACAAAAACTGTGTCACTGTCCGAATACTTGTGGACCTAACTGTATTGTTAGGTTGACTTAAATTTCCCCACAATATTGTTTATGAAACCACATAACGTTTTGATCCAGACATTGCCGTCTGCTTTTTTCCTCTGCTTGTCTGAGAGCAGTCATCCAGTGACCACTCTGGGGACCGTACACAGAGCCAGGGGCCCTTGGAGCCGAAGTCCAGACGAGTCCAGACGTCGTCTCGCAATGTGACCTCCAGAGGGCCCACTCATAAACAGAGATGGTGGTCCAATGAGGGCTGCAAGGAGGGGGTGGCATAATTGTTGGGGGGGACACTGGTCCAACAGCAGGTCCCCAGGTTGAAGGTCCTGATTCCAGAAAGTGTAATTTCCTCTGCTTGGCTGAGCATGGGTGTGTGGTAATTGTACCCCTTGGGTAGCTCCTCAGGACAAACTGTGCCATCCAAATGAGGCTGGAGCTGGCAGTCTGTAGGCTGGAGACTGCTGGGCCTGACTGTTCAGAACAGGAACAAAGCCTCAAACTTCAGCACAGAAACATTCTGCTCTCTTTATCTGCTGCTTTCTTCTTACTCTATGCTTTCAGCAAAACCCATCTGAGACCAGAAGCTCATTTATGGAGCCCTGTAATAACGCTATAGAATGTATGTTTGAAAATAAGTAGAATAATTAGGACTGTCCAACAACTGATTTATTTAATCATGATTATTTTGACATTCTGTTATATAGGTAATCTCAATTAATCACATTTATCATATTAGCTCAAATTTGAGCCTAAAGAAGTAATTTTGTTATGGCTACGTAAGTGGACAAAATAAGGTTTATTGGACTGTATTTATTACAGTTAGTAATTTGGTAACAATATTTTCATCATGTGAACGCTGAATGCTTTTATCTAAACTGAACATGAAACTGATGTGACAGCTAGATAGGTAACACTTGAAGGGTGACCACATAACACATTCATAACAGCATACATAAACACTTCATAACACATTAATGAATGTTTAAATCAACATTGATAAAATGTACGTGTTTTACAAGACATATACATATAACATGGAGCACTAGGTCATTGTAGTGAGAGACATTTTTTCAAAATAAAAGTCTTTGTTTATTGTTTTGAAAAACTATATTATTTTCTGTGAAAATAAAAATGACCTGGCCAAAGTGCTTTGACACTTGTTGTGTAGATTTTCAACTCACTTTTAATTTAAGTCTAGACAAAAAAGCAGTAAAGCCAGGTAATTTTCATTTCGCCTGTCCAGAAATGAGGAATTTCAAGTAGCTTACCAACATAATAAATGAAGACTTTTATTTTGAAAAACCTCTCACTACAATGACATTGTACTCCACAATAATATCATGTAAAACGTGTACACTTCATGAATGTTGATTTAAACATCCATGAATATGTCATTACGTGTTTATGTAAGATGATATGAATGTATTCTGTAGACACCCTTCAACTAAAGTAGTACCGCAAGATGAACATGAAAACAAAGTGAACATAGTAACAGATTTTCATCTGCTCCAGTGAAAGCAGTAGTGGCTGGTAACCTCTTGCTGTCATGTGTCTGAACTAGACCAGATGTACTTGGTTAGTATATAGCAGCTGTGCTCATTTTGGCCAACAGAGGGGGCTGCTGCTATCTAGTAACCACCCCTACCACTTGCTGGCCTAGTTTTAGAGAACACTGTTGTGTAAAACTCCACCAGAAGCTGGCAGCTGAGTCCACAATATGACCACAAATGTCTTCTCAAGACACGCCAGAGATTAAAAGCAGAGGTGGGTTACGGGTCTTGAATCGTACCACCAGGTGATCTGATTTGTATAGGCATACAGCCTTGAATGTAGCTGCCATGCCATCTACAAAGAACACATGATTTTCTGAACTGCATCGCTTTTTCAGCCATCCATATATGACACATAGCATATGTTAATAGCAGTCGACTCTCTCTACAGAACTGGAGCTGTCCACGGGTGTGTTTTTAGGGTCTGGCTATTGTGCTGTAGTCACAGTGATTTTTGTGAATGCTCAGGTCTTGGTAACCTTTGAGACCCCTTTTACTTAGCGACATTATTTCTAAAAAGTGACAAGGAACAAATCTTGTCATGTCTCTGGTTTCCAGATCTCTGAGATCTGGTCATCTCAGTCTGAGCTGTACTGTTCGCTTTGCTATTGCTTGCACTAGTTTCTCTACCATAAGCACCGTCCACAGCAGTTTGGCAAGTTACTGTCATGGTGGCGCCCTTGACTCTTTAGCTTCTAGCTGTCTTTATTGATACATTATTCTTTCAGCAATGTACATCTGAGATCAATAGCTTATTTGGAGTGGGCTCCTGTACTAGTGCTACACTGTAAAAAGGGTACTTTCAGTGTTAATGTAGTGTGAAATTTAATGGCCAATACTCATTTCATGTGGTTAAAAGCATGTAAATAATCAGTATATATACTGCAAGGTGTGAAATACAAGGGTTTCACAAACCCCAGTTTAGGCCTTGAACCACCTGAAAATTGCAAAATCAAAATTATTGAATTATTATATGGGTCCCAGAAAATACATTTATTATGACATTATGCCGTAGCACTGGTCTGCCTTTGGGTGGCACTGTAGCAAATTGGTTCACCCAGTTGGTCCTTCATAAGACTATGAAGCCATTTTAATCATACCTGGAACACCATTAAATAAACTTTGCAGGATGGTGTAACATATTTGTAAATCTGAAAACTTGCCCAGTTCTTCCAAGAGCTTGGTGGAAAGAGTGAATTGTTACTCACTTCTCAAACTGAAGACAAAACAGATCCTACTTAATGTCATGAAAGCCTCATGACCAACCTAGAAAAGATCATTTCCAAAGGAGAGCTGTCAAACCAAATGTTTTCTTGCTACATCATTATGGTAAATTAGTAGCCAGGCAACCAGGCAAAGCTGGGACATGGGAACCCCCCCCCCCCCCAAATATCAGGGGGTATTTCACACAATGATATACTGTATTTTTCCACTGCTGATGTTTATTTGGAGAAATGGACCGGACATTCAGAAAAGCAAATTATTGGCTTCATTTCACAGTGTATTTCACATCTGGGTTCATTTTAGGGGTCACTGTTGTTATTATTACTGGTAAATACTGTAGCTCAAAATAACTAAGTGGGCTGGTACAACAGTTAAATGACGGTAAAAAAATGAAGCTTCCAAAAAAAAAAGCTTCCCATTTTTATTATCATTAGGAAAACATATTTTTAATGTATAAATGAACAGACTTTGTCTAGCTTTGTGTTGTGCTTCTATGTCTCAGACTTTGGCACAGTGATGCCTTCACTTTAAACCTAATTCTTTCTTTCTTTATATTCTATTCTATCAGCTAAACCAACCCAAGACCAGAAATTCATTTACTATGAGGTCCCAGTTTGTAAGGAATATAGGCAGTATTTATGTATTAAACACAAAATCCGATTCAAATTTAGTATTTATGTCATAACGTCCCAGCAAAGAAGGAGATGCGGTAAACAGGGCTTTAAACGAATGCTCTTTTATTGAACAAAGCTACAGTGGAGAACTCACCCAAACTACCCCACAGCCCAGAACAGCACCAGCAACACACTTTCAGCCAACAACACAGTTTATATACACATTCTTTAGGTCTCTCTTACTGCCAAGTCCAGAGTCCGGCACTACCGCAAGGCTCCAAAAGACATTTAGACACATACTAATGTACTAGGTAGCAACAACATCCATACACTAAACCTTTAACCTTATTGTAATGCTCTCTGGTGATGCTTGATATGCTTTATTCCTCTATCTGAGACCAGTAGCTCATCTGGAGAGGGGTTCTGCAATACCACCAAGCCAGCTAAATACATTTAAATATCAATTGAATATTAATATAAGAGAATTTAACATGAATTACTACATAAGCCATTGAACACCAGACAGATATGCATGAAAGCTGTAAATGGCCCATACACATTTTAAAGCACAAGGGTCGTTTAGTATGTAAATGAGCACATTTGAACCATTTTAAAAATATCTAAATTAGATTTAGTGTCTCCTATAACTCCTAGCCTGAAAGTTATGTGACCAACAGGGACAATAATCAGCCTTTTAGCCTTTTACTGGCAGTGTATAGAACAGTTTTAAGGTTGGAAAGGGGCACAAAGACAGTTTATTTTGACAGACATTTCGAGCTTCAGCTCTTCTAATGGTGTTTCTTGGGGAAACTGAGAAGATTAAATGAAGCTGGCTTTGTTATTTCCCTCGGCTAAGCCTGCAAGCTAAATGACCAAAAGACAGGACGTTACATGTACTGTTTACAGGCATTGTAAAGGACAATTTTTAAGGCCGTAGGGGGCCAAAAAAATGTTTATTTTTCCTCATGTTCGTCTCAGTGACAGATATTCTGAGCTTTGTCAAGTCTTCTAATGGTATCTCCAGGAGGAACTATGAGAAGATTAAAAGGCCTGTGCGGTGTGTCTTTAAAGCTCCCGGGGTAATTGTTCTGGACAGTTCCATCTCTCCGGGACAAAAGACCCTGGTGATGAGGGGAGCATCAACGTGGGTGGCAATGGAGCAGTGGGAAGGATGTGTGGGGGGGTGGGGGGCAGGGAGGGGCATGAACCGGTAATGAATCTGCCAACAAATTCCCCACCATGGAAGAGAGAGCGAAAAAAAATTTAATCTGAGAGATATGACTGAATACGACTCGCCGTATTCATTAAAATCTACCTTAAAACATCAATTCGTTCCAGGGGTGCGACGAGGGTGGGACTGACAGAGATGTTTAAGTCGGTGGCAGTGGAGAAAGTGAATGTGACAGGTTCAGGTGGAGTTACAGGCTGAGAGGAGCAGGAGGAGAGGGAGGAGGAGTGCAGACGTTAGAGAGAGCTGCACACTGTTGGGACTCATCACTTGGACACAACCCCCCGGGTTCGAACTCGGCCAAGTCTCCACATCTCTCAGGGATGTTTGCCTGTTCCAATTAGAATAGTGTGAACATTTGCAGATCATGATTGTATTCAGGAATAGACTAGTAGATTAGTAGCTACCAGAAACAACTAGAATAGATGTAAAAACTGTCCTGCATTCCTTAAGAAAAGCCTCAAGAAACTAACAACTAGCTTCAACATCTAAATATGAGTATACTCATCGTCAAAAGAATAGTTGCACAAATAGCTGCGCCCAGAAGGAATCAACCGACAGGAATGAAACTTGGTGGGTAGGTTTGACATTGTGAGGCATGTCAGTGATTCAAGTTTCATGCTCGGCTGCGCATATGACGTAAGCAAGGACAGGCTTTATCGCTGTACCTGACTGAGCCAACAGCCACGATTGTGGACATTCAATGAGCACCGATGAGTCATGCATGAGTGATGCATGCAGACCGTTACGACGACTGTCCTTAACACCACGCCAACGTCACCAAAGACTGCAATGGTGTCGTACCAGACTGTCATGTGGTCACTCAGAAAGGTAACAGGTCAACTTAAGTGATGAGTCCTGCTTTGGTCTTGGTGGAGATGGCCGTGGTCAGCGCCAAGATGAACTGTTTGTTGTCAAGCGTCATGTGTCCAGAAGGCTTGGTGTAACTCCATCTCTACCCCTACTGCAAAATCTGCAGGAACTGTGCAGCTATTCTTTAGATGATGTGTGTACATATTTTTTACAGCTTCCATTCTTTTCGGGTGACTCACTTGCAGTTGCTCAGGGAAATCTGCAGGGATACTTTTCCACACCCCAAAGTTCAGAAGTTGGTTGCATTTCTGTTTCTAACGATCCAGTAATCCCAAACACATTCGATGATGTTGAGGTCTGGACTGTGGGGTGGTCAGTCCGTTGTTCTCAAAGCATCTTTGATTTTGCAAATGTTTTGTCTGTTTCCTTTTCTCAGTAGGGGCTTTTTAACAGCTACACATCCTTTCAGACCCACAGCATTGCCAGGTCTTCTCACAGTTGGAGAATGGGCATACAAATGTAGTGGTGAGTCAGCAGGAGAGGTGAGTCAGCGGCCCCACTAAGTGTGGAATTTTTCAGATCTGAAGCAGGAGTGGAGATTGATTTTCTCCTCTCTCTCAAAGATGAAAGCTTTAAGTACTGTTTTGTTTTTTGATGGTGTTGGTGATCTAGCAGGTCTTGCATGATTGTTAGAAGTCCTGTTTTCTTATATATTAATCATTTTGGAATTCCGGGTTTGGAAATTGTTTTTTTCAGTGGTTTTCCTCTACTCTTCTCTTCCTTATTGAAGCAGATTATGTCATATCTCATCATCTGCTAATAAAGGAGTAACTTGTACTTTAATGGCTGTTTTGACTAAAATAAAAATAAATGATAAATGATCTCTAACTAGCTCTAACTTAGTGTTGTAGAACTGCATTGGAGCATTGCAATACGTCCAGCGTCTAGCAGCATAGGAACTGAATTCTGGTCTACCATCATAAAATCATAACATGACAATAAGCAGTTACCTAAATCTAACAAGGCATAAAATGAAGCTGAGTAAAAGTGTTTTCTGTTGGAGTAAAAGCGTTATCACTTAAACATAATCAGAAAAGGGCAATTCATCAGCAATGTTGTGGTAGATGCACATGAGCTAACTGCAGATGCAGTACATATAACTGAGTAAACAGAACCGTTATCAGTGTCTGGAGTTCAAAATGTGCCAATTTCATTAACTTTCTCTTTTTCTCTTACCTGACTCTGATCTTTCAGGCTACATTAGAGAATGAATTTCTATATTTGTGCACAGGTTCAACAACCGCTTTCTAAAAGAAATCATACAGCCCCGCGGGATACGGGTCTCAGAGATTTTTTCCTCACACCACATTTCACAAGATCTAAAGCAATACTGCACTCTGCTGGCTGGATTGTATAATCTAAAATCAGAAAGACTTCATCATTAGAGCCATGAGCCAGCCATACTGATACTGTGCACAGAGTGAGAGAGAGAGAGAGAGAGAGAGAGAGAGAGAGAGGCAGACAGACAGACACGCATTTTGTTCTTGTAATAATACTTTATACTTTCACCACTCTTCATTAGAAACACCAACCTTGTACTTCCATTCACTGGCCACTTTATCAGAAACACCCACTGTGTACTTCCACTCACCAATTTAATAGAAACGCCTACCTTGTACTTCCACTCACTAGCCACTTTATTAGAAACACTTAATGTGTACTTCCATTTGCTGGCCACTTTATTAGAAACACCTATGTTGTACATCCACTAATTGGCGGCTTTACTAGAAATGCCTAGCTTGTACTTCCTCTCACTGGCCACTTTATTAGAAATGCCTAGCTTGTACTTCCTCTCACTGGCCACTTTATTAGAAATGCCTAGCTTGTACTTCCACTCACTGGCCACTTCATTAGAAACATTTAACGTGTACTTCCATTTGCTGGCCACTTTATTAGAAACACCTATGTTGTATGTCCACTCACTGGCCAGTTTATTATAAGCATCTACCTTGTACTTCCACTCACTGGCCACTTTTTTTAGAAACACCTGCCTTACAGATGTTCTGTATTGTTGTTAAATGATAAACTGTTGTCCATCTGTTGCTGTACAATTTGTCAATCATCACTGGTCACTGCTGTTGACCATATATCATTTGGGTGGTGGGCCATTCTCAACACAGCAGTGACACTGACCATGTGAAAATGTTCATAATTAAAAAATATCCAGCCGAGAGCAGTTCTGTGGCCAGAGACTGGCCTGTGATGGACAGCTAGACTGGCCTGTGATGGCCTGTGCAAACCATGCATCCACAGCTACAGTCACCATGAATGTAACACAAACATGGATCTATAACATAGAGGTTTCTAATAAAGTGGCCAGGGAGTGTAGTTGTTAGTGAGGTATTCTCCACATTCGCCACATTACTGCCCTGACATAGACAGAGTCATTCAAAAGTTTGATTACTTGATACTTTTCATTTGAACACTATTTTGTATACAACAGTAACACACACAACACAGTAAAACTTTAGACACTAGACACTAAATGTTGGTACATGTTTTATTCAGTATCTTTTTTGGAACAGTAATTATAAATGATAATAATGTACAGTCTTTATCTTTTTACACTTTTCAAACCTGCAGTCTGAGGGACAAAAGTGATACACTACATTCAGTGTTTAAAAGAAAGAGGAAAAACAGTCTTTAGCTTGTAAAGCAACTGTGCTAGCTAAGTAGCGGGATAGCTAATCCATCTGAAGCTTTATAATATATAATCTGTAATGTACTAAGACTTAAAGGTGTCAGAATTCATTTATTCAACATTTTAAATTCTTCTATGATGTAGAAGGTATGTACGTATCAGATCTGCTGGTTTACAGTGAGGCACTGCGATGATCAAACAGAAGCCACACTGCAAAATAGACACTGAAAAATAAAATGAACACACATGTAAATAAGCTCGGTCCTCGTACTGTTTAGTTTAGGTACTTAAGGCTTGCCAATATTACCTATATTAACCAATATTGCCTATATTAGCTACTTGCTGTTGATCTTGACAGCAACATAAAGTAAATATTGTCCAAGGTTCAGAAACTGTCTAGAGTGAATTCTGTGCAAACTAATAACTTGGATTTAAAGTAATCCAGGATCTTGGTAAAGATGTGGGTGCTGAAGTTGGCTTCCTATTGACCAGTTTGTTTTATGAACTTTCATTTCCACCTTAAATGGTCCCACAATTATGCTCTGGCACTTGTACAATCTGTGGTATTTAAGGTGGAATGAAGCATTCGATTAAGAAACTGACAAATAGGAAGCCAGTTTCAGCCATCTATAAAGAGGAATGTCAGCCATGCCTGTTGCCCTTGGAAAGGGTATGAAAAGTACCATCACAGCCTGGAATGGAGTTCTTCTCTTAGCTATTTTCATTGCTGTTGCTCAGTTGTTGTATGCAAATTTTGTGAGCCTAAAGATTGAAGAGTCAAGACTGGTACATAACAGTCTAGGATTTTGGGATTGGCCCATTTTTTAAACCTTCTCTACAAATGTGGGATTTGGATTTGAAGGAGAAGACAACAGTGTTTGAAGTTTACAGTGGTTCTAGGTCTCCTTATTTGATTATACCAATGTTTTCCATTCTATGGAACCTTTAAGCTAAACTTACAACTTTAGGTGTATTTGCAATTGCATTATCTAGCACACTTGCCATCTAGCACTACCTGCTAGCCAACCTTTACAAGTGTTTTTGCCTCTTTCCTTTAAACTCCACTCCTTTTACTGCACATAGCACTTCAGCCTTTCAGAGATGCTTTTCTATAATGGTTATTTGAAGCTATATCAAGTCTGGTCACATTGATGCTGGTGGTCCTAATTTAATCTGTTTAGTTCCTGTTGTTAGTCTCTAGTCTTTAGTCTTAAGTCCAAGTCAAGTCGTGAACTCGGATCTTCCACAGTCTTCTTAAATGCTGTTTCTCTCCCAGGCCATGTCAGAATATCAGTAGGCCTATGTGCAAACCAGCAGCACTCCTCTCTTCAGGAAAGCGTCATCTTCTCGGCAGCCAGCAAGAAGCAGTAGCAGCAGCTTTTCCCATTACATCCCCACGTCTTACCCAGCAGACCTACAGCGTGCTGACCTGCCATCCCTCCTGCGCTGAAGGCGGCACATGCACTGCACTTGTAGACTCTGCTCTGGAGGTGGTCTGCGTGAGCAGGATCAGCAGACCACACAGCAGGCAGAAGAAGGAGGCAGCGGGGGCCAGCATGAAGGATAGACCATAGTGCACACCGAGGTGGAGGCTGGGGCATGCCAAGAGCCTGCGCTGGTGGACGTACTGCTCCAGAGAGGATGAACCCTGCACCCACGCCACAAACGTTCCTACCACCGAAAAGACAAGCAGGCCTACACACACAGAAGTACAGTTGTAGTCTAATTGTTATTCTCTGCTATTCAAAATCAACAAGGTGAGAAAAGGGTCCTTTGAAGCAGTGCTATAGAAGAACTATTCATGGTTCCCTAAAGAACCTTTTGTGGAGGTGCCAGGAGTGCCCAAACTTTTTGTCTTAGGGAGTATTGTGGGCTGAGGGCCAGAAAGTCACACAACAAATAGAGAAAGTAGTAAGGGCTCAAATCAAGCATTAGCATGTGTCTAATACAAAGGTGGAAATGATCACAGTTTTAGATCTTATCTGTTGAAAAGTTTGTTAGGGAACCTCCACAGCCCCCTTTTTAAGAGTGCACATGTAACGGAAAGAAAGAACAAAAACTTATGACAGGAGACTTATGAAAGGAGATGTATGTCCTTGGCATGTTTTATGACAGTGTGTTAATGTGTCATGACATATGGCAATGGCCTAAAGCAATAGTCGGTAGTATTATACTTGGATTATGTGAACATTCCCTATATCAGTAAACAGCGTCCAACTTAGGAATGGAACGTTTTGTTAACCAGTTCTATTCAATAAACTAGTTCACTTGAATTAAGCATAATGTATATGTGCCTCCTTTAGAAATTGAAGGGTGAGTGTATATACATATATATACTCATCATGGAAAAAATAGCTGCACCTAGAGGGAATCAACCGACAGGAATGAAACTTGGTGGGAAGGCATCATGATTAAAGTTTCATGCTGGGGCGCACATGTGACGTAAGCACTTCCTTCTGAATGCAGCTATTCTTTTGATGGTGAGTGTATTTATATAGATACATCAATCAGGCATAACATTATGATTACCTCAATGTCTCTACACTCTTTATCCATTTTATCAGCTCCACTAACCACATAGGTTTACCTTATAGTTCTACAATTACAGACTGTAGTGCATCTGATTCTCTGCATGCTTTGTTATCCCCACATCACCTTTTTTTCAATGGTCAGGACCCCCACAGGACCACCACAGAGCAGGTATTATGTGATTGGTGGATCATTCTCACCACTGCAGTGACACTGAAGTGGTGGTGGTTTGTTAGTGTGTGTTGTGCTGGTGTGAGTGGATCAGACACAGCAGTGCTGCTGGAGTGTTTAAACACTGTGTCCACGCACTGTCCACTCTATTAGACACTCCTACCTCGTTGGTCCAGCTTGTAGATGTAAAGTCAGAGATGATAGCTCATCTGCTGCACAGTTTGTGCTGTTCATCCTCTAGTCCTTCATCAGTGGTCACAGGACACTGTTGGCTGGATAGTTTTGGTTGGTGGACTATTCTCAGTCCAGCAGTGACACTGAGGTGTTTAAAATCTCCACCTGCACTGCTGTGTCTGATCCACTCACACCAGCACAACACACACTAACACACCACCACCATGTCAGTGTCACTGCAGTGCTGAGAATGATCCACCACCCACATAATACCTGCTCTGTGGTGGTCCTGTGGTGGTCCTGACCATTGAAAAAAAGGCGATGTAGGATAACAAAGTATGCAGAGAATCAGATGAACTACAGCCTGTAATTGTAGAACTATAACGTGTACCTATGTGATAAGTGGAGCTGATAAAATGGATATAGAGTGTAGATACAATGAGGTGGTCATAATGTTATGGCTGTTCGGTGTATATATAAGTTGGATCAGATGTGCTGGGAGCAGGGAAAACACTAAAATGTGCAGGGCATTGAGAATGCGCAGAGTTGAGAAACACTGCTGTACAGCACAGTAAGCTTTACAGAGAGCTGTGGAGGCGCTGAAGCTTATAATACACTAGAACAGCTGTAATAACTGTAATAGCTGTAATAACAGCTGTAATAACACATAAACTGAACAATAGTGTTGCTACATTGAAGCAAGGCTCCCCCACCTTCTAAATCCCATTTTAACCCCAGACAAGAAGCATTAGAAGAAAGAAGACAGGGAAACTGAATGCATTATTAATAATTTGTCTTATTACCACCAGTTACGAAAAGAGCTCCTCCAGCTTCATAAAGACGCCGGTTGGCCGTTGGGATGCCGCAAATGGTGACAAACACACCAAGCATGACCATGGTGAGTCCCAGCACAGACATAATTCCCCAGAAAGCCCTGTGGACTGTACAACATATTAGATATGACTACAGCAGGTCAGGTTTCAGTGGAAATGATGTCCTGACTGATTAGTTTAGGGGGATCTACTCACCTGTAGTTGAATCTGAGGTTAGAATACCAGAAAGGGGAACCTGGGATAGGTAGGCTGGTGTACAGATCTTCTCTGATGGTTGGTTTGCTGTTAGAAAAAAAAACTGTATCATCAGTTCATGTGTTTTGTTCATGCTAAATGACATTACATACTTTTGTTGGCATGTGAATGATTCATACTCGGCCATGTATGTGACGTAAGCAAGGATGGCAAGGATGGGCGCTGTACCTGCCTGACCCCACGATTGCAGACATTCAGCGAGCAGTGATGCTCTCCATGAATCATCCTGTTAGTTGCCAGCACCATTAGCAGACAGCTGCACAATGCAGGACTACATGCACACAGACCGCTATGCCGCCTGCCCTTAACACCACGTCAGTGTCGCCAAAGACTGCAATGATGTCGTGTCAGACTGTCATGGAGTGACTCAAAATGGCATTTATCATCATTTATTGTTCCTGGTAACCTTTATCTTCCTTCCCAGTAGCATTGCAGTCTGACACTTCTTTCTGGGTACAACAATTTTTTTGATGATGAGTGTATTTAAATGGCATCTGTCCTGATTGGATGTCTATATTGTGCCTCATTCAAGAAGCAGTCTGAGCTAAAACAACTTTTTAACTTTAGTGTAAATGGGCGGGGCTAAACTGCTGTAAGGTGGAAATGTACATGTCTTGTTTTTTGTGTACGAAAAAAAAAAAAAAATGGTTGTTTTAGAGCCTGGTGTCCATATATGAACTAGGCTGTGGACTGAACATTACCTTTTAAAACTTTTACAGTGTTTACTCTTTTATTAAAGTAAAAAAGGAATATTCTAGTTTCTGTGATTGGGGCCATTTAAGAAAACTTTAGTCGATCTACATTATTTTCCATGTAATCACTGATTAATAAGCCTTGGTAAGCCTTGGCATTCAAAAGGGGACCTCAAAACAATTCACAATTCAGTAACACTGTACATTAAGTATTGACTAACTAACATGAAGTGATGCATTAGCAATGGTTAACTAATGTTAATTAAACATGTAACACCTGTACACATGTAAACATGTAGTGTTTATATGCTTACTTAGTTAACATTAGTTAAGCATTGTAACCAGTGTTAATGCGTTACTTCACATTAACCAATGCATTACTTCATGTTAGCTAGTTAGCTAGTGTTAGCTATGGGTAGCAGTTCACATTAAGTAGCTGGTACCCGTAATTCTTGCACAATGCAATTATAAAATTAAATAAATCTTTGTAGTGAAATTGTTAATAAAGCCATGTTGTAAACAAACATCGGCATGGTTTGATGTGGCATTAGCCAATCTAGAGAAGGTTGTCAGAATTGTGGTGATAGGAATCAGACGTCCAAAGGATTAAAAAGTACCTCTTTGATGATGTGGTAACAAATAAGCTGCCTGATGTCTGCAGACAAAGTTTTTAGGCTGAAATGTAATTCTGTAGACTATTAACCGTTAGAGAGTTACATGTGGGGTGTTATGAGGCAACTTAGCACTCAGAAAACATTGTTTTCAGATTTAGCTCTAGTTTACCATTTTCAACATCACATATGAAAACTCAGAAGACGTCACTGGCGGTTCTGGATCGTGAATATAATTGCTGTGTTTGTGTTACAGACATTGTGACCCTACGGGATCTCTACCATGAAGCACTTCACACCAAACTACTTTGAACGATGTTTTGCATTACAAGGTTTGAATGAAGCAGAAACTCTCTAAAACATTGATGGAATTATGGGTGAATCAAAGGGCAGGTTAAGGGTGTAGTTCTTTTTTAAGTTATACTATAAGCAGTGATTCCCCATGACACAGTATGTTTTAACCACAGATTAGCATAATTTTAAAACCTACTGATCCAAAAGTCCAGTATGCTGTCCTCTTCTCTGTCCCTTTCCTTTCTGTAGGAGCATCTCCAGAAAATGCCTTCATGGTAAGCCAGGACCACACGTTCAGCACCATCTTGTTCTTCTTGTAGGCCATCCTCCACATTTTCAAATAGAAGATCAAATGAATCACACCATTTTTTATTTCTTTATAAATTGATGACTGAATAATAGCAAAAGCACTCAGAGTGATGTAATGTAAAATTGTTGTTATAGAGAAAGTCACTGTCGAGAAATCTGTCTCCTTTTTAATAATAGTGGTAATAGTAACCAGGGGTCATATAACTGCATATAACAATTATAGAACAAATGTCACAGGCATCTGGAAATCTATTGGTAACTATTCATGTAATTGCTTTCTCTCATGTACACTCATTCTCAAAAAAATAGTTGCACCCAGAAGGAATCAATCCACATGAAACTTGGTGGGTAGGTTTGACATGGCGAGACACACAAATGATTTAACTTTCATGTGACGTAAGTATGCCATGACTGCGGACATTCAGCGAGCAGTTATGTCTCCATGAGCATGCCATACTGAGAGACACTACTTCAGTATGTGTAGCTCAATAAATATTGTCCATATCAGTCTAAATTTATCATTTATTGTTCCTGGTAACATTTATCTTCCTTCCCAATAGCACTGCAATCCCACACTTCCTTCTGAGTGCAGCTGTTCTTTAAACGATGAGTGTAACTTTTAGGTGCTTTGAATGTCTGGTTCCTATCACCACCACTGTGAACGATTCTGGCTCAACCAGTCTCTCTAGGATGGAGCATTTCAAACCATTCTGAAAGACTTTATTTTACAGTTTATTGGTGTAGTTATGTAGAATCAGTAGAAACAGGTGATTTTTTTCTGTTTAAAAACTCCACGTGTTCTAGGCAGTTGTGATAATATTGGTGCCGTAGATATTATTAAATATGGCTTCTTTTGTAGTTGCAGTGCAGAACTACATATGTAAACTTCACCCACTAGACGTGTCTTGCCTGAAATAGCACATTTTACCACATAGATAAAACTGTGTCAGTTTAATTGTTCACCATACTGTTACTTTAAGTGCTGTTACAATGTTTTGGATACAGTTAGTCTGGTTTAGCACTGATCGGTTTAGCGTCTCTATTCTTAACGTTCATGACAGCCGTGGAACAGAACACATACTGTACGTGCAGTTGTTCCAGGACCTTAAATAGAACACTGACCATATACAGTAGATCATATACAGAACCTAATATTAATGATTATTATATTAGTTACTCTTATATTAGATTTTATATATATGGTATTTTTTAAATAATGTTATGTATTCTATTTGATCTTCTTACCTCTGGAGTAACTCTCTTTAGCCTTGCTGTGATTTTGCTCCCTGGATCACAAGACTCAGAGGCTAATAGCCAGTAGTCAGTCCCGAGAGAAAGCAGAAGAAAGACGGAGCCCAGAGCTCCACAGAAACCGGCAATGAACTGCAGCACTGCCAACCGCATGGTGGCTCATGCATCTACTGTATCATCTTAACGGCCTATAGTCTCATGTATAGATTACCATCTGCCTTCCAGGAACTGTTGTCTGTCCATGTCTCATGTTTGATAGTCTATGACCCTTCTCCGTTCTTTCTGGTACCATCATTAGATACTGCTTTCAGCTCCGAACTAAGTTGAGGTGTGGCTTGATTAAAAATAACAGCTAATAAAAGATGTGTTAGACACACAAGATTGACAGGAGCTCCATTCCTCGTGATGAGTGCAGGAAGTCTCATGTTGTGCTATAAGGATCGTGTACTGGATGGATGTGTGCAGCTGCAAGCTGGAGATGATGTAACAGCGGTGAAAATAGAATCTGTCATCATGTGTTGCTAACTTCCTAGAAATAGTTACAAAGTTTGTTATAGCATTTATCACTGAAAGCTGGGCCACTGGGTAAGCCATAAAATGTGCTGACACACAGTTAAATCTCATGTATTCATGTGTTACACTTGAAGGGTCAGCTCCCCCCCCCACCCCTCACCCCTGCTGTTGCCACAAAGCCAGAAGCATATAAGTGTCTAATTTGTCTTTGTATGCTGTAGCATTAACATCACCCTTCACTGGAACCCAAACCCTGAACAACAGCCCCTGACCATTGTCCCTCCTCCACCAAACTTTACTGTTGGCACTGTGCGTGTTTGTAGGTAGTGTTCTCCTGGCATCTGCCATAGCCAGCTTGTTCATCAAACTGCCAGGTAGTGAAGCATGATTCATCACTTTAGGGAACATGTTTTCACTCCTCCAGAGTCCAGTGATGGTGTGCTTGGTTTGCGCATAGTTGAACTGAAGTCTGTGCAGCTGTTCAGCCATGGAAACCCATTTCGGTAAGCTCCCGATGCACAGTTCTTTGGCAGACGTGGATTTTTACGAGCTAGGCACTCTAGTACTAGGCAACACTGTTATGTGAGTTTGTGTTTTCTACAGTCTTGGGAGCAGCTGTTACGTGTAAATGCCTGTGTTTCACAATAATAGTACTTAGAACTGAATAGGGCAGTTCTAGCACTACAGACATTTCACAAACTGACCAATGGCAAAGGTGGCATCCTGTGATGGTGGCATGTTTAAAGTCACTGAGCTCCTCAGTATGAAAAAAAAACAACAAGGTGACAGATTCATTCATTCATTCATTCATCTTCAAAAATGCTTGTCCTTCTGGGTCATTTGGCAGGTTGGGGTAACCACAGTGCCACAATTAAGTGACTCTGTATTTAAAAAAAAACATTATGTGAAATACACCACAGTATCAATATAACCAATAAATCTGTATGGGTTGAATATTAACATTACTATTGGCAGAATGCTTAAATTCTTGAACAATGAATGTATTAAAGGACAGCATGTGAAAGAATAATTGTCCGGATGTAATGGGGTCGGAGCACTATTGAGTGCATTAATGACAGAATACATGATACCACCAACAGTTAACCAAGGTGAGGGTTGACTGAGATTATGACTGAAACCTTATATTGATATGTGTTACTGATTATGCTAAATCACACTGCTCATACTTTAACTGTAGACTCAGTACAGAGAACATGTAAAACGTGGGATGTGTGGTTTTGTGTTTCATTTTGACTTTTAATGACTACATTTCCTGAATTGGGAACATTGATGTTTTTGTGGGCTACTCCCAGTGTGAGTATAACAAAGTTTTCTGATCAGAATTTGGCAGTCCTGCATATAACAAAGGGAATGGAGGAGACCAACTGCTGTACTTATAAAAAAGTGAAATGTTTCCTCATTCTTGCTTGATATAGGATTTCAGCTGCTAAAAAGGGGTCTCCATTATTGTAAGTTTTTCATAATCAGCCAAATGTTTTCAATGAATGAAGGCTCTGGACTCGTCGTGCTGCTGTAATACATGCATTTTGACAGTGACATTGCCTTGCTGAAATAAGCATGGACTTCCCTGAAAAAGTCGTCATCTAGATGCAGCACATGTTCCTCCAAAACTCGTATATATTGTTCAGCATTAATGCCGCCTTCACAGATATGCAAGTCGGGTGACTCCATGTACACTAAAGGCCATCCAATACCATCATGGATGCTGACTTTGGAACTGCGTGCTGAATGGTCCTTCTCCTCTTTAGCCTGGAGGCTGCGGCGTCCAAGATTTCTAAATAGAATTTTACATTTTGATTCGTTGGACCACAAGATGTGTTTCCTTAGTTTATCTTCAATGAACCCGGGCCCAGAGAAGGCGGCATCGTTTCTGCATGTGTTTGTATTTCTTATCTTCTTTTTCTTCTTTACATGTTGAAGTTTTAACTCGCATTTGTAGACGATTGCATTTTTAATGATTTTCACTACAGAATTGTACAGAATTGTCCGTTGTTAATGCAGTGCTGCCTGATTCATGACAGTATTAGTTTGGAGTTTTGTTGAGATTTCTTGCGATTCTCTTTTAATGATGTTATGTAGTTATTTCACACCAAGAAACATTTTTTGCCCATACAGTTTTTCACAGAGTGGTGAGCCCCTCCCTATCTTTACGTCTGAGGGATCAGCCTCCCTGGGATTCTCTTTTTATGTCCAGTCATGTTATTGACCTGTTATCAATTAATTTAATTAGTTATGAGACGTTTCTTCAGGTGTTTTTTTTTTAGCAGTACTCAACTTTCAGTTTCCCCTGTCCCAACCTTTTTGAATGTGTTGTTGACATCAAATTTAAAAATGGCCATATTTCAGTAATATAAAATATTACATTAAAATTAACATCAGTTTCATATCAGAAATAAAATCAGTTTCAGCATTTGATATGTTGCTGTTGTTATGTTTCTCTTGGGCTATTTTCAATTAAATATAGGGTTTAGATGATGTGCACATCATTACCTTCTGTTTTTCATTTATTTTATATTTTGCACAGTGTCACAATCTTTTTGGAATAAGGGTTATAATGCAATAACACATAAAACACAAAATAAATTCATGTGGATCACATTTAATTCATTCATTATTTGAAAAATCAGTTAGTTTTGCAAGATCTGTCTTTCTTGACTATAATATTCACTAAAGACCAAATTGTTTTCAAGGAAGGAACTTCTGAAAGATAAGTTTGTCAGCTATGTTGCAGACAAAAATGATGGTCATTTTAGTCTCTGATGAACTGCTACACCCCATTTAAAAATAAAATACAAAATAAATCACATTTTCTAGAAATATGGGCTGTGCCTGTGTAATATAGTTGGCAGTCACACTACGCTAGTTTACATGAGTCTCATGGTTGACTGGATCAAGCTGCATGGAAGTTTTCAGGATTTGGAGATCTCTCTAGTGGAAATGTATATTTGCACCAAAATGAGAAAGAATTTCTGTAATGGCTTTTTGTAATGTCTGTTGTGTCTTAGACCCCTTCCCCAAGCAGAGGAATCTGCTTTTTGGGAGTGTGTGGAAAAACATTCAAACAAAAGTCAATCAAACCTAGGTAAACAGTGCATCTCCTGAAAATGCAAGTGAATTATCTACTATTGTCATCTTCGTTAGTAAAATGCTGATTTTGATTTTTACATCCCATTCATTCAATCATTCTTCAACCATTCAAACATTCAAAACACTCTAAAATATGGTTGGTGTGCATTGCTGTGAGTAACTTGTAAAGGCTGAAATAGTCATTTAAAATACAGAGATATTGAGTCAGAGTCAAGTAGGTCCAGCACAATGTTTAGGTCTTAAATTTAAAATCGGTAACACTTTACATTAAGTATTGACTAACTAACATGAAGTAATACATTAGTTAACATGAAGTAATACATTTACAATGGTTGCAATGCTAATCTTCAGTTACCATATAACAACTACATGTTTACATGTTAACTAATGCATTACTTCATGTTATTTAGTCAATACTTAATGTAAAGTGTTACCGATTTTAAATTTGAGACCTAAAACTGTTTTTTAAATGATTATTTTAGGCTTTTGCAGAGTGACTCACAGTAATGCAAAACACACTAATGCATAATTTAGTGTGTTTTGAAAGTTTGCATGGTTGAAAAATGATTGAATGCTCTTCAGATAAACCATTTATCAACTTCAACGTACTAAATTTCATAAGGAAGACCTCCCCTGCTGAAAAAAATAGCACAGGTCAGCATGCATTCTAAGCTGGGCTTAACTGGTCAAAGCTGGTTCATGCTGGTCTGGTTTAGCTACTTACCCATAATGGTCATGCTGGTTGACCAGCCAACCAGCATCCAAAACACAACATATCGCTGCTATTGGAACAAAACCTCAATTTTTGTCATTTTGCACTGATATGCATAATGTAATACTTTACATAACTTCCTTTCAAGGTTAAGAGCAATTCTTTGGAATTTGGAGATACAACGTTTTGTTTGGTGATCTGCATGGTGTTGATCAGCATACCAGCATCCAAAACTCAACACAAGCTGTTTTTGGTTTTCTAGCAGGGTATTTACATATCAAAACCTCATACCTCTGTAATGATAAGTTATGATGTAATGATGTGGGGCAGTCGTGGGCTGGAGGTTAGGGGACCAGCTTTGTGATTGGAGGGTTTCTGTTTCGATTCCCTGAACCAACAATACTGACTGAATTCCCTTGAGCAAGGCACCTAACCCTCAACTGCTTCCCGGGCACTGTGGGTAGGGTAAGTGTGCTCACTGCCCCCCAGTGTGTGGGTTCACCAGAGTGTGTGGGTGTGGGTGTTTCACCACACAAATGGGTTAAATGAGGAAAACAAGAAATTCCCCTGTTTGCAAACACAAATGGCACAAAATGTCTCAAAAATGCTCTACTCAGAGAATGATTGGCCTCAAGTAAGTTTACAGAATTTCACTTCCTAGATTTCACTGAGACTATTTTGGATCATTTATTTGATCTGCTTGTCATAATATGTTGACATAATGTAAATGTCAGTTTATATTGTCAAAAATGAAAATAAAAGGTATAATTCAATTTTGCCATATGCACCAGGAATGGATTTCAAAATAGATTTTAGACCACATCATACATTTTTCTCACACTAGTATGAAAGAAAATGCCTTGGGTTATCAGGTATAGTATTTGTAATTATTACTCTTTGTGTAATAACTTTCTATGAGGCATAAAGGTCTTCAGATGTTCGGTTCCTATCATCACCACTGTGAACAGTTCTGACTCAAAGAAGTTGCTCAAGAATGGTGCATTTCACATCAACCCACTCTGACTATACATCTTAACCATTAAATGATGGGGAAATTAAAAAAAAAAAAAAGTCGGTGGAAGTCCACTTTAAGGAATGGAGGTAGTAAATAGCAAAGACCTGGATATATTTGAGAGCAAAAACTAACTATTAACCTAAACTATTAACCGAACACAAAAAAGTTTAGCATAAGTCATATTCAATAAGGAATCATAAAAATGCACTTTTTTATTCTGCTATTCACATTCATAGATTTATACACCATTAAATATGGATCTTAAATGAACAAGACTGATGAATGCAGTGAAGGCTCAAACAGAAAGGAGATGAATGTGCGTTTAAATGATTTTTGCTAATGTATTCAGTGAATATTGAAATTTGACTGAAAATTAAATTCTTACAACATACGACCACATGGTGGCAGCACAGGTTTAACTCATGTACAGTCACAGGGGTATATACTGATGATCAAGGCTCAGTTTCCTGAAGCTTCATCCTAATAAAACCATCAGGACAGTCCAAACTGGTAGAGAGAGTGTTTAATATGATGCCCGTGCTAACGTTTAATGATAGCGTAGGATAAAATAGAATAGAATAGAATAGAATAGAATAATTTTATTGTCATTATACTCACATACTCACATGAAATTTAGTGTGTTTTCAATATAATTATGAATAAATAAGTTACGAATGTGGAGAGTGACTGTGCATGGATGTGCAAAATATGTTAAATGTACAAGTTGACAGTATATAGATGTAGAATTACAATATGGATAAGAATAAGGTGACTGTACATAAACATACATAAATGTTTAGAGTGAACAAGATTAGTCCGGACGTAATAATCAGTCAGTCAGTGAGGTGTTGTGGGGGCCACAGCTTGTGGGAAGAAGCTGTTTCTCAGTCTGTTTGTTTTTGTATGGAAATGGCCTTTGAGCTAAGATGCATTCGGGAAACCCAGTACAGTCTGGTTTATAAAGACATGTAAATATGGCATAAAAGCATTTAAAGTATATACTAATATTACGTTGTCTAAAACAAAAAAAATGGCGAGTGAAAATGCATGTTATGTGCAGGTGTGTATAAGAGCATCAGTCCACCCTTCCAGTCCACCCTGTACAAGAGCATCAGTCCACCCCTCCATAATATGGGTTTCCATATGTTTTCCATATATCATTTACATACAATTATAATGAATACAATAATTTTACATATAGACCTTCCTGGTGGCATACACTTCAAGCTGGTCTGGTGCTGCTTATTGCTGGTCTGCCATTATTTTAGTTGGTGACCTCAGTGTGGCCATGTTGATTGACTAGCATACCAGCATCCAAAACACAACATATGCTGGCGACCACCCTGCTAAAAAATCAGCTGAGACCAGAATGGAATTCATGTTGGTCCATGCTGGTTTATGCTGGTTAGTGCTGGTGGGCCAGAAGAAGCGTGCTCAAAACACAACAAATGACCACCAGCTGGCCAGCGCTGACTGTTCTAGCAGGGCTATAGGCCTAGAGCTGGACTTTTGTCTAATTAACTAAGGAAATTGCGAAACATGTCAAACAATCACATGAATAAAATGTACACATGCTTTAGTGGTATATGTTTTTTTCTATGCTTCCTAAATGAATCAGTCTTTCTGATGTTAAAATGTGATGTCAGCGTGCTGGCTAATATTAAACTGCACGTGTAGTTGCAGACGGAACGTGCGCGGTGGGTGGAGCCGGAACCCGTGACGTCGGACGCAAAGGCGGGGCGAGTCTATGCAGTGGCGCAAGAGGCAGCAGAAGAAGCGGGGAAGGCTGCTGGAGGAACATGTCTTGAGACAGCAGAGCATATGAGGATTATTTCACCTTCAAACATGGAGTGACGTGGTGGCCCGCGGAGAGGTAAGCGCACCTCAGCCCGGGGAGCGTTAGAGTAACTCGGAGACTCAGCGTGCCTGTTGGACAGGAGGCTAATTCACCGATAGTTAGCTCTGTTTACTTCACTGTTTGATGCGCCGACAGCCGATATGCGCAGTGAGGGCAAACTTAGTAACTGCTACCGTTTGAGTAAGCCTGGTTGTGTTGTCAGCGAGTTTGCTGGGCTTGTTTTGTGATTTCATATCGCGGTTGTGTTTTCATGCGAGCTGTGGCGACCTTAGAAAGATATGGAAGTAAGCGAAATCGAAAGCTAGCCAGCTAACTTGGTTCAGTGTAGTCATTGATTATTAAAATCCTGAAACCAGTTTTCATACATGCATATATACAGGAACACAAGGCTATATGCTAGTGTTGCTACGTGTTTACTACATAGCCTGTCAGACATTACGGCGTTATGTGCAAATTTCCCATGTGTTATTGATACATAACATGAAGATTTGAGCAACAGACCGGTTTTATCAGTTTCAGCTTCCTCCCACAGCATGCCAGTTATCTCAGTGACAATCTCCAGTGGTCTCTCTACATAATTCAGAGCTTCTCCTGGGTTATAAACAGACTTTGAACGTGAGAAACGAACTTCCTTCCTATTTTAGGTCCGGTTTGGAGAAATGGCTTCACATGAAGGTACAGGGGTCACATGCTGGGGGCAAAGGGGAAAAGCAAAGGCATAAATCTGGCAGAGGTTAAAGGGACGTTTGGTGGTTGCAGAAGAGCAACGGAAATCACTTCTGCAATGACCAAGATTGAGGCCAGCTATACATCCTTGATTATCTGTTGGCTGCTGCTTAAATAGACCTGGGCAAAGTTGGTTTCTTTATGGCTTTCCTGACACATTAAAATGGAATGATGGAATGTTTACCTTGGAAGCAGCATCACTCCGAGTGGTTTCATGTGTAATGTACTCTTCTAGAGAAATGTACACTCATCATCAAAAGAATAGCTGCACGCAGAAGGAAGTGTCAGATTGAAATGCTGTTGGGAAGGAAGGTAAAGGTTACCAGGAACAATAAATGATCATGACTTTAGACTGATATGGGCAATATTTATTGAGCTACACATACAGAAGTAGTGTCTCTCAGTATGGCGTCGGGCCACCCTGTTTGCTAACACATCATGCATATGTCTCGGCATGGAGTTGTAGAGGTTCCTAATGGTGTCCTGTGATAATCCATCCCATGCAGCTTGAATATTCTCACACAGTTCCTGCAGATTTTGCGGTAGGGGTGGAGGTGGAGTGGCATGTGACAACAAACCGTTCAACTTGGTGCTGACCACGGAGCCTCCACACACAGATTCGTTTGTTGTCTCCACCAGATGACCCGCTGCCATGTCACTCCATGACAGTCTGGCACGGCACCATTGTAGTCTTTGGCGACACTGACGTGGTGTTAAGGGCAGTCGTCATAAAGCATGTCTGTGTGCATGTAGTACTGTGTTGTGCAGCTGCCTCCCAATGGTGTTGGCACTAACAGGATGACTCATGGAGGGCATCACTGCTCACTGAGTGTCCGCAATCGTGGCTGTTGGTTCAGCCAAGTACAGCGATAAGGCCCGTCCTTGGTTACGTCACATGCAGGGTAATGAGTGTGTTTTTGTGGTAGGGTTGTAGCCTAAAACATATTTGGCCAGTTGATAAACAAGCAGAAATGCAGCATGGATGCACTGAACACACGAGGGGATATCACCACTAACCACATGCTTCACACCATCAGTGACAGCTCCACCCCTGCACACAAAGCAGCCAAACAAATCACACACCTAGACACAAAATGACACAACCCAACACACAAGTATAATACAAGACATAACTAAAACCAGCAACACAACAATAACCATAAATAAATAGTCCTTTTTTTACATGCATACTGTTAAGGCATCAAATGTACCACTAATTTTCATTATCAGCATTACATATAAAGCTAATAAAAGTGATAGTCAGTATTGTCAATAGTATATAGCTATTGGGAATTAATAGTTATATACTATAGTCTAATGGTTACATTAGAGCTAGAAGGAATTGCTCATGCCTTTGTTCATGTTTCAGTAATTTGGTGTGGTTGCTCTCACTCAGCCGGGGGATTTGAGCAAGTTACACTCAGCTGAAAGGAAAACACAAGCCCTCCCCCTGCATACACACACAGCTGATATTTCACATCAGGCTAAAAACTGTTAATTGACTGTTTAGCGTAATCCGTTTAAAGGAAATTTGTTGGATGATTGCCTCTTATTTATTGTACATTGTCTTAACGCATGTGGGGATGTGGCCTAATGAAGAACGGCTTAGCTGTTAATAGCAGTAAATGATTTTTACTGCTAACAAACCAGTCCAAAGAACATGTGGCTGATAGTGGCGTTGACTAGAGATGCACTGGTGTTGCAGTTTTTGGCAGATGCTGACATCCAGTATTATTCATGTACATCCAGTACCGTGCAAAAGTTGGAGAACCCTCTTTATGTGTAATGAAAATGGGACTTTTAACGGCCATGCCAGATCTGGTAGACCACCAAAAATGTCTCCATCTCAGATAAACAGCACTTAGTAACTTAGTAACTAATTCTTGAGAGCAGGAGAAAGTCAAGCCCTAGTCTATTTTCATCTAGGAAAAATCCACAGGTGTTTCTGTCCATCTTTTCACTGTGAGAAGACAGCTTACCGCTATGGACCTGAAAAGATGTGCAGCTTTTAAGAAGCTGTTACTGAGAAAAGGAAATAAACAAAAAAGAATATTTGCAAGTCAAACTAATATGCTGTTGTTGTTGGTGGACTGACCACCCCAGAGTCCATACATTTTTTTCCCCTGATATTTAATAAATAGCTTAATAGCAACTTAATGGCTGTTACTGATGCTGATACATAAACATTATATTATTTAAGTACAATTTGTGACTATATCAACTTAAATTAGGCCGGAATTACAAAGATATTTATTTTTTTTATCAGTAGTGTTATAAATGCAATGCAATTAATAAAACACAGATATTCTAGCACAGAAGTCCAGCATCATCTGAACATTCTCTTCTTTTGATTACAACCAATATATCCTCAAATATCGGTTGGAAATATTACTCCAATTTAAACTTCTGTCTGATGACAGTCGGGTTTTTAATCAGTTATCTGCTGATACCAGAATGAATTCGGTACCATCATGTATTCCGAGTGATGACATAATCGCCCGCAGGGCTCTTGCTAACCTTCTTACAAGGGGTGTATAACTCCAGCATTTTCTATCCTAATACAGAGTCTAAAACCTGAACCACCAAGAACACATCTGATAGCAGTGCTGTGTTAACATCATATTGGCTAAATTAGAGACTGTAGTGTCTCTTGTTTAGTAGGTGGGTAACATTTGGTTTTTTTTTTTTCATTGATTCAGTGAAGCTCCTGAGTGAATCAGTAAATATTTATCCACTGATTATTTATAAATACAGGCACACCTGTTGCACTGGCAGAAGCCTGTTCTATTTTTGATGGCAAAAACGTTGTGGTATTGCGCTATTTATGCTGTATATTGCAATACCTGCAAATTGCAAATGTCTGGTCACACCCTAACCCTAACCGTACACTGATAAACATTCACATAAACAATAGAGAAAATATGTCTTAGGACAACATTCTTATTATGCACTAATTTTAACTGTATTGCTCTTGAAAGTTAATAAAATCACACTGGTACATTTTGTTTAAATGAGCATTGCTAAGAAACAGTAGCTAGTATGGAATAGTGATGCCTGAACTAAATCCTGCTTGGTTAGTACAGCCAGTACTGGTGCCAGTACTAATCCAACATGGTACATTGATATATCGCTACATCATACAGTTCTGTTTTGGGATCTTGTGGTTTCCTGTTCTATTAATCTACTGAATCTGTTTTAAATGACATTGAAGAAGATACTAAACCCACTGAATCCTCCAGTATTGTAAGGAACAGTAAGGTACAGGTCAGCCTTGGTTAGCTATGATCAGTGTAATATTTGTTGTTACTGTTACTAAGAGGTTAGTGTCTCGTCTAATCCTGGTCATTCCTTTCTCAGGTCAAGTATGGCCTAAGTGTGTGACTTGCTTCCTTGTTGGAAAGGCACCTTCTGTAGGCCTGTTTGCCGAGAAATTGCCAAGACAGATTTGCCTTGGAGAGCCTTTAGGACTTTTTCTTCTGTGCCAAGTTGGATGATGCATTGTAAGTTGGTCCTCAGAGATGTATGGCCCTCATATGTCCTCAGGCACAGTAGAATAAACTCTCTACTCCAGCTCTTATGTGTCTTCTGCTTTATAACAAGCTGTAATGGAGGTAAACCACATCCGTTCTGCCAGCTTCAAGCCTCCATGAGCTCTGATATGAAAGACTGTATTAATATTAAAAATAGACATTTTTTTTTGTTCTGTAAATCATTACCAGCATTGTTGCCTCCCTCTGAAGGAAGCCCCTCTAGGTAATGAAATCTATATATATGCTGAATGTTACTGTAACATACACTCAATTGCCAAAAGTATTCACTCACCCATCCAAATCATTGAATTCAGGTATTTCAAGCACTTCCATGGCCACAGGTGTATAAAACCAAGCACCTAGGCATGCAGACTGCTTCTACACACATTAGTGAAGGAATGGGTCGCTCTCAGGAGCTCAGTGAATTCCAGTGTGGTACCGTGATAGGATGCCACGTGTGCAACAAGTCCAGTTGTGAAATTTCATCACTACTAAATATTCCACAGCTAACTGTCAGTGGTATTATAACATAGTGGAAGCGATTGGGAACTACAGCAACTTAGCCACGTGGCCACGTAAAATGACAGGACGGATGGTCAGCGGATGCTGAGGAGCACAGTGCGCAGAGGTCACCAGCTTTCTGCAGTGTCAGTCGCTACAGACCTCCAAACTTCATGTGGCCTTCAGATTAGCTCAAGAACAGTGCTAGAGAGCACAAAAGAACAGAGAAATGGCCATAAACCTTGTGGAAAGCCTTCCCAGAAGAGTTGAATTGGATGTCACTCAGGTTCATATGTGTGTGCAGGCAGACGAGCAAATACTTTTGGCAATATAGTGAATCTGTGGCTTTTGGTAATGCACTTACTGATGTTTATATACAGTCTTAATATTAATTTACTTATTTGAAAATCTGTGGTTGATATTAGAACTGTGTAATAACAGGCTCCCAGTATTCTGTAATCCATTTGGAGAATAAACCAGCAGAAACCTGCACCTCTGTGGGAAGGGGACAGGGGTAATAGGGACCCAGTGATGCCGTGTGAGTTCATCATTAGTCATTGTCAAATAAAAGAGCATCATAAAGAGTTCCGTAGAAGTTGGGCTTCTAGTTTATAGTCATCTTTAAGTTAGACACAAAACTGCAGTTAATCCAGTTAGAAAGAATTTTGAACTCACATGAACTAAGCCTCTTAGCCGAACCTTTTATTATCTTTTCTGAAGTTGTTACGCTGGATGCCATTTCAAGTGACTTGTTTGATGAACAGGAGCTGAGACATGTTTTGTGCTTGTGTTTTTCCCAAGACCTATTTTATTTATTGCAGTCCTAACCCTGATACTGTGGTGCGACAGTGTCCTAAAATGTACATTGTACCGTAGAAGCATTTTGTACAGGAATGATATCTGCCCACAGGACAGAGCTTGTTTAACCAGGTTTACAGGTTTACAATAGTATCTATGTTAGATACAGTAAAAGGTGGTGTTCATATGGTATATCACATCACCTAGCAGTCATGAATACTGCTGTCTTGCTGTGGTTTGCACAAAATCAGTCAAATAAAAAAAACTTTACAAAATTGGTGGTAAATGAGGAGACAAGCCTAATTCATGGGGCCAGCATGATTGACATACCCCTCATCCCTGCCCTCCCCTCCCCCCAACCAGTGGCCAAATAAAAATGTTTCAAATGGACTTGGAACCAAAACACAGTAAATTACAGTAATGTGTGTTAATGTTAAGCACCTTCTTCCCTGGCTCCATAAGAAAATGATTACTATCCATCTCCGTCACGGAGAGTGTTTTTTGATAGCAAATAAGATTTAACTGTCACTAACAATATTAAGTGACCCATAAAATGGAAAAACAAAATTTCTGCACTTATTTCACATAAGAGTTTCAAAACATACCATCCACTGCCCAGTCCATATATGAAAGTAAAATAGCTTGTTTTGTTCTCAAGGGTAAAGAGAGGTTATAGAATGATTATGATTGTGTGTGTGTGTGTGTGTGTGTGTGTGTGTGTGTGTGTGTGTGTGTACGTTTATTATTATATACGTAAAGGATTAATTATGAATGTTTTTGTAACATAAAATTACAACTGTTACTAATAGATTTTAAAAGAGAAAAATACAATAAAAATGTAATAGCTCTCTTGTCTTCTCTCTCTGTTGTGTGCACACTGTTTTACGGTCGATGTTTTAACTTGGAAAAGGTTTCTCTTGAACTGGATTGTGAATATCTCAGAATCTGCTAAAGTACTATTATTGTAAAGCATATTTTTATGAGCCTATCTGTCTAATTCAGGAGAGACTGCACATACTAAGGACTGAATAGTGAATCACAGCTGGGTCAGAACACTCTGTACTTTTGTCATATCCACTCAGAGTCTTTTTAACGACCCCTCACTGGATATTTGGAGAGAGCACAACTAATAATACATCATACAGTCCTAAACTGATGGAAACTGAGTGTCATGGTGTGCTTGAGAGTTGGCATGTAGTTACACAACACTGCTCTTCATTATTGATGTGCATGAGTAAACTGGAGAACATCTAACCCACGTGCTGGATGGAGTGGTGTTGGTCTATCCTGCCTGCTTTTAAGCAGACCCCCCAAGAGGCTAGGAGTGTGTCTGTAAATGTGAGTGTGCAAATGCATCAACAGCATGTCTCTATGTTGGGGGGTGGGGGGGGGGGGTGTTACATAATAGTGGTCCTGATGCTGAAGTTCCATAAATAAGATCTACTTTCCACTAGATGTCGAAGCCCCAAATTTAGATTATAATAATTACATAACCTCTTGCCATAGTTTATGATTTAGTTCATATTTAACTTGTTTGACTGAACCACAGTGAAAGTGTTTAAAAGTGTCTGTGAGGTGTTGGTGTGAAGGCTGTAAGGATACATTGCCATGCTTTTTTCTACTCAGCTTCATCTTAATATTGAGGGATTTTTGGGGTTATCTAATTTACACAGTTTTTCTCCTACTTACACAAGCATCACATAGACTTCAGGCGTTAAGATGGCTCAAACTGTTTATGTCTGTTTATATATATGTATATATACATGTAAATATGTGTATATATAGATATGTATATCTCAATATAAAATTTAATATTTGATATATTATGAAATACTATGTCCCCTATCCCGATATCCCCAATTTTCTCCCCAAATAATTACTTATTTTCCCAAATTTTTAATTACTCTTTCAAAATGATGGCTTATGTTCATAAAATACTTTGACTTAGTATCCCAAAAATAATCATTTATATTCCCTAAATTTAAGTTGCTGTGTGAAAATTATGGCTTATGTTCCCAAAATTTACTCATGTCAAAATAATTGGTGGGGGGCTTGTGTATATTATAGGGGCCGGGGTTAATTGGGGGGGTGGTAGTGTACATTCGTTTTTTTCTGATACTATTCCAGTAGCATATGCTTGCACATAGCACCCGCGCTCACAGAGGGACAAAGAGAGAGATACAGACATACTTGTTTTCTATTGCCATTATTAAAAGAGCTGCTTGATGTATTGAAAGATCTGCTGGGGAAAAAAAAAGCAGCGGCTGTATGAAAGAAGCTTGATCGGCTATTTGTATCAGTAAGCAAACATTGTATAACGTCTAATATGTGGGCCTGTTCAGTCATACAATTAAGATGCTTATTTTAATGCAGGGCCTCCTGTTTACATATGCTACAAATAGCATCCAATATAAAACCCAACATCTGTTATGCTGCCTGGAGGCTGGCTGTAAAGCAGTTCATATGAAAAGTCTAGCTTTTATGCTCGCCCATCTACTTCAGTGAAATCTGAGTCTGCTACATTACCAACATCCGTGTGTCAGCAATAATCAATGTCCTTTGCTGCCGACCTTCATCTCCACAGAATCATCATGGGTACTGCTCAGAATGAGGCTGCTATTTGATTTTAGCCAGGCTCTGGTGCCCTTGTGATTATGTTGAATGATTTGGCCACTGTTGTTCATATTGTGTTATAAGAATACATTAAGTAACAGAGAGATGTTACAGTGATGATGGTGATGGTGAAGTTTTCCATTTTCCCAAATTAGACTAATTAGCTACAACATGCTCAGTGTTCAAAGTTTTCTTGTTTCCTTTTGCTCCTTTAGCACTGGCTCAGTATGGTTCTAGCGGGTGGTATAACGGCTTATCCGGTATGTGTTTCTCCAGTTTTCGAGTTTCGTCATAAGCGTTTCAGCGATATGCCACAAATAAGTGCAGATAACACAATTTACAAACAGCGTCAACCACATAAACGTTAGACTGTTTAGCTGAGTGCACTAGTTGCTGCAGTCATGCTATAATGACAATGAAGAGGCCTCAGACCTTTGATGACTCCCTGCTCTCTACTCCATCATATCTGAAGTAGCCAATTTTGTTGGACGCACCGGTAGTAAAGGAAAGGACAGTTGTTTGGGGGTGTAAAGTCAAGTCAACATTATGTATATAGTGCTTTTTACAACAGATGTCACAAAGCAGCTTTACCGAAAATCCAGGTCCATGCTCCCAATGAGCAAGCCAGGAGGCGAGAGTGGCTAGGAAACACTCCCTTCGGAGCTAATGGAGGAAATCTCAAGAGGAACCAAGACTCCAAAGGGGAACCCAGCCCGCTTCAGGTAGACCCCAGATAGCAACAAACACAAAAAGGATCAGAGTTTACAGCTATATGCAGTATTGAACAGGATAAATGTTAGTAACTGTTAGATGGAAGACTATGATGGTAGTCTATTAGAAAGAATAGGAGAAGTGTTGAGTGTTTTTGAGGCAGAGAAAGTAATGTCTGATTAGTCTGTGATTACATAGCAGGATCATCAGATGGGCACGCAGGATGCAGGTGAGGCCCCCTCATAGCACAAGGCATGAAGAAGCTCTGTAGTAGGCAAACTGGTCAGCAATGCAGGCAGGCAGTGGCACCCAGCTGCAGATGAAGCAGCGGCATCAGAGCACACAGGATGGGCAGTAGTTCCGCATTAGACATTAGAGTTTGGGCAGTAGCTCAGCTCGGCCAAAGAAAGCACCACAGACAGTTAACTCTGACTGAAGGACTGAGAGCACTGTATGGTGTTAGCAGTTAGCAGGGAAACTAAGTACCAAAGGCTCGACTGAACAGTAGGTTTTAAGCCTAGACTTGAAGATTGGGGCCGAACACTGACTGGTAGTTTATTCCAAAGCTAGGGGGCTTTGTATGAAAAGGTTTTGGCCTAGTTTGAAATATGGTCAGGTGCGTTAGGCTTTACTGTCTCATGACCTTGAACATGAAACAAGCTGTGGGCTGGCTGGTACTGTTGGCAACAATGACTAATTTTTTTATATTTCCATTAAATTCTCATAATGACCATCTATGAGTATGCTGTCATTCAAACTATTCAAACTTGTTCTTTTGTTCCCTCAACCTTCCTGGTGATATCTGATCTCTAATTTCTGTTTGCTTTCATTCATTGTTAGCGCTGACCGCTTCTTGTAAATGTTTCTACAAACCACTACAGTCGCACGGTGAAGGTGTAGGAAATGTTCAGGGCTTGCTGCAGTGGCTATAACAATGTGCAGCATTGTTTCTTAAGTGAAATTTAGTGTCACCACACAGACTTCCTGTTTTTCTCAGAGCAAGAGCTAAAGCAGTAAAAGTAGCTTTGATGTCTGCTGCCTCTCCACCTGGTACTTGACAGGATCTCTTACAGAAGTTTCAGCTTTGGTGCAAGCAAAGAGGAACTACGGCTTACTGGAGTGAAATAGCCTCTGCCTGCCAGAGAAAGCTCTGCTTCATCACTGGTCACTTTCCGCTTACCAGACGGATCGATCAGTGCAGTTTCCCGATGGCCACTTATATTAGGACCCCCTAAAATGGTTTAGTCAATATGTAGCCTGATGGCTCTCATCTACACATTGATCTCAGTGCAGCATATTGGGGGATGTAGTTCACTATGAACAAAGTGCCTTAGATATGGTTGGATGATGTTATCTCCTATAATTAACAAAACGTCACAATTCAGATGTGTGTGCACATTTTCCTTGCGTTTTCAGGGGGGGAAAATGGAGCCTGACTGATGTATTGATTGGACAATAAAATTAGTAGGGCTGCCCTCTAGAAGTCGACGAGTCGAATCGTCAGTCGGAGACCCTTTAAGTCAACTGAGAACCTTCAAGTCGACTGACAACAGTGACGAGGTTTTTTTTCCCGTAAAACAGACAAAAGCTTACAAAATGCACAAGAACTTTAATAATTTAAAAAGACATTTTAATAATTATTAAAAGGGGAATAATAAATATATTTAAGTTCTAGCTGGGCTATGACGCATGCTTGCTAAAAAATTAAATCCACGTGACAACGTGCGCTGGCGGTTCACCGTTGAAGGGAGCTAAAGCTGTGAAGCTGAGAAACACGGGTGGAACGATGTCTCAGAAAAAGTCTGGAGGAGCTTTTGAAGAAGAGAATCCAAACAAATCAAATCTAATTCTGCTCATCATTTAGTCAGACATCGAACACTGCTTCAAACGAGTGAGTTGACTTTCGTTTTAGACATAATGACTGTTTGCGGTGAAGGAAAAACGGACCGAAGACATTTGTTTTATTATAATTCCATTATTTTAGAACCTAAATTACAGATATTTTTATTTATTCGTTTACAGCTAAGGTTATGTTTATTTAAAGATAAGTACAGTCACTTAATATGCCCGCCGATAAACGAGAAATAATTATTTCAGTGCGGGTAATATAATAATTAAACGGTTCAGCTCTACCGTTCTTCTTCCATTCTTCCATTCATTCATCTAAAAATAATTTAAATATTGACTAATTTGGTTTTATTTAGGAGTTCATTATTTATGAGAGATGAAAGATGAAGGGTCATCCTACTGAAGAAGCTGTTAAAAGTGAAATTATAAAGACAGGCTAGAAGCGCTAATGTTTAGCATAAATACGTGCTCGCTGCCGGACGCTATATTCTGTAATTAAATCAGGCTCCAGATCGTTCATCATATGCCACGTCTCTTTTAGTTCAAAAATATGTTCCTGTGACTTTCTAAATGAGGAGGACATCAGATCTGAAACGTATGCAAATTGATTTATCGATTACTAGATAATGTATATGGAGAAAAAACATGAACGAATAGTCGAATCGTCGGCCAGGATGAGCGAATCCAATTCGACTGACAAAATCGGGTACAGAGTCGGGTACAGCCCTAAAAATTAGCCAATACTGACATCCTCAGATTTATCACTAACTTCAAAAATGTTTTTTGTAAAGGAGTGGCTTGTTTCACAACTCCATTTACATCTGAAGTTAGTTCTCATGTACCGTGTTGGGCTTTCCCATCTGCTCCTTCTGGAACACAAAAAAGTTCTTTCAATAAAGAGAACTGATGAAAATGAAGAGAAGTTAATTAACAGAAGCCAAGAAAACTACTAAGAATTCTGTAAGCTCTGGTGCCACAGTAGTGAGATTTTCCAGCTTAAAGGCTAGGAAAGCCCCTTTCTGAAGTTATATCCTGAAGGTAGGAGGAACTTTTGAAAAACCACTACTGCTTTGTGTGGGTTACTGGGGGTGGGCTGTTGAAATGTGTGAAACATATCTTACAGCGGATTAATTTTTTAACAGTTTTTTTTAACAAAGCTTGAGCTTTGACTGGAAACTCTGAGTGGTCATAATTCTATGAAGTTAAACCATTATTAGCCAGTTAACCAGATTTAAAGTGAAGTTTTCATTCCGGAGTGGCTGAATGTTATCTTATTCCTCTTTCGGCAGTTTCCAATTCCAATTTTCCGTTCCACCTTAAATGATGCAGTAGATACCTAAAGAGTGCACAGGCACAATAATGTAACTGCAGCACCGTTTAAGGTGGAACGGAAAACTGAAATTGGAAAGTGGTGAGTAAGTCTAATTCAGCTTTCAGAAAGGGGAACAAGATAACATTCAGCAACTCCAGGGAAACTGTGGGCAATTTTTTGGACAATTTGAATGAGAAGCAAGTAAAAAATGCTTTTGTTCTGTAAAAAAATATTATTTACTGCTGTTTTTTATTTGTTACTTGTTTTGAATCCATGGATGTTGCAGCCCTAATCCTGAAAAATATAAGAGTTTATTCTTTTTTCCATAGTAGAGCAGTGTCCAGGCAAGTGTGTGAGGCAAACACATTGGCCACATTTTATCAGCAGCTGGTGTGCAGCATTTCAGTGCTGTAAAGCCATTGTACTCCAGCGTAATGTGCGTTTCCTTTAGAATGTCCCTTGAGCCAATTACAACTAAATAAAACCCAGAGTCGACAGAGTCAATGCGTGCTGGAGTCGAAGAATCAACTCTGTACCACTGGTCTAGATGTCTTACCTGTTTGGTTCCCTTTTCTCTGGCTAAAGGGGTGAAAAACATGTATCTGGCCTCCATTTTATGGCTTAAAAAGTGAATCACTGTTTCCTTTGTGATTTTGTTCATCAGGAGCTTGGCTAACAGAATTGGTTGACCCCAAAGGAATCCTCAGTTGTTGTATAATGTATTTTGCATAATGCATTCTGGGTAATATAGTGAGATTTATTGGAGGTAACCTTTAAAATCAACAAAAATGGCACCCCATACATGTGTGTTTTTGGTCACAGAGGTTAAGCTTAGGGTTAGGTTTAGGCAATTCTTATTACTAGGGATGTGTCGATACTGATATAGTACTGGGCATCGGCTTAATCCCATGCTGGCCTACTCGTGCTCATGAAAATGCACCAGTAACAATGTCCGATCCCACCTGACATCATGTGACAAGCTTATTGAGCGCTACAGCACTAATGAACAGGTAACTCAAGCTGGCAGTAAACAAGGGTCTGCTCTCACAGCAAAGTATTTCTGGTGGTCACCATGGTTGTCAGGCACTAACAGGTGTGATTTTTACCCCATTTTCAAAACAGTCACAACCACTTCCCCAATATGGGTGGACACACGTAGGCTAGCAAAATGGAAGTGAAAAAGTCCTTACATGCCAACTCAGTTTGACTGAACTGAAGTATAAAATGTGGATTATTTTAATTCTCTGGGTAAAATATGCTGAAGAGAGACTTATTGGGTATTGTCCTACCCATGTACATAACTACCTGCTTATAGTTTCAGCGCACAGGGTGGTACAGGTTGGCAGAGCCGTTTCTCAGCATGCTTGCTCAATCTCACGAGTGCCGCGTGTTATTTTGAATGAAACAGCTGTCTTGATAATTGCCTGTAAACAAAGCTGTCTGGAGAGACTGCCTTTCTCGTAGCATGTCAATTGGGCAGAGCCTTTCGCATGTACAATCATCATCAAAAAGAAGTAGTTCCACCCAGAAGGGAGCGTGGGATTGCAGTGCTATTCGGAAGGAGTTTACCAGGAACAATAAATAATGAATAATTTAGACTGATATGGTCAATATTTATTGAGCTACACATACAGAAGTAGTGGTTGTCAGTATGGCGTTGGGCTGCAATGTTGTGAAGACATCTTGGCTTGGAGTTGTAGACACCTAATGGTGTCCTGAAATAATCCATTCCATGCAGCTGGAATATTCTTACACAGTTCCTGCAGATTTTGTGGTAGGGCTGGAGGTGGAGTGACACCAGGAGTGACACCATCTTGGCATTGACCACGTTGCCTCCAAACATTTGCCTCCACACATGTGTCTGTCGTCTCCACGTCTCCGCTGCCATGCTGAGTCACTCCATGACAGTCTGGCACTACATCACCTGCAGTCCTAGGTGACGTTGACGTGGAGTTAAGGGTACTACTCTTAATGTGCATGTAGTCATGGCGTTGTGCAGTCATCTGCCAATGGTGCTGGCACTAACAGGATGACTCATGGAGGACATCACTGCTCACTGAATGTCTGCAGTCATGGCTGTTAGGTCCCTCTGTGGACGATTCATCGGTTCTCTCTCTCTGTGTAGGCCTCCCAGATCCTTCATGTCGCTGGTGCTTGCCTTCTTCTATCCACTGCTGCCAACAGCGTGCTATGGTAATATCTGCGAGACCGGTATGGCTCACAGTACATCAATAAGACCATATCACTTCCTGGTGCCCTACGACACAACCTCTCTTGAACTCTTCCAACTGCTCAAATTGCTTTCGAACTGTTCTCTAAGGCATACTTCGCTTGCAAAAGGTGCTACCAACACAAGTCAGAATGGAAAGCCACACAACAGGACAACCTTATATAGTCTGTCGGGTACAGCGATAGGGCCTGTCCTTGCTTACGTCACATGCACAGCCGAGCGTGAAACTTAAATCATTTGCGTGTCTCATTGCTATCAGTTGATTCCTTCTGGGTGCAACTGTTTTTTTCAATGATAAGTATAAATTGTAGGCTTCGTCAGTATACAATGGTCTGTTCATACGGTGTGGTGCACCACAGAACAAGATTTCTAAAATTACACAGTGTATGCCAGACTTCAGAGGACACTTAAAAACGACCCAACCAGCCAGCAAGTCATAAGAAGTGAGCTGCGTTCGGATGTATTAGTCTTGGATGTGATCCCTGTTGTCACTGTGCTGTGGAGACTGTTGAGATAGAAAAGGAGCAGAGATCAAAACTATGAAACATGCTTTACTTACAGCTGTATAAAATAGCTTTTCTGATGTTAAGCAGAACCTGCTCTTCTCCACTGCAGTGCTACCCGATCCAAGGTAATTTAATGTGGGATTTAAATGATTTAACAGTTAAGGTACATTGCACTCATGTACACTAACAACCACTTCATTCTAAGTAGGCTAAGTAGTTTGGTATTGGCAAATACTAACATCTGAAACGTATGCATGAACCACGTCCTCATGGCGTATAAAAACGAACCTGTTTGTGCATATGAAATAGGACCGAAAAGGAGAGATCTAACACGCATGCTGCTTGAGGGAGGATGGCCAATGCTCATTTTCATCTGAAAGGGTTACATCTGTTGTTGCCTTCTAAAGAAATTATGCATGCTCCGGTCTGGATAATGGCCCTCTAGAAAGGAGGGGTGCTTCTATTTTTCCATAGTCTTCAAACACACACACAGAGTGAGAGGGGTAGGGAGTGCATGTGGCTCCAGCACATTGATCAGTGTCTGCCCGATGGTGCTGAGGCCATCTGGAGAGCCTCCATGTTGGAAAGTTTGTCTATTTAGAGCATCAGCACAGGAGTCCATTCTTCATAGAGCTGCAGGCCGGACTCTAACGCCTCTGAGATGGCCGTAAGCTCATCAGCTGAGCCCTTGGCCGTCGGGCATGTGGCAGTGGCAGAGAGGAGATGATGATGATTGGATGAATAAATTTAGCGTATAACCTAACCACTGCAATTGATTTCTCAATAAACACTGCATTTTCATTGGTACGTGGGGCTGCACAGTATGGGAAAATGCTGGTGTTGCAATTACAGTATATGGCTACATAATGTGGTTGCCATGTGCATATAAAGTTGTGTTTTTCAAATTATTGGTCGAAATGTTGGTCAAAATAACGAGTTTCTGATTCATCAGAACTCACAGAAACTTCTAGCTTGGCTGAATACTCATCTGTGATTGGTCAAGATGCTCACAGCACACAGTGATTGTTTTGAGGAAGGCCTGTCATGGTTAACTGCACTAAATGACCCCAGTAGTGTTTCCCATGTCTAAGTGTAACAATGCCCATCTATTTAAATTGTGAGCATTTTATTAGTCAGTTTTGCAAACAATTACCTTTGAATTTGACTATTTGACTGTTATGTTGAAACGGGTTGGGATTGGATGAGGGAAGAGAGGGAGATCGCGAAAGAGGCAACAGGATAGTGAGTCACACTTTCATAGCAAAGTTGCCCTGGCTATAATTTGCTTTCTCCCAGCTGGGACGATGCCTAATATTTACTTAACAGATGGGTATCGAGAACAGTGGTGAGGAGGAGAGACTCATAGCTCAGGTGTCCTGATGTGTGCTAGGCTAATTCACTGTCAGTGAAGCACTTTGTGGTTAGTAGCTATTACAGAAATACACTCTGGCTATATCGTAGAGAAATGCATTTTGGTCATATTTGATCAGTTGGGTCGATATTCCAGTAAAAGCTATCAATTATAGTTTGTTCTGTCCATCTTAAAACACTTCAGTTCACTGTTATTCCTCAGAAGAATATCAGAAGTTACCAGAAGAATAACTTGCTTTCATTTTGACGTCTGTGTGCAAGAGCTTACCAGAGTGGAGATCCTCTGGAGCTTGTGAGATGCTAAAACCGTATTTCGTGCCATGCGATGCCGTTTGGTGATGTGGGAAAACTTGCACCTCCTCTGAAAACAAGCTGATCTGACAGAAACAGGGCCCAGTCATGCTGTTTCTCCATGCAGAATGGAGTAGTGCAGCAGCATGTGAGAGTTTGTGGCCTGTTCTTACATAACCACTTATCCAGTGCTAGACCGACAACAGCTGGAGTTATACTTGTCTGTGCCTCACAAGGCTCAGGTGCTTCTTTTACTGAACCCCATGCTTTACAGCATGCAAATCTTGTTGTGTAGGTTGAAATGGTTGAACAAAATGATTTGTTTGTGGTTTGCCATGTGACTACAGCAGCTGTGAGTTCAGGACCACGCATCCATGCAAAATGAGCCATGAGTCATGTGTGACGCGTCCTCTGTAAATCAGAAGGAGAAAAGGGAAGCTAATGCACTTTATTTTTAAAGTATTTTTAAGGATGTGCCTTTTTGTTTTAGCGTTTTCTTTTTTTTCCTCTATTCCTTGAGTCGTCTCTTGCTTTCACACTTTTGGTCCCATAGCAGACCGTGTCTTGAGTAGGAAGTTACCACCATGGTTGTTTTGACTGTGGAAACGGGCATTAATTTTCATATGAAACCATGCAACATCCCCTCCCTTTTACTATTATGAAATACTGAAGGAATCGTTCTGCCATAAGGCTAAGTTATGCACTTTTCCTCCTAATCAACTGCATCCAGTTAGCCCTTAGAGGTACACTGGAGATATGAGGTTACCGTGGCTACTAGTAAATGAAAATCATCTTACAGTAGACTAAAGCCCTATTGGGATGGGATTAGTTGTACATGGGGAGGTGGAGTAATGTCATTTTGCTCCAGGATCTCTGTAAAATTTATGACCGATTTGCACAGGATAAGAAATCTCAACATAAATGACTGGGAATAAGATGGGATTGGCTACTCGATTTACACACTGGTGTCACCTACAAATGTGCATCAATCAAAAACTTCCAGCAGCATCCACTGATAAGGTAGAGGATAATGACCATCTTATAGCTCACTTTAGATTAGATTAGATTGAGGTTAGGCTAGATTAGATTCAACTTTATTGTCATTGTGCAGAGTACAGGTACAGAGCCAATGAGATGCACTTATCCTCAAACCAGAAGTGCAAGATACAGTATAATTTACATATAAAGTGCAGGAAAGTAAACATGGCAAGCAATGCAAAGATTGCAATATGTACAATTATAGACACTGGAGTGGTAGAAAATACAGATGTTAAAATAAATATAATATACGTATGTACAGAGTGAGTGGAGAGAATACAGTGCAGGTTGTATGTACAGTGGCATCTCATGTAAAATTTGTGTGCAAAGAGTAAAAGATACATGGCCGTGAGTTTATATACAGTATGTACAGTAACCGCAGATAAGAATAATGCATTAAGAGACTATGCAAATATGAAAAGTGCATAAAGGCATAAAGTACAACAGCAACACAAAGTAAACTCACATTAATCATTAAATTGTAGATAGAAAATTAGCAGGGCATGTATTCATAAAGCCTATGTAGGATATATTGACTCACCGGAAGCTGCCAGAAGTGTTGCGCCTCTGAGGAACCCTTTGAATGCGAGTGTTGTGACCTCAATGACCCAACCTGTCTGTGCGCATTGTTGGTAAAAATGACTGACGTTTCGGACAGGACTAAAAGCACTGGGGAACTCCGGTAAAGAATGGTAAATGGCATTACCCCACCTCCCTATGTAAAACTAATCCTGTTAGAATAGGGCCTAAATCATTTAAACAGCTTCCTCAACCCATATCAACATGTTAATAATCTCTGCTTTTGTTTGCTGTTATCTATAAAACAGCTGTGGAAAGCGCACAAACATTACTAATAAACTTTTGTTTCAAAGCTAGTGTCATGTCTCTGTGGTGCCAGTCCAGGTTGCCTCAGGTCTCATGGGTGCAAGTCCGAGTCGAGGCTTTTTGGGTCTAATTCTAAGTCTTGAGTCTATTGAGTGATTTTTTTTTTTTGAGTCAGGTTTCTTGGGTGCGAGTCTTTCAGGTGTGTGCTCATGTCTCTTGAGTGCATGTCCGAGTCTCTTGTCTTTTGTGTTCAAGCCTAAGTCTTGGGTGTCTTGAGCATCCAAGTCAAATCTCTTACACGTGGGTACGAGTTTCGAGTCTCTTGGGTGTGAGTCAGAGTTTCAAGTCCCTTGGGTGGGTGTCTGAGTTGAGTCTTATGTGCAAGCTGGAGTCTCCAAGCTCTTAGAAAGGTGTCTAATTTAGTTTAGAGTCTCTTGCGTTCATGTCAGATGTCTGATGTAGGTTTGGAGTAGATGTCCGAGTCAAGTCTCGTGGGTGTAATTCTGACTAAGGCTGTACCCTCATCCTGGCCGACGATTCGACTATTCGTTCATGTTTTTTCTCCATATACATTATCTAGTAATCGATAAATCAATTGGCATACGTTTCAGATCTGATGTCCTCCTCATTTAGAAAGTCACAGGAACATATTTTTGAGCTAAAAGAGACGTGGCATATGATGACCGATCTGGAGCCTGATTTAATTACAGAATACAGCATCGGGCAGCAAGCAACGTATTTATGCAAAAAATTAGCGCTTCTAGCCTTTTTAATTTCACTTTTAACAGCTTCTTCAGTAGGATGACCCTTCGTCTTTCATCTCTCATAAATAATAAACTCCTAAATAAAACCAAATTAGTCAATATTTAAATTATTTTTAGATGAAAAGAAGAACGGTAGACCTGAAACTGTTTAATTATTATATTACCTGCACTGAAATAATTATTTCACGTTTATCGGCAGGCATATTAAGTGACTGTACTTATCTTTAAATAAAAATCATGTTAGCTGTAAATGAATAAATAAAATATCTGTAATTTAGGTTCTAAAATAATGGAATTATAATAAAACAAACGTCTTCGGTCCGTTTTTCCTTCACCGCAAACAGCCATTATGTCAAAAACGAAAGTCAACTCACTGGTTTGAAGCAGTTGTCTGACTAAATGACGAGCAGAATTAGCTTTAATTTGTTCGGATTCTCTTCTTCAAAAGCTCCTCCAGACTTTTTCTGAGACATCGTTCCACCCGTGTTTCTCAGCTTCACAGCTTTAGCTTCCTTCACCGGTGACCCGCCAGGGCACGTTGTCACGTGGATTTATTTTTTTAGCAAGCTTGCGTCATAGCCCAGTTAGAACTTAAATATATATGTATTATTCCCCTATTAATAATTATTAAAATGTCTTTTTAAATTATTAAAGTTCTTGTGCATTTTGTAAGCTTTTGTCTGTTTTACGAGGAAAAAAAAAACAAAACTCGTCACTGTTATCAGTCGACTTAAAGCGTCTCCGACTGATGATTCGACTCGTCGACTTTTAGAGGGCAGCCCTAATTCTGAGTCTTGAGTCTCTGAGAGTGTGTCCAACTCAAATTTTGGGTGCATGTCAGAGTTGATCAAGTCTCTTTGATGTGAGTCTGAATCGTTGTTAGAGAACTAGTCTAGTCTTAATAGATGTAGACTTTGCTTTGTTTAGAACATCTACTTAAACCTGGTCCGGTTTGACCCTTTTGAGCCCAACACTCTGAAGAACTTAAGTACTGCGCCCACTGGCCAATACATTAGGTACACCTTCTTGTATCTACGCTCCATTTTATCAGCCCCGCTTACCATATAGGTGCACTTTGTGGTTCTACAATTACAGACTGTAGTTCATCTCTTTCTCTGCATACTTTGTTAATCCCCTCGTACCCTTTTCTTCAATAGTCAGGTCATCATCAAGTCACCATCAAAGGACCACCACAGAGCAGGTATTGTTTGGGTGATGGATCATTCTCAGCGCTGCAGTGACACTGACAGGGTGGTGGTGTGTTAGTTTATGTTGCTCTGGTACAAGTGGATCAGACACAGCAGTGCTGCTGGACTGAGAACAGCCCACCAACCACTACTCCTGTGACCACTGATAAAGGGCTAGAGGATGACAAACACGCACCGTGCAACAACAGATGAGCTCTGATCTCTGACTTTACATCTACAAGGTGAACCGTGCATTTGAAACATAGCTTGTCGAGGGGGATCAAAGTGCTGTTGCTGTAAAATATAGTGTATGTGGGCAGATGGGTTTTATTAGAGCGAGCCTGTTGAGTTCAGTGCAGTAGTTTTTTGGTGTGGGAGTGTTTGATAAGAGATGAAATGTCAGATCTGAGGGTGGTTCGGGTCACTCACCCCCTCCGCCGTCTCTCCTCGTTAAAGTGCGTGTGTGAGGAGGAGATTTTGAGGCTTGGCAGGCTGACAGAAGGAGAAAGTGGGTTTGCCCTTTTATGGCTGTTAGGCTCTGCTGTCTGCCTCCTCCAGCAGCCTGTGGAAAATGAGACTCAAACAAACACATCCTCACTTTTTTGTTCTCCTCTGGATATTTGAACGGAGTTGGGGCTTAGGTTTATCTGGGTTCATCGCTGCAATTGCGAATTCAAGGGAACTGCAGTGCAGCGGCTCTGTTCTGATCCTCTGTAAAAATGATGCACTGTTATCTGCAGTGATGTGAAGTTACCTCTCTGCAGTAGTAATGGCCTGCAATTAAGAGTGCTTATTAATAGTCGTCTCTCTATTTAGCTATTTCCAAACATGCTGAAGGAGATATGGAATGCGAATATGGTCATTGGGGTCATTATTTGCCATTAGGCTTTCCAGGAAGTGTTTTTGTAGGGGCCATTGTAAGAAATCTGTGGCCCTTTAGTGGCAGTAATTCATTAGAACAATATTTCAGCTAGGGATGCACCGAAATTGTTTGGCAACCAAAATGGGTTGGCAACCAAAATTGTTCAGCCAAAAATGGCGAAAAAACACTTTCGGTGTTCGGCCAATTAAGTGAAAAGACCGAATAATTTATACTAAGCAATGACGTTTTTAATGCCGCTGTTAACTTTTACTGGTTTCCGGATGTAGACGGGAACACGAGTGTTACTTTGTTCGAGCCAAACAGAACTCCAGAAAGAGTAAATAACAGAACAGAGCTGCTACAGCAGTTACAGCAAGACAACAGCTTCCCAGTGCACGCACAGACACAAACGCACTCTCTCCATCTCTCTCTCTAGCACACGTACCTTTTCTCTCTTGCTCGTTCTCACTGCACATGCCTGCACCTTCCTTAAAGAAACACAAAATCCAGTTTTACAACAACGTGGAGCATGGAGTGAACCAAGAAAACCAAGACAAATATACATCCCAGACAACAAATTTGTTCTAGCCCAAATCTGGCCCACATCCCCCATTTTCAGATATCAGGTTAATGGCACTTGGGTGGACTGCTCCAGTAGCAAGATGTGGGCCACATGTGCACCACATTAGTGCTGCGCCTCAGCCAAAAGTAGGCAACTCTGCCGTATGTGTGCCAAAAGTAGACCGGATCTGTTTTGGGACAGGTGGGCCAAATCCATGTTATAAATATATCGTCCACCTTTGGATCACAACAGATTGCCAGTGCCAACAGTGGGCCAGAACTGCCATAGTCAGATGTGGTCCCTTGCTATCTGGGATTTAGCCTGTGTAATTTATGCATTATGCAATTTATAGTGAAAAAGTGGCAAAATTAATGAAACACTGAAAATCCATGTTTGGTATTACAAATGTTTAATTTTGTTCGGCCAAAACTTCGGTTTTACTTCTGTGCGTGCCGAATCTCAGCATTTTTCAACTTTGTCTCCATCTGTGACATCTATATCCTGTTGTCGCTTACTGCAAATAATAATGTCAACATGTTTTCCTGTTGACCTGAAACACTTTTGTAATGGACATCACTGGGCAGTTGGTGAATGTTAGTTGGCTAAATTGAGGAAGCTGCAATACACGCCTCTGTTTTTGACATCCTATAAGAAATGACGTACAGTAACTTGCACTGTTACCTGCAATAATGTGACGCCACAGCTTTGGTGATTGTATGCAATAAGGCATGCTCACTGAAAACAGATTCTTTTTTATGTGTAGCTATTTGTTAACATGATAAAAGATATGCTGTCAGGTCTTTGCCATTGTGGATGCTAGGATGCCATTGTGAAGAGTAATAAGCCCTTAAGTGGCATGTATTCATCAGGGACAGTCATCATCACAACTACAGGTGAGCAATGTTGTCTGTGTGGGCCATGTGACAGTAACAATAGCATATTGTCATAATGTTGGCTTTATAGTGACAAATTACCTCACCATAAGCTTTGCTTACTTAAAGATTGCTAGTAATCTATGAAATGTCACCTTAAAAAGAGATTTATACCAAGTTCCCAACTGGTCTAAAGTTTAATTTCTGATAGTGATGTAATAATTCATTTGTTTTCTCGGTACATCATTTTCCCAATGCTGCTCAATACTGATTCCTATGCATTACACTATATATTATTAAGGGACGTCTTAACCAAACCAATTGAGTTAGACCAAGTTAGCTAAAAGTCTGCTCGGCTGAGCCACTTTGTTTTAGCTTTAGCAGCACCTTAGCTAACCGACCAGTCACTCTGTTTTTGCTTGGAAGGAAGGAATAATATTGAGTTAATGGTGAAGAATGAACCAAGAGATGCTGCAAATAGCCAAATGAAGGTCTTCAGAAAAATGCCTGATGCACAAGCTGTCACTGAACAGCTAAACTGAGTGCTACAGTGCTCTAAACTGTGTCCTCTATGTGCAGAGCCGCGTGTAACAGAGAAAAGTGAATATTGTATTAAGAGTCTAGCCCAAGGACTCTTAGTATTATAGCACGGTGTGCTTACCCAGATGAGGAATTGTAACTTCAGTTTGTTGTGTGGAAGGCAGCAGTATTACCCAATATGCTATACCAACTGCTAGACGGATGAGGGAAGTCACTGTACAAAATCACTGTACCTATAGATTTGAGCGTAGAAAAATAAATATTGTGATGTGTCATATTATTGTATGTTGTAAAATGTTCTCAAATTAATAGTAGTAATTTAAATAAAATCCTTTTAAATGCTGAAATATTTTTGCACAATTATAGTGGCTTATTATTTTGAGGCCTCCGTTCAACCATTCTTTACAAAGTAAATCTGTAGTCACACAAAAGAATTCAAGTCCTTTATGTCGGGTATCCTTGTGCCATGGACAATCAGATGCTGTCATTCATTCTTCAGTAACAGCTGGTCTGCAACAGCTGGCGTGCTGTGGATACAAGGCTGGGAGACTGTGACGATGCAGCTAGCCGAGTCAGGAAGCTTCTCTGCCAGGCCTCATTGGTCTGATGCTCAAGTTTGTCTAAGGCTACCCTCAAAAGACTGCCCATTCCTTTATGTCCACTGCCTTGATGACAAAGAAGGCTACTACGGATGGAACGTACTAGACAGCGGGAGATGATCGAGAGTCTGTTGCTGTTTGACTCGTACATTGCATTGTTTGAACTTATCTATATTACTCTGGTATAACGATTATGATAACTCATACCAGCTATACCAATTCAACCAGTCTACCAGATTGAACCAGTATACCACCCACTACTAGCTGAAGTAACGTCATGTTATATTTTTGCCATATTGTCCATCCTGCCTATGTTACAGGCTCTAGTAGTGATTCTGTGGGTTTTGCACGGGTCTAAAAAAGTTTCCTTTCTCATACTACTACACACATGCAGTAACACAAGCAGAGGATGTTGACACTCACCGAGGGGGTTCTTTAGTGCTGGCCCATCAGACACCTACTCCGAGAGGCCTACAGCTCAAGGCACATCTTTGTAATATATTCAGTATATTTAATAACGTTAGCCCCTTTTTTTCTGGCTCCCCATCTGTGGAGAAGGCCTTAGTTCCAATATGTGTGCCATTTTTGTCAGGTCACGTGAAAAGTGTGTCAGGCAGTCTTCAGGGGATTAGCTGAAAAAGCTCTCCCCAGCTTCCTGTTCCAGTTCATGAGACTCCAAAATCTGCAGGGGTCTCCAGGCCCTATTTATAGCACTGAAAAATTATTTCTAGTTTTTCTCTTATTAATCCTTAGAGTTTTGTTTCACTTATGGCTGAAATGACACAACCATGGCCTTCCCCTTGGCTACATACCACTTGGCTTCCATCAGTTGTTGGGGGCCATATTGTGGCAAACCAACTTTTCTTTGTTTGATGTAGTTTGTGAACATTGCTCAATTTTCAAAATGTGCCGTTAGGTTATGTAAACTAAGCTGCTAAAACAGATGATTTTGAATGAATTGTTTTTGTGATGTAGCCAAAAATGAATGTCTCTACATATATACACCAGTCTCTTAGCGAATAGGCAGCGAAGTCCCAACCTTTCACAGTGAAGTTATAAGGCATGTTTCAGCCTGGAATGTTTTCAGTTACCAGCACTAAATATACATCTATTACTTTGTTTGCTCTCATTTTCAAGTTGCAGTACGTAACAAGAGATAGCTAGAACTATGTGATACAGTAATAAATATGTGAATTAACATTCAGGCTGTTCAGGCTGCAGCAGCTTAACCAGGTTTAAATTAGGGATGCACCGTAATAAAAATGAAGCCGAAACTGAACAAAATGAAACGTTTGGCCGAAGGCCGAATACAAGACGTGTTTTTTCACAGCCTTTCATTAATTTTGCCACTTTTTCACAGAGAGCGCCTCATTCCACACTGGTCATGATTTTATTGCAATGTTGCAAAATTGGGGTTTGAGTTTCTAGGCATTAAAGTGGGTATTAGCCTTGAGCAGATGGCGATAGCCTTGTAGCTAAGGAGAAAAAGTTCCACTCTGGTTCCCGTCTACATCCGGGAACTAGAAACTGTTAACAGCGGCATTATAAATGTCATTGTTCGGTATAAATTATTCAGTCTTTTCACTTATTTTCAAGTAAATTTTAAACTGGTGATGCACTGAATCTCCAGCAACCGAAATTATTAGTCCGAAAATGGTGAAAAAAACACTTTCGCTGTTCGGCCCGATAATTTCGGTTGCCAAAGATTCGGTGCATTCCTAGTTTAAAATTTAAACATGCTAGAGACAAGCTGTGTTTACAGGACCCAAACACCGTAACTAGGACTGAATAAAACCGCCAAGGATATCACATGCTGTGATACAGGTATGAAGTGGTTAATGGTGCCATGGATTGCAACTATTCAGCATTTTTAATTGTTCACTGATGTTCTACGTAGAAGGTGTGTGACTTTGGTTGGGGTGAAAGATTATGCCCCTTAACCCCCTATGATTTGGTCCTAGAAATAAACAAGCTGTTTTCTCTTTTTTTGGTGAGCTTATGAATAATTTGATGAGCCCTGCTCTGATTTGCTGGCAAGAAAATATAACTAATCTCTGTGCAATTAATAAGCCATCATACTATTTAGTTAACTGAGCTAGCCCTCCTTGCTTGGAGCCTGCTAGTAGCTAATGTTACCTATGCTAGCGACTTGCTTTCCATCTCAAGAACAGCGTAAAATGAGTTACAGTTGCTGGCTCACTATGAAGCTTTCGATTTAAGATCTACATCAGCCATCAGGAAATGGATAAATCACATGGCATGGCTGCTGCTGGGGTTGTGCTGATGTGGGGCAGTCACAGGCTGGAGGTTGGGGAACCAGCCTTGTGACTGGAAGGTCGCTGGTTTGATCCCCTGAACTGACAGGACGCGACTGAAGTGCCCCTGAGCAAGGCTCCTGAATCACGACTGCTCCACAAGGGTTGTGGATGCACACCGCTTCAGGCAAGTGTGCCCCCCAGTGTGTGTGTAATACATTAGTGTGTAAGTGGATGTTTTGCTGCATAGATGGGATAAATGCAGAGGTCAGGTTCTGCTGTGTGCAAGCACATTGGGCAAATAATTAGAGGTGGAGCTGGGCCTCTTTAACTCTGAGTGAAGCCTGCTTGATGATGTCCGACATATCTGAAATAATCACAAACTAATAACTAGGAATTAAAGTTATCCAGGATATTGTTAAAGATGTGGGAGCTGGAGGTGGCTTCCTATTTGGCAGCTTGTTTGCCAAGTTTATTGTTGCACTTTAAACGGTGCTGCCGTTACATTCTGGCACCTGTAGCATTAAAGAACAGAACATTCTATTAGGAAGCTGGCGATTAGAAGGCCAATTTCAGTCTTGTTTAAAGATGAACATCAACCATGCTCAAAAAAGTGACATAGTCCTCCTCATAGACTAGAATGGTAGATATCTCCGCATAGCCACCATTTTCATTGAATTGGCCCTTTTTACTGGCCTCACTGTAAGCAGGTTCTATGTACCGAACTCTCCTATTCAAGTATGCCAATGCAAAGGCAGTTTTCCATTGTGTGCACTTTTAAATAGAACAAAATCACCAATTGTGCTCCAGGAGGGCCTGATCTTAGCAGTTTGGTGATTAGCCTGCTCTATCACCCTAACAAAACATGGTAATTAATCGACCAGCCAAATCAAACTGTAACCCCCTAGGGCTGAAGCTGATGGAAGTACCTTACAGATGTACAATGTGTGTTATTGGGAATCATGAATAAATTAGCAAAATCACTTGTACAGTTGTACTCGTTTGCTACACTTGCTAAGAAATATTTAGCTAGTTTTCATAACGTAAATTGACGTAGATTGTTATTTGAATAAGGCATATGTTTTTAGAATATTAATACATTTTGTTTAGTCTTGTGATATTACAGGTGCTGTAGCATCATGTTGTAGCATGTATTTAACTGAGCTTGCAATATATAAGTGCAGAGAATGTCAGGACTCAAGCACCCGGTATAAATACATTGAGAGGCCACTTACTGCCATTTTTCCATTTAGAGTAATAACAACAAGTAACATTTGGAGCAAAGCGAACATCATGTATTCCCTTCAGGGATGTCTACTTGGAAGGGCCCTTTGTGAAGCAGTGTTTTGATAGCCTACTTTGGGTTGTACTATATAATGACCGTCTTGAGATTTCTCCCAAGTGCACTATGCAGGCTTCATTTACGCTGTTTGGCTGATATTGTAGATAAAACTGAGCAAGTAATATGTGCATAATCTAAATTTGAGTATAGACATGAATCTTTGCAGACCACAAAGGTATCAGGAATGGTGTTGAGATGCTGCATATCAAGCTAGGATGTTCAGGATGTTAAGCAGTGGTAGCAGATACAGTGCAAAGAGATTTTCGCAGTACTGGATGAATGATCTTAGTGTGCTTGATGTGGGTAGAAGTCACATATCTCATTGGTGTTATGGTGGCAGACTTGAACACACCTCTAATGTGAACAAGTCTAATAAAAAAGTTATTAGATGTGTAATAGTGCACATAGATGGGGCCCAAGAAGTGTTTGGACTCTTGAACCATTTAATGGAATTTATTAGTTTTACTTTATGAAGTGTTTAAAAATTATACTTGTCTGAGAGAAAGACACTTTTAGCACATCAAATTGATGGTAGACTCTTTGTTGAGAAAGGCTGGAGAAGAATTGCAAGAAAAAAAAGCTGAGAGGTGTAAACATCAATATCTGGGGCTGTTTTTCTTTTAATGTGGTGGATAATCATGAACTCAGAAGTATACTAGTAGGGCAAACCTACAGAGGTCGGTTGTAAAGAAACTTCTCAAATGAAACTTCTGCAAGAACACTTTGACAGAAGGAAAGTTAGAGTCTTTAAGTGATCTGTTTTAAATAAAGCATTAATGTTTTGTTTCCTAGAGCTGTTAACCTAATGGCACAAATGTCCATCAAGTGCCATTTTCGTGCTGCTGTAATAAGTATTTTATGTTTGCGTGTTGGTTATACAGAGCTCACATTATAAACAGCACAGATTGGTTTGGCTGTGCCATCTAACAACATAAGCCTCAAAAAACACTAACCTCTTATAAGTAACTTTAAAAAAAAAAAACAGCTCAGCTGTTTGCGTGTCCCAGTTACATCGATAAAACACTGTATCAAAAAAATCCATGTTGTTCTATACCAGATTCAGAACCTTAGTAGTCTGTGTTATCAGCATTTATGAGCCAATAAGCCTACCTGTTTTGGTATTATGAACTTTTGAACAATATCAAGCCAACTTCCTTCCCATAGGATGCCTCCAAATACCTAGTTTTGATCATTTGACAGAACCGTCAGAGGAGGCCAAAGGCCATGTCGGTTATGCCAGTAAAATATCCGTCCTACTTGTGCATATCCTAAAGGAGGTAAGCAAATGCATACTCAGAGGAACATGGACAGCTGTACTTTTTAGTTTGTCTGTAATTTGGCATTTGAATAAGTATAGTGAACGTGTGTAGTGAGGGTTGAAACTTAAACGTTTTGTATTTTGTAATTTTTAATCTTTGTCCTTTTGTATAATGTTTTGGATTGATTGTATGACAAAACTAAGGGTATGCTACGACCCAGTCAGCTGTAATGCTGTCATGTTAACTGAAATGGTAGCGTCTTAGCAGAGCGGATGCTATGGTAAAATACTCCTCCCTTAATAGGAAGTTCATTACCATCAGCTGAAGGTCAGTCTGACAGCTTGTCGCTGTACAGGACCCCAGCAGCAGGTCTGGCCGTGGCTGTCACACCAGCTCAGTGTCCACAAGGGGCATCTACTGACAAGCCAGCGGCAGTGAATTCTGTTTGGACCTGTGTTTTTTCTGATGCAGCAAATTAGCACTGAATTTGTGCAGGCCCTGTTCACAGTGGCCGTTGATGTCCATAGAGTGTCCAGGTCTCAAATATGTCTCCTATAATCGGATTTAATGACAGGAGTACCCTCTGCATCAGTATACTGCATCAGTCTTTCGTTGCATTTGTTGTCAGACGTATATGTAGTCTGTGTTACAAACATTTAGACCACATGAACTTCTGATGTAACTTACAGTGAACAAACAGTAGAAACTATGCCTTGCCTTTGTCTCTAGTTTTGAACAGGCATCAAGACCCTTTAGCATTCAGACTAGAAATGTTATGTGTTCATAACATGACAATAACACAGACAATACAAGCACCAAAATTAATTCCATTTACCATTAGAAATTTTCATCTGATAACAATTCCAAAGCACAATCATTTCTTTGAACTCTTCAAGCTTTGCATTAACTTTCAACAACCATGAGCTACTCCAAGCAGCTTTTTGAGAATCTGACATATCAAAGCTCTTCCAGCTTGAGATTTACACACCAAAATATCCTTTAAAAATGGTGGTTGAGGGAAACTGTCGAGGCAAGATCTGGAAAATCAAAAAAAAAGATAGAATGCTCATGCTGGTAGGAAGGCTTTGGTGTTGTAGGCACAGGAAATATTACACAGCTAGATGCAAGTGCAATACACTGCACCAAATGTTGAAAAAATTCTGAAAGCAAAAGTGACAGTAAGTAAAAAAAATAACTGAAGCTGGCTAATATAACAAGACAATGACCTAACACATACCTCAGAAGTTCACACAAAAACACTAAACCATTTCATGAAGCGCAAGCTGAAACTTTTGGAATCACCCTCACAGTCCCTTGACTCTGTGGATAGGTCTTGAGTCGGTTTTTAAGGTATGTCACTATATTTTTAGGCAACGTACTGGATGAGAATACCGATTATATAGTTCTAGTTTGATGTTGCATTAAAACAAATGACCTGGTTGTTTTGTAAAGCCGGGCCGGTGCTCTTCTTCTCTCTGACACTCTCTATGCAATTAATAAATGGAGATGGGTGGAGTGGTGGTGGTGCCTTATATAAAGTAAAGTGCGATGGTCTACCATATCCCTAAAAATATGATCCCTGTAGCAACAATGAAACAAGAAGGCTTTAAAAAGCTCATAAGATTCCATTCCCTCAATCATGGCTGCTTGTGTATATAATTTTTTTTCCATTACGTCATCCGTGTTGGCGGAAAACTCTGTCACCGCATATTATTTTAATCACAGTCTGTTTTAATAAAAGTCCTTCTGACCTCTCAGAATGAGGTTTGACTTATAACTGAACATTTAGCCCACCTCATAGAAAATACTGAGATATACACTCATCATCAAAAGAATAGCTGCACCCAGAAGGAAGTGTTGGATTGTATGCTGTTGGGAAGGAAGACAGAGGTTACCAGGAACAATAAATGAGGTACACATACAGAAGTAGTGTCTCTTAGTATGGTTTTGAGCCTAATGCAGCATGCAGACATCTCAGCATGGAGTTGTAGAGGTTATAATGGTCTCCTGTGATAATCCATCCCATCCATCTTGAATATCCTCACAGTTCCTGCAGATTTTGCGATAGGGGTGGAGGTGGAGTGACACCAGGTGCTGACCACAGTGCCTCTACACATGGATTCGTTGGTCGTCTCCACCAAGACAAGTCTGAAGTCGTTGAAGATGACCCGCTGCCATTCTGAGTCTGGAACGACGCCATTGCAGTCTTTGGTGATGTTGACGTGGTGTTAAGGGCAGTCGTCGTAACGGCCTGCATGTATGTAGTCCTGCGTCATGCAGCCGTCTGCCAATGGTGCTGACACTAACAGGATGAGTCATGGAGGGCATCACTGCTCGCTGAATGTCCACAGTCCTGGCTGTTGGGTCAGTTAGGCAGAGATAAGGCCCGTCCTTGCTTCGTCACGTCACATGTGTGGCCGAGCGTTAAACTTGAATGTCTCACAATGTCAAACCTACCCACCAAGTTTCATTCCTGTGGGTTGATTCCGTCTGGATGCAGGTATTTGTGCAACTATTTATTTAAAGATGAGTGTATATTGTGTGTTGCCGTTCAGCCTAAAACTACAGAGATATCGCCCTGCCCTAGTGAGTTTTAAACATGCTGTGTATGCAAGACAACCCAGGAATATCACAGGGCTAGAAGCTTTCTGTAGGAAAGGGTGGGTGAAAGTTCCACAAACAAGAACAGCAAGACTCCTAGCTGGTTACAGAAAGTATTTGTAAACTGTGATAACTGTCGAAAGGGGTGTTAAGTACTGACTTGGTAGGGTGTCTCATTTATAAAGCTTATTTTAGTTTTATAAATGCCACAATTATTATTTGATCTTTTCTGCAGAGATTTGTATTTACTTACTTTCCTAAAATATCAGCAGAATATTTAGCCTGGCCAGGGGTGCCCAAACTTTTGCATACAGCTGTACTTAGTAGACTGTTTATTTGGCCCACCTACTATATAGTTGCACTTTATAGGCATTACAGATACAGACTGTAGCCCTTCTGTTGCTGCACAATTGATCAGGCCTTTCTCTAACCTGTCTTTTGATGGTAATGGACCACCATAGGACCACCATTGTTGTGTAAGGCAGGTGTTAATAATCTGGGTTTCTTTGTCGGGAAGTTTTCCTGCTTTTCTTGTCTGAATTCTTGGTGTGTGAATGTCACACAATTGCTTTTCATCGAAGTTTCTTTTTCGGACTCTAGCAAGGAGGAAGACCTGGGTAATATTAGTAGTGAGTTTCTGTTAGTATTTGAATTTTCTGAATGCTGAATTGGGCTCATATCAGATCTTCAACAATGCCATGTAAGCTGTCTAATACGCGTAGGCTGTGTTTCTGTGTTTTGATCCCGCTCCAGAGACTGAGATGTTAGAGACGGTGGAGCTAATGAGGAGGAATAGGAGCCCATTATTGTGTAATAGGCGTCCACAGCAGGCTCTGTTTGTGCATCTCTGACGACAGCGCCGGGGGTCAGAGGACTGTGGTACACATGGAAATATGATCTCCATGGAGATGAGCAGCGGAGCAGACTGATGTCTCTTGTATCCTGGCGAGGAGCCTGTTTGAGGCTTTCACTTAGTTCTGAAGTCATCAAAGAAATAATGTGAGAATGATCAGAACGATCACATCATAACAGGACTTTTAATTTAGGCTTTGCATTTCAAGCATCTATAGCTGATTTTACAGTGACCCTCACTATAATTATAGAATTTATTTATTTATTTGTTTATTTATTTATTTGATGTAAATGATCACTGCTTTGAACCTTGCTGAAGTACAGCCTAAACCGGGGTCACTATTAGCCCACAAGTTGTTACTTGTGCATGTTATTTAAAGAATGAGGGTTTAGTAGTGTTCAGTGTAAGTCGAGTTACTCAGTGTTACAGTATTCGGTAGGGATGCACTGAAATTAATTTTTTTGGGCGGAACCGAACAAAATGAAACATTTGGCCGAAGGCAGAATACCGAACACGTTTTTTCACAGTGTTTTGTTAATTTTGCCACTTTTTTTTCCCAGATAGCAAGCGGATGTGGTTTCCTGCTGGCCCACTGTTGGCCCTGGCAATCTGCTGTGAGCCAAACATGGCCCACATGTTTACAACATGCATTCGGCCCACCTGTCCCAAAACAGATCTGGTCCTCTTCTAGCACAAATATAGCACAGGTTGCCTACTCTTGGCTGAGGCGTGGTCCTGATGTGGTGCATATGTGGCCCACATCTTGCTACCGGTAGCGATCTACCCAAGTGGCCGAGATGAAAATAGGGAATGTGGCCCAGATTTGGACCAGAACAATTTTGCTGTCTGGGATGTATTTTTGTCTTGGTTTCAAAGAAAATACAATTACTAAACTACAGTTTAAACATACTTACAGGACACTGAACATTTTAACATCCCAGCAGACTTACCAACAAAGAACAATATGACTTATATGCATCCCAGCCAATATGTTCGGTGTAGCATTGGCCGTGCTTCCTCAAATAGATGGATTTCATGATTACGTTGAAAGAGTATTCAACAAGAACTCATGTCTTCTGAAGATATGAGTGGGTCTACTGTCGTCATCTTATCATCATCGGTATAAGGTTTATTTTGCATTTGAGACCTAAGCATTAAGTCAGAATTATTATTTTTAAATATTTTGATTATTATTGCATTCTTGGCTGGCAGCAGTGCACAACTTGTTGTAATGCTGTTATGGTATTCCAGCTTATTGTTATGATATTGCCTGGTGGCTGTTGATTGGATGCCAAGCATTACAAGGCAGTTGTTATGTTTTTCTGGGTGGTTTCTAAGCTGCTGCTAGGCCATTGCTATGTCATTACAGGTGGTTGCTAAGGTGTTACTGGTATTCTTGTATAATGGTGGCATAAGATGAGTGTTCAGCTAATGGTGTATACTGCCTGTGTTGGAGTAAACGGTAGATATTTAAACATTTTATATAGGTGGAATTACTCAGGATGCTTCAGCATGTTGAGCGTTCCCCCATTTATTCCTGTGGGGAAAACAAAAAAACATGTTTGAATGCATGCAGTACAAACACTGTCAGACCGGTTAAAAACTGAAAGCATCCTATTCGGGTGTAGGCGCTAAGATCCTGCACAGCTTCGTGATTCTAGCTCGAAAGCCGTTGTAGGAGTAGTGCTGCAAATCTATGACCATAGAGTAATCATAAAGTTACCATTTTCAAGCTTTTCAACCTTTTTGAAAGATAGACCAACATAGTTACTGGTGCAGGGCTGTACTAGCCCTTTGTGATAATCGTGGGGTAAACGAATGCAGAAGGAAATGAAACAAGGGAAACATAGAATAAGGTAGGTTAAGAGGAGAGGTGCAGATACATGACAGACTGTGCTCACTGCTTTCTTGGTTTCTACCACAGACCCACGCTTGTATCTGACCAGGCAGGAAATGGCCCAAATCTCTCGCCCTCTCGCCCTCGCCCTCTCTCTGTCTCTCTCTCTCTCTCTTTCTCTCTTTCTCTCTCTCTCTGTCACACATACATCCCCTTAATGCCGCTCTTTTTAACAGTCTGCCGTGAGCTTGTGTGTGTTATGCACTTGTTTTTGCTGCTCTGCTTCATGTCTGACTCAGAGAGGATGCTGTGGGTTGACAGTACTATATTCATCATTCTCTCTACTTAAAGAAGGAAACGCATGTCATGTTTATATGCCCGCTGGCACACCCAGGTCTTTCACACTGTCTCTCCCTTTTTTCAGCTGCCCACTTGTGTGTACTCTGATATTTGTCCCAAACACTGTCTTCTAAATCTACCCCCTCACACACACACACACACATTCAAATAATCTACTTTTAGTCTGTATACACACAGCCGTCTGTATTCCTCCAAGCCGGGTGGAAAAGAGTGCAGATTTGACCACCTTTAATGTTGCACTCTGCATCTGATTCATGAAACTTTCATATTAATTTCAAATGACGGGACATTTGAGTGCAAACGATGAATCAACTGACTTCAGTATGTGAAATCAAGCAGCAGTCTCCCAGCACCTCGCCTGTTTCAGTAGAGAGCCTGTAGTGGTGCAAGTTGGCTTCAGTAATATCCAAAGGTTATTAGCCTGATTTTTAAGGCGTCAGGGATATTGATTATATCACCACAGCTCCCCTAAATTGCACACACGCAGAGTCCACTGCAGCTTAGACCAATTTCTAAGCTATTAATGTTTTTTTTTAATGTGTTTTTTTAAATAAATGGAAATCTTTAATAGAAATCACATAAAATTGTGACTTTGGACTTGCATAATTGAGATGGGGTTCGTGGATTAATGTAGCCTTTTCTTCTCTTAAAATCATGTACAGGAAGGTGAACTGTATGCTAAAGGCACCTCAGACTGCTAAATGTGCATGAGTGAGTTTCATTGCCACGCCCACATGATTTACATGTATAAAGAACTATGTTTTCTATCATTGTATCCTAGATGCCTATGGAGAAACCATGGAGCATAAGACTGTAGTAGATTTTTTATGTTTCCACGAATACAGAGACACCTAGAGTTTATAATGCAGGGCAAGATAGCAGAATGAGGTCTATACACCAATCCTGTACCATATAGATATCTTGGATATTCTTTCTGGCTGGGTTTGAAGGTATGAACTCACTGTACCCAGATTTCCCAATCTCTAGACAGTAATAATCTGATATGAACTAGGCCTGTGTGAAGTAATTAGATATCATTAATGATGGACAAGTAGCCCAGTGGTGAGGCGATAATTACTGTTCTGGGAAGGGAACCGAGACAGAATTGGATAGGATTAATATACTGTTCAACAGCTAAATACATTGGGAAGTTTGGGTTGCATAGGCTAGCCCACCCATTGATCCATCCGTTCATCCATCTATTCATCCATTCACCCACCCAACCAACCAACCAACCAACCGAAACGTTATTATAGTGTTATATGTGTACCCAGAACAGAATTTGGGTCAATATCCCCATGCTTTTAGCTTGGAGCTTGTCTCTGGGAACTCAGGAACTACAGCATGGATAACAGTAGCAGTGAATATGACATCAGCATGGAGTGGCTGCTGCAACCTGTCCCCCCAGACCCAAGGCTAGGTCTCCTCCATTACCAGACAACAATACTTCTACAAGATCATTAGATCTACAAGATCAGCATTTAGAGGTCTGCACCACAGAGGGTAGAATTGGAAAACTGGAACAAGAGGCTCCAGCTAGCTACTGCGACATTTAAGGTGCAACGGAACAAGAAGCTCGACAGGTTGCCTGAGGTATCAGCATACCTACTGCATAGTTTAAGGTGGAATGGAAAAATTGGAACAAGAATCTGACTTTGAGCTTTGACTGTGTCAAAGTGGTAGACCACACAATATTAATACACAGACTTGAAGTTCAACTGGTTCATTGTTCTTAAGTGGCTCTACCCTTATTCAACTGGTAGAAAATACTTTGTCCCTAAAGAGGACCGTATTTCCAAAAACATGATCTGTCTTTCTCAGGAGTCCATTTTTCAACTCATTGTGTTATTTCTGTATATTTTGTCACTTGGCCATGTTATGAACAAAAAAGGGTGTCAGTGTCAATAGTTGTTAAGTGTCAAGCTCCATGTTGAGCCAGACCACACTACTGCTCTAACTGCTCTGGCAGACTTCATAGCCTGCATTGGTAAGTGGCTGAATAGTGATTTACTTCAATTTAATGAAGAAAAAACTGAGGCTGTACTTGTTGGGACCAATGTTAATAGAGCTTTGAAGCACACAATGGCAGCATAATTCAACCTGCCTTTGTTCACCTGAGAAACATTGCTCATGTTAGACCATGCATTAGACTGCATGATGCTGTGAAACTGACCCATGCCTTTATTTAACACAACTTGACTACTGTTACTACTGTTTACTGCTGTGACAGCTAAGGTTCCCCCCTTTTAGCTACATTGTGCAACAACAGTATTTGAACGTATTGCGGTATCTATATGATTACATCCTGATCATGACACATCAATATCTCATATACCAGAATACCTTACAACACCCCAGAGTCCAAAAGTGCACCAGTGATTCCCCTAGGATTACTCAGAGTAGAGGAGATGAGTGTTGGACAGTGGCCTTCACGCTATCTGTTTTCTCTCCATACTGAGTAGAATCTGTTTATTCTCTGTATTGTTTTAGAGATTTTAGATCCTATGCCTTCGGCAACCTCACGGCTTCGTTTGATCAGAGGTGGAGCTTGAGATTAAATTGTTTGTTGCATGACTCATATTGCCTGCATGTTCAGACAGCAGTTTATCCAATGTGAAGCACTTAATGAAAACCGACGTTTCTGGAAATGTCAAAACCTGGAATGTGTCCGGATGCGTGCGAAAATTTCTTAGTCTTGGGCTTGCAGCTATAACCACTCCCAAACATGCATCGCGCTTCAGATTCCTCGGTACAGAGTAATTAAATTGGAGTAGTGTTGCAGTGGAGAGGAGCAGGTTTGGTTAACGACCGGAAAAGTACTTCTGCACAGCTGTAAGTAAAGTATGTTTCATAGTTTTGTTCTCACACTCCTCATCTGCCTATTTTAAGAACAGTCTCTGTAGCACAGTGACAGCAGAGCTGTCAGTTTAGCTCTCAGCTTGTGTTGTTAAGGTCTTTGTGGCAGGTTGAGCTGTAGTTAACTGTCCGGTAAAGCCAGACATTCACTGTAGGACTTTAGAAATATTGATCTTCACTTCATGCTACATGAAACACATCAAGCACAGTTTGATGGCATACATGGGCTTTCTCTGTAGGTTCTGGAGATGGTACATGAGGAAAATGATTACTGGTGCAGTTTTACTCCCAGAAATGTGCTTTTTCACATGCTGATCTCTGAAATTCTTACGTTGACAGGTGTGTTGAGCCAGAATCGGGTTGCAGAGAATTTTGAGGGGAATTCCCGCAGCATTTCCTCTCACAGCATTTCTTCATTCTATTCTAAGAGTCTGTCTTGAGTCAAATATGTTTCCTTCTCTTCTGCTGTTGCAGCTGTTCGAGCAGGGAGCTGCCCCAGGCCTACCTGCCTCACAGGAGTCTGTGCTTGGTGGTGTGTGTGGCTCCATCAATACTGCTTCTCTGACCTGAAAACACGCACACCTTGGCAGGATGTCTACGAGGGAGCGGCAGCGGCCATGGTCCGTGTACAGGGCCTCCACGCTGGACATCTCCTCTGAGATGCTTGGCTTGGCGCTGGCAGGTCAGTCACATACAGTATATCTATAGGCAAAAGACTATTGGAGTCAGGATCGTATAGATATATATATATCATTATTATATATATCATTATTATATATATATATATATATATATATATATATATATATATATATATATATATATATATATATAAAATCATAACTCATTGTCCATTTTATTGCTCTGTAGTTCCACAATTACAGACTGTAGTTCAGAGATGAGTGAGAAGGAGAGGAGAAGAGACTATCTGCACTGAAAAACAGAGCCTTGTCCTTACAAAACACTGGAACAAACTGTCTGATTAGAAATGGAAAAAGAGAATGTGTTGTAGCCGTCATTGCCGAACTAAGGCGCGGTGCCAGGCTGAGGAGAAAGAGTAGAGCCTACCTGCACTGATAAACAGAGCCTGGTTGTTACTAGTTGTCAGAACACACTCATAATAGGTATCATTTGTACCAAATAAGGGACAACAACTTGACGGCTTCAGTGTCAGTTTCAAATAGGTAGATTTTAGTGCGCTGTTTACTTCAAAAAGAGAACTTATAAATGTACATCTGTGAATGAATAATGGGTGTTTCAGTTTGTTCTCGTTGGCAAATCACCAACCAATGCATCCTCGGTTTTAGGGGTGAAGGAAAAAAGAACAATCAGTAGATAGGCCTCAAAAGAGCAGTGTGTGCAAAACCGACCCAGAATCTCACAGAACTAGAAGCATTTTGCAGGGAGGAATGGGTGAAAATCCCTCAAACAAGAACTGATATTCTCAGTGTTTACAAGCGTGGTTAACCTAACCTACATGTGCCACCTCTGTATAGTACCAGCAGAAACCGAACTCACAGTTTAACTGACTAGGTAATGCAAATTCATGCCTCATAAGACTTTACATGGAGAAACATTTAATGCAACCATAGTTGCTTAAAATCTAAGTGAGGCTGAAGTTAAAGTTGGGCTTGAGTTATATAATGTAAAGCATCTTGAAACTCACTTGAAACAATGTCTCAAAATTCAGGCAGCGTCTTCGTAAGCAATTGTCTTATCTTTCAGTGAGGTCACTTTTAGTGGCATAAAACACTTTGGTTTTCTGGATCCCCTCACCCTTCTGGATCCCCTCACAACATTTCACATCTGAGCACTCTGAATGAGCTGTTTAAATCTTAACTATATCATTTTGCAGACGTTTAGAAAAACTGATTGAATTGTAATTGAAACACTGGACAAGCCTAATTAACGATACTTACTATATCTATAGTGGTATTCAGTGATATGAACTCCCTAGCAGGCAAATGGACTAAATTATAGAATCAGTAATGCATTAATTTTTTTTTTTTTCTTGCTACTTTTTATTAAGGCTTGTTTAATCTGGCACATTATCATATTAACACATATTAACAGTCTGATATGTTTAGTGGAATAGAAAGTGTAATAAGACCTGCCTTGTTTTTTCCTTCATAGGGAACAGTCAGGACCCAGACGAGCCTGTGCTGGAGTTCAGCATCGGTCAGTGCTGTGCCTTCATATCATTTCATCAAATTACACCCCACTTTGCTATTCTCATGCACCACGGAGGTCACGGCCAGTCGGACATTAGTTTAGCCATTAGCTGTGAGCACTGGCCTTTGTCCCTTAGCTGTAAGCACAGTACGATGCTGTAATTTCACCCTGAGGCCTTAATGGATGCATTTGTGTCCAGAAATGTCTCGAATCCACAGCAGCAGTGAGGCTGTGCAGGAGGGAGAATGTTTCTATGAATCAACCGGGTCCTGCCGTGCATGTGTGTGTATATGGGAGGCCAGTGGCAGCGCTAGGCTAAAAGCTTCTGTGTTTGGTCTCCTCTTATGCTATTTCTCTCTGGAAAGCTAAATAGAGCCTGATCCTATCTCCAGCTCCACTGGAGCTTCTCCATACAGTTATTAACAGCTATGTCTGTTTTGTGTACACTGGACACTTCATGGAAAATTCTCACCCTGCAGTGACCTTTTGTGTGTGTGTGTGCGTGTGTGTGTGTGTGTGTGTGTAGCCTGCAGCGAGCTGACTACTCCGAATTTGGACCGCAAGCCCAACAGTTTTGTGTCCGTGAGCTGTACCACACCACCTCAAGCCTTCTGGACCAAACATGCACAAACAGAAATCATTGAGGTAATACAGTACCCCGTCCACTGCTAGTAACGCTACCATGTTCAGTCAGTAGTAACAAAAGCCTTCTGCAGCTGTTTCTATACCATGATTAACCCATTTGTACCCATATTGTTACTTTAAATAGCCTTCACTACAGCGATTCTCAGAGCTTCACTGAGTACGAATCTAAAAAATCAGACGTGCTGAAATACCTGGTCTACAGCATCCAGTCCTTTTGATGTTCTTTGATCTAAAAGGGTTTGAGTTTTTGAATTGTGCATATTTTCAGGAAAATAACAATGTTCTGTTCATCTTCATTTCTGAGGACCAATATTTCAACCAATCACCTTCAACATTAAAATCATCTCTGTGTGAACACATAGAACATGCACCTGTATCCCAAATTTCACACCTTAGAGAAAATAAAAAAATGGGTTTTGGTAACACTCTATTTTCTGTAGAGTATTGTAGAGGTTCCATCTGATTTTAACTAACATTTAACTAAAAATCTATGAAGCTTAACTAATCTTTAAGTCATGTATGATAGAGTCAGTGAAATCTAACCTGAACCTTAACTTAAAACCTTAACACAAAATCTACAGCTACTCATTAACCTAAGCTGTACCCTAATGTTGTTTAGAACCAGCTATCACCACAGAGTTAACAGTATCTGTAGATCTTTTAAATAACATGTAGCCACACTTTCAGTGTCACAGTGTGGCCTGGCAGTGTGGCCTGACCTAAAGCTGTTTTTGTCTGACAGAAAACATTATGTGGCCTGCGTTTGTCGTGTTGGCTTGCCAGAAAGCGTGTCGTCCGTGTTTTCTGGCTGTAAGTGGTGAAGGTAGACGTGTAACTTTGTTGGTAGTGGCTTGAGTATAGGTCATTGTTATTTTAATGTTGGTCAGCAGTGGCATGTTCTTCCTTGTGTTTGGTAGCTATTATGTGTGACTGAAGGGACTGAGCATGGCTGGTGCCATTTTTCCCCACGCACAGCAAACACATAGACTTCCAAAATCAAACTTTAGTGAGCCTACACGTTTCTCTACACATTTCTTGTGTGGTAATCTCTCAATAAATGATTGTGGTCGTATGGTCATATTGATTCATAATGGGCCTACAGGAGTCGTAGATGTCGGGGGGTAATTTTGAAGATAGTTATGATTTCATCATAATCGAATGAGTCTGACATTTCCCATTCAAAGGACGAGAGGGTGACGTCGTTTAGGCTATCTGTCGACATTGCGTCCCACCGTCTTGTTCTTATCCGATTTGTCGTTGAGAAAAGTCTCTCCACTGTACAGGATGTCTATGTAGGCTCCACTGGGTCACATTGCCGAAGGCCTGTCTGCTGTGGAGTTTAACTGTGCCAATTCAGTGCCCCTCCCCCAGGACATTAAAGGGTCAACATCAAAGTGAACTTTATTGCCATTCAGACCATACAACAAGGAGTGCACAGCTGTGATAGCAACAAAGGCAAATGCACGCAAGACGTGCTAGACGGCAGAGACAAGACATGCATTTCCATATTTACATATTAGTATAAAAGTATGAAACATAAGCAAAACAGAAAAAACTGCATTTTGTTCCTGCATTTAAAAATATTGCATGTTGATGGTATTACTGCACCGTGTAACTTGGCACTGGTGAATAGTGATAAAGTGAAGTATCAAGATCTAATATCTCCTCCACTTCTAGTTTTTGAAAAGCCTCACAGTAGCCATTTGTTTTGCCATTGATGTTGGCCACCAGGCTATGTGAGCTACAGTAAGGTAGTAGTAACAAAGCAACAGCAGTTTCGTCTCTGGAAAGCAACCAGTTTGGTGTACTGTGGTAGTTTTCAGTGGGCATTGGCAACAAAAATCAAAACAGCCAGTCGGAGCACACAACACTTTTATTTACAAAAAAATATATTGGTTGAAATAAATGATAAACAGATTGTTGCCTCCGATCGGTACCAAAATGATACCCCTGCCCTCCTGTGCTTTACAGCAGTGTTAAGTAAAAGTCAGTATGAAATCAGTATGAATATCACATTAATAGAGAGAGATAATGCGATAAGGGAAGAGAACACCATGTGAAGTTATTTTAATAATAGCAGCTATTAAAAAAATTCAAAAACATCTATTTGACTTGAGTGTGCCTTGGCAAGAGGAGGCACACCTATAGCCATGCGCCTGTTATTCATTAAATTGCAATTAAGCTTCTCATAGTTTTGCATCAATACTTTGAATCCTTGGGATGTATTTATTTATCTATCTATCTGTATTTTCATATCAATAGTTAAACTTCAGTCAATGTGGATGATCTACAAACCTAAAGACTCCAAAATGATTCAACCTTGTGATGTTCTACACCTTCACTAAGATGAACAAGCTTTAACCACCATGATTTAAGTGTGATATTGTGTTGCATCAATTACCATATGAGTATTATTCCAAAAATAGAATTTAATGATATAGAAAAGCTATGGTCTGTTGTTGTCACTGTTTTTCAGGGCACGACGAATCCCATGTTCCTGAGCAGTGTGGCCTTCTTCCAGGATTCATTCATCAACCAGCAGACACAGATCAAACTCTCTGTGTACGACGTAAAGGACCGCTCCCAGGGCACGGTGCGTTATACGTGTATGTGTGCATGAATATGAATATGAAAATCTTCTGAAAGGAGCGCTAACAGTGTGTCTTTCTGTCTCTCTCTCCTTTTCCCCCTCTCTGTAGATGTATTTATTAGGTTCAGCGATGTTCCCGGTCAAAGAACTCCTGCAGGACAAGAACCACACATTACACCTGCCGCTCAGGTACAGCCCTATTCAGAAGCTGTTAGAAGCTGCTTTAAATACAAATGTGATACTTTACAATGCAAAGTGCTCTTGGCTTGCACTCAAACACTCTCTTACCCCCTCCGTCACACATTTATTTTTGTTGGCCTGTGGTTCTCTAGGAGTGGGAACAGTTAGAACTTTTGTGTTCACAGTAGAGCCCTCAGCCCATGTCTACTGATATGTGGAGCCCAGAGTAACTTCAGACTTGCCATGGACAAAAGAACAACATGTTGCTAATGAAAGAGTGATGCTTTATGTCAGTGACACTGTGTATGTTCTAGCTGGTCTTTGTTCATGCGTGCAGCATAAGAAAGTCTTTGTTATTTTTTGTGCATCAGCTCAGCGGAAAATACACGGGTGGGGAACATCACTGTCATCGCCTGGCAGCTGGAGGAGAAAAGGGAGCAGCGGGTGCCGGTCACCCATTTACCGGACACCGTCAATGGCAGGGTTAGTCTCCACACAGTTCAGCTGCTTTACAGTCATGCATTTATGATTCTTTAGGAAACAGTTCAGTGCATTATGGAATCTCAAATTTCACCAAGATTCGATTCAGTTGTTCTTTTAACTAAACAAATATTTTTTTTCACAAATCTGTGGAATTCTCCATAAATACACACCCTCTTAATAATCCATTCCTGTCGTGAGAGGTCTTAATATGTACCTTTTCTACAGACGGTCCTTGCTGTGGATGAAAGTCTGACAGAATCGATGGGGATTCGAGCCAAATACGCGTCTTTAAGTAAAGACACACTTCTGCGGTCAGGTACAAATAAAGTGTAGTTTGTGATTAAGTACAGTATTAACAATGTACTTTTTCTTTCAGGTAAAGGTAAAAAGTGGGTGATAAAGGAACATGAGATTTACAAAATGTGCTTATTTGCCTCATGCCTTATGATTTGCCCATATTATATTGTATATAGTGCAGACTTCTTACTGAGTGTCAGGTTTGCAAGTTGTTGTGGTGCATGGTATTGACATTTATTGCTCTATTAACTGTGAACGTTCTGCTGTGTTTACTGCTGTTGTTGCTGGATTCTGTCACTGAGTTTCTATTGTTTGTATGATCAGAGTCTGAGTGTTCATATGGGCACACATCCAGCATACTGAATCATACACAACCCAGCCTCCACAGCATCTTGTGTTTGGACAGGAGTTTAATCAGCAGGAGCATAGTAGATTTCAGCTGCTTGTGTTAGCAGAGTCTCATGCATTCTCGCAATAATGGTGTGAATGTCTCTTTGGTCTTAGTTAATTTGTAGTCACTAATGAATTCTCTACATTATTTACAGAATAAGCAGAGCTCACAAAGGACTTAGATTTTGCAGTTTTCTTTGTGAGAGTGGAGCAAAAAGAAATTCCAGCATGAGGGACAATCTGTGTATTGTATATGGACAATCATCGTCAAAAGAATAGTTGCAGAAATTGCATTCTGAGGTGCACTCAGAAGGAATCAGCCGACAGGAATGAAACTTGGTGGGTAGGTTTGACATTGTGAGACATGCAAATGTTTCAAGTGTCAAGCTCGGCCGCGCGTGCAAGATAAGCAAGGACGGACTTTGTCACTGTACCTGACTGACCCAACAGCCACGATTGCGGACATTCAGCAGGGCTACATTCACGCAGACCACTATGATGACTGCTCTTATCACCACGTCAATGGTGTCGTGCCAGACTGTAATAAAATGACAGAATGACAGCAGGTCATCTTCACTGACGAGTCCCATGTTTGTCATGGAGGAGACAGTAGAACAGTAGGTTATCACATGTCACACGTCCTGAAGTCCTGGTGTTACTCCACCTCCACCCCTACCACACAATCTGCAGGAACTGTGTGAGAATGTTCAAGCTGCATGGGATGGATTATCACAGGACACTATTAGGAACCTCAAAAACTCCATGCCGAGACATCTGGCATGTTGCGTTAGCAAACACGGCGGCCTGATGCCATACTGAGAGATGCTACTTCTGTATGTGTAGCTCAATAAATATTGTCCATATCAGTCTAAACTGATCATCATTTAATGTTCCTTCTAACCTTTATATTCCTTCCCAGTAGCACTGCAGTTCCACACTTCCTTCTGGGTGCAACTATTCTTTTGATGATGAGTTTAGTTTAAGCTGAACCCATGGCAAAGTTATATTTTAAAAAAAATATTTTTGACAGCAAACACAGCCTCACCAAAAACTATTCAAAAGTTAACATTATCTGCGAATAGTAGTGCAAATTAAATTGCAAAACTGCAAAAAGGTTTGGCACCGTTAGTAACTCATTTTGTAGATTCTTGTTTTAGAAAGAATTTTCACTTTCTTTTCCACCTACTCTAGAATGTTAACATTTCCACATATTTATGGTGGTTTTCAAATCAAGGGACTGTGAAGGCCATTCGAAATGCTTCAGCTTGTGTTTGTTAAAGTAGTTCATGGTGGATTTTGAGGCATGCTAAGTTTCCATTGTCCTGTTGTAGAAGCCAGTTACTGACTATGTCATATTTCCCTCCGAAATTTGCTGATATTTAGTGCAGTCTAGTCCTCCATCTTTCCTGCCAAACAACCACAAAGTGTAATAGATCCTCTCACATGCTTAGCAGCCAGCAATATGTACTTATTATCAAATGCGGCTCCTTTTTTGTCTCCAAACATACCTTTGGTGAAGATGCATTTTATTCTGTGAGCAGCACTTGTTTCTAAAATCCCTCAAGATTATCTAGATGTTGTTTTGCATACTGTGCATTTCTGTAGGTGAAGTACTTCTGTACCTTTTGCACCCCCACTGCTGTGTCAGCTGAACCTTCCTCTAGGTCTTTTGCAGTCATGCGGGGATGGTTTTGCTTTGCCTTTTTGCCTGACATATGAGCAGTTCTGAGATTTGTCTTGGTCTTACCTAAATCCAGCCTTGACGTCCACAGTTCCCCTTACCTGTCATTTCTTGATGTCATTTCCACTTTGATGTCTTTGATGCCTTGTCTTGCTTTGTAGACATCAATAAGCTTCATTTTTAGATACTCAGCAGCTGCTTAGAGGAGCCTATGGTTGTTAGTTTTAGTATAAGATTTGGAGAGTCACAGCTTTTGCAATTCTTGATCTGCCTTACCGGTTCTAATCAGTCATTTAAGGCCTGACAAGTTAATTAAGTGAGATTTCCAAAAATGCTGCAGTTATTATTTCTGTTGTTCTGTTTTCCCATGTTTATTAAATATAAAGTTAATACACATTTTTCATTAGCAGCAAAAAGCTTCTATGTATAATGCTTACTAAGGTGACACATAATCACTTTTGTCAAGTGAAATCCTGTTCTCTCTATGTTCGGCAGTGTTTGGGGGAACTATGTCCCGTATGTATCGGTTCCCCACCACTGACGGGAATCACCTGCGCATTCTGGAGCAGATGGCCGAGAGCGTCTTGTCGCTCAATGTTCCACGGCAGTTTGTCAAGCTGCTGCTAGAGGAGGATGCTGCCAGGTACTTCTGTGCACCTACATGCAGTTTTTCTCTCCGAGACAAAAAACAGCTAATAAGCAGAAATATTTGAATCGTATTTTGTCACCTTTTGATTAATATTATTGTATGCCTATGCCCAGTCATTTCCACATTTCCACAAATCATTAAGAGGTAAACAAAGTCATTCAGAGTGGTTTGATATGAAATGCACTTTTCTAGACAAACTAGCCAAGTCAGGATCTGTTTTTACAAGCATTAAACACTTTGGGGGCCTGGTTCCCATCACCACACGTCCAAAGTGTTTAATGCTTCTAAAAACTCCCCCACAGAAAGTTATTGTATGAAAGTGTTGCCTGATGCCTGAGACATTGTTGTACGTTAGCCTCGAGATAAGCTTTTGACTTAAAAACATTTCTTTTTTCAAGTGATTCATGGTTGAGAGAGGCATGTAGGCCTATGTAGTCCAAAATAGAACCACTGGATTTACCACTACTTCAGCATTATCACACGTGTAGGTTCATAGATCATTTAGAATAGTCCGTATCTTGACTATATTTGCATTGTAGGCATTGTGACTCCTGGTTTCTACCACCACCATTGAAAAGAATAGGATTAAATAATAGTCGCTGCAGTTAACCATTTTGTCAAACTACTGTGAATTAATTATGCTGGATGTTTTTGAAAGTTTGTTGCATTTCCACTTTGACGGTTGTAAAACTAGTCCAGTTTTGGTAAAATGGATACAGAAAAAGGAATAAACTAAACTATGCTTTATTTACATTTTAGTGACCTGTTTATTTTAAATACCATACCCAGCCAATGCAAATACCCAGCAATGCTATACCATGCTTATACATATGTTTTTGTAAATGTCACAAGTACTGTTTTTTATTATGCAAGGTCTCACTTGTTTACAACAGTAGAAATCCAAAGCCTTTAATGCCTCAAAAAACGAACTATCAGAAAACTATTAGGCAAAATGGTTAATAATACACTGACTTTGTTTTACAGTAGATTTTAGATCTGACATTTTATATTTAAGATTTTTTACATTCATGGTAGAGAGGCACATGCTGTTCATTGTTAGGCATAGTATTCAGTATAAACTGTTTTCTGTTATCAGTGGTCATTTTGGATAGTAAATTAAATGGCTTGATTTGTTTTGTTGTGACATTATGATCTCTGTAAAGATATAGCAAGTGTCTCTACAGTGAACCATGTCTATCAGCTTCGTGAACAAGCTGTGAGCCTTTCACCAATACCATTTCACTCTGACACTTTGTTGTTGTTGTTGTTGTTATTATTATTAATATATCATATCACTTGTATGGGCAATATCACTGAATCACTTTAAAAATAAATAAATGTAATACATAAAATAAAATAAATAAATAAATAAATACTCTCTCTCAGATTATCTGTGTCTAACATGTTGTGCATATCAGAGAATTTCTACACAGAACACCCTTGTATTTAATATATCTTTAGTATGTTTAGTTAGTATGTATATTAATGCTGCCCTGCTGTAGAGCTGTTATAACCCGAGCCTCACCACAAGCATTTCAATGCAAGAATGTCCTGACATGCTGTGCAAATGACAAATAAACTTGAAACTTGAAACTTTCACACCAAAACACCCTGAATGACTTTTGTCTCACTAACTGAATTAACTGAATTATGCAGAAACAAAAAAGAAATCTGTTGAATTTCTGTAATAATAGGCAAAAACAATTTAATAATATGTAAAACTGGTTTAAAATATGTCTAGATCATGGCTGAAACTGAAATTCTATCAGGACAACCTTATTAATAATGTGATTATGCATGTCTGTGTGTGTGTTTAGAGTGTGTGAACTGGAGGAGTTGGGGGAGTTATCTCCGTGTTGGGAGAATCTGCGGCGGCAGATTGTAACACAATACCAGAGCATTATTCTCACCTATCAGGAGACACTCAGAGACCTGCAGGACTATAAAGGTTTGCTGCTGAACTGCTCAAACTGTGGTATGCCAGATGACCCTGGAAAATTGGGAATTCAGAATGTGATAACAAGGGCTGTCAAATAGAGCCTGGTGACTTGATTTGTAGCATTAAAAACACAGTGAATGTTTTTTTTTTGTTTTGTTTTTTGCCGGCTTAAATGGGTAACCTTCCGATTCTGACAGGATTAGTTTTACACGGGGAGGTGGAGTTATGTAGTTTCACCACAGGATGTCAAAATTTAAGGCCAATTCGCACGGGCTGGCCTCTGCTGCTCACAACAAGAAAACCTGACGCCAGCCAAAGGCAAGAAAACACACAAGCAGACAAGAGCTGAAACTTTCCTGCCTAATTTCAATTCGGAGGAAACATCGCTTACAAAACAGTTTGCACAATGGTAGATAACCATTCTGTCTGGGAAGTCATATATCAGGAGGTTTGCCCCAGACTTAAATAACCCAAGGTATCTGTGCCATGCACGACTAAACTAAAGGCCTCCTCGAGCGCCTCCAAACTTGAGACAAAACACCAGAAATTCTGTATCCTTTTTCTCAGGATCTGACAGAATATTTACACACGTGTATAGAAGGTGAAAAGCGCTGGAATCTTTGCTAACGCAGCAGTGCAGAGTCAGTAACATGAAGACTAAAACCACTGAGAAACACCGGCAGTAAATACATTACCCCACCTCCCCAGGTAAAACCTGTCTGAATAGGACTATAGAGCTTTAAAGATTATCTGCATTTTTCAGTTGGAAGAAGTGTTTCTTTAGAGCTGCATTTGAGCAAATAAAGCTAATGTGAATCATGACATTTGAGTACACAGAATAATGTGAATCAAAAGTGATTGATAATTTTAATTTGCCGAATAGTTAAAAATAATTCTTCATCTATAAGCTTCAGAGAGTTTTCATATTTCCTGTTATAGTATGTGACTTTCCTTGGCTACTTAGCTTGGTTGACGTTACACTGGCATTTAAGCATTCATTCTGTGTTCAAGTGCATTATATGTAGGACTGCTTGGACTGCAGGTTACTGATGGATCATTCCGAATGGTTTTCTTTCAGGACCTTCATTCAAAGCCAGTAATCTAAAGGCAGATAAGAAGTTGGAGTTCATGCCCACTAACCTGCATGTACAGAGGATGAGAGTGCAAGACGACACTGGCTTTGGTAAACTTCACTTAACTCTCGCTCGCGCTCTCTCTCGCTCGCTCTCTCTCTCGCGCTCTCTCTCTATCCACATCACTTTTTATTCTCTTTTTCTCTGTCTTTCTCTCCCACTCTGCCTCTATTATGCTCTCTCTTACCTTCTTTCCTGTTCTGTGCCTATTTCATTCTGTCGGTCTGACTGTCCACCCCCCATCTCGCTCCCTCTCTCCCTCCACTCCCCCCTCTTTTTTGAGTGTATCTGTTTTATTTCTTCCCACAGACTGTAGGAAGTGTTATTCAGAGCTCTCTCTCTCTCTCTCTCTCTCTCTCTCTCTCTCTCTCTGACATATAGTAGTGTTGTGTGAGACTGGAATATAGCCGCTGCTCTCTGTAGGCCTGGGTGCTAAAAGTGTCCAGACTCTGAGACTAATAGTGGGGGAACGGTAGTACACACAGAGGCTGTTTTGATGTTTTGAGCATGTGCAGATGGAGAGCAGTGGACAAATGGAGAAAGCGTGAGAGAGTGATATTAACCCTTACCGGTCTTTTACACTGATTACGTTTGGAGTTTCCCTGATTTTTGTATATAATTCAGTCACTGAAATATAAACATTCATCATTATCAGTAGTTCATTCAGGCTGGTTTAAAGTGGAGGCGCATCGTAGTGAAACCCTCCGACTCTCAGGAATCATGTTTGTAACCTTTCCATGCAATAGCTGTCTATGAGGTAGCTTGGCTCTCATCACCTTCATTGTGATCAGTCCTGACTACAATCAATTCAATTCCACAGAGATTTTGAGAGTTTGGATTTTCTCTGTCAGTCAAATCAGCCTGCTTAATTAATTACACATTTGCGTGATAATTCAGTTTACATTCCGTTATTGACAGATTGGAGTCTGTGCTTCTGCGGGTCTTATTGCATATATGAATATGGGTCTCTGACTCTGAAACACGGCACAAGCACGTTTCCTTATTAGGCCACACAGCTCTCTACTCATCCACCCTTGAAAACGGTGACCTACATTGGACAAAGCATTGGCTATCTACCTAGTGGCAGGTTTATAATGAATACGTCATTATATGTGAATATGTTTGCAATAGAGTCTGTTATATTGTATGGGATTAATAAGAATTTGTCATTTATATTTATGAAAGGCTCTTTGCATATTGTGGTTGTGTATAATTAAGACTTTGTGTTTGTGTGTGTTGTGTGTATGTGTGTAGATCACACTTATGATGTGGTTACGATCGGCGCTCCAGCAGCTCACTGTCAGGGCTTTAAGAACAGTGGCCTGCGCAAACTCATCCAGAAATTTGAGGAGACCAAGAAGCAGTAAGTGGCCTGGAAATGCAATGCAGACTGTGTGTGTGTGTGTGTGTGTGTGTGTGTGTGTGTGTGTGTGTGTGTGTGTGTGTGTGTGTGTGAGAGAGAGAGATGCTGACAGAGAGAGAGTGTGAGTGTAAACATTAGTTCTGGGCTTGTCACTATTGATTTATTAATGATATTAGTAACATAGTACTCTTATGATGGCTAATTTTTGATCCGAATTTTGATGTTTAACTGGGTAATCGTCCTCTTATTTTGACGGTCAGTTGAATATTTCTCTGATCAGTTTGTTGATTAGTTTGTTGACAGTTAAGTAACCTTGCCGTTGTTTTGATGATGAATCTTTAGTCTCCTGAATGTGTTTGCAGATGAATCAAATGCTTTTCTTGACAGCTCCGGTATGCCTTCTTTGAATCATTTATTGGGTAGTCCTCCAGTTAGCTTGATGACTAATCATGCAGTGTTCTGAATTCATTTAGTCAAGTTATCCTTCACTTTCCTCGTTGATGATTAATTGAAAGATTCCTTTTTAAAAACTTGGGAATAAGAAGCCACTCATCTTTTTCAAAGAATACTTTACTGCCAAAAAAGAGACTTTGAAAAGACCTGCATGATTGTATGAGACAAGATATTAATATAAAAAAAATCATATATGGGTAAATTGATAATATGCGATGTTGGCATGCAAATTGTTAACCCAACATTGCTGATTTGTTTTAAAGGTAGATTTTAATCACAGACTTTTTAATCACGTAATCGTGACACGTCTGCTATAAGTGTTATAATAGTCACCTTTGCAGTAGAATTGCAAAAGGCTACAACAGGCCAAATGAGGCTCCAAGTATATATATATATATATATATATATATATATATATATATATATAGACTTATATATAGACTTATATATAGACTTCTCTAGTTTTAGTTCAGCGCTGCCTTTAATGCTGACATGATCGTCATTTACAGCCAGCTGTTAATGAAGAAGTATGATTGTTAGTTCTCAAATGTCAAGTTGCTTGACCGCTTAAATAGGTTAAGGGTCAATCTCAAATAAGCTGCAGAAAACATTCAGTAATAGGTGTCTATAGCACTGACTGCACACTTCATTAAGTATACCTTCTTGTTTACACTCATTGTCCATTTTATCAGATCCCCTTACCATATAGGAGCACTTTGTTGTTCTACAATTGCAGACTGTAGTTCATCTCTTTCTCTGCATACTTTGTTAATCCCCCTTTTACCCTGTTCTTCAAAGGTCAGGACCCCCAGAGGGCCACCACAGAGCTGGTATTATATGGGTGGTGGATCATTCTCAGCACTGCAGTGATACTGACATGGTGGTGGTGTGTTAGCGTGTGTTATGCTGGTATGAGTGGACGGGATGCTCTGTAGTCGCTGCTGGAGTTTTTAAACACTGTGTCCACTCACTGTTCACTCTGTATAGACACTCCTACCTTGTTGGTCCACTTTAGATGTAAGGTCAGAGATCTTTGCTGCACAGTTTGTGTTAGTCATCCTCTAGTCTCTGGTCTCATCAGTGGTTGCAGGTCACTGCCCACAGGAAGCTATTGGCTGGAAACCCCAACAGCACTGCTGTGTCTGATAGGCTCATACCAGCGCAATACACACTACCATCACCACCACCACAACGTCAGTGCCACTGCAGTGCTGAGAATGATCCACTTCCCTAATAGTATAGGCTCTGTGGTGGTCCTGTAGGTGTCCTGATCTTTGAAGAGCAAGGTGGAAGATGATTAACAAAGTATGCAGAGCATCAGATGGACTACAGTCTGCAATTGTAGAACTACAAAGTGCTCCTGTATGGTAAGTGTAGCTGATTAACTGAACAAAGAGTATAAAAGCAAGGCATTTTTGTAAGCCAACACACAGATACAGGTTAGTTGAAGTGATGACTGTGTGTGTGTGTGGGTGTTTTTTGTTTGTTTGTTTTTTTTTAAGGAACTCCCTTTCCAAAATGAAAAACAATTAATTGGTGACATGTGTACAGAACATGCCTGTTCACATCCTCCAGCAGTGCTGCAGTAGTCTCTAGAGCTAGATGTTCCCCATTTGAGACTACGAGAACACCCTTTCTGATCTTGCAAGTGGGAGCAACTACAACTGCTTTGTGGGAATTTTTTTATGTTACAGCAACCACGTAATGTGGTAACTGCCTTCAAATCATCATTACAATGCAGGAAGTTGAGTAGTCCCTCAATATAAGGGGGACGACAGTCTAAAAGCTACAGTTGGCAAAGAAGCTGCTTGGCTGTCTAGACACTTTACCTCAGTTTGGCCTCTTTTCTGTCTGAAAGGGTAAAACCATGTCTCTGGACTTCTGTAATTTTATACAGAATAAAGATAAACATGCAGTTTACTTAATAGCTTTAACAACAGAGGTGAGAGTCATGCTAATGCCAGGTAGGTTGTTTCCTAATCAACTCTAGATTAGTGAAAAGCCTAGCGATGCATGCTGTGTGTGTGTATGTGTGAAAGAGAGAGAGTGTGAGAGAGTTAAAAAGAGAGAGAAAGAAAGAGAAGTAAAAACCACCCTGCTTGCTTCCCCTGCTTGGTAAGTGGTTCAGGCGTCTGACTGCATACTATCTATAATCTGTCCACTCAGCTGTTCGACGTCAGCAGATTTCAGCAGCTCTTTCCACATATTCTGACCTCAACATGTAACAGCCCTCTAAAATCCACTTCATTATCCACAATATTCTTGAAAACTCATTGGGGACTGTTATGGGGCCTCATCATTTCTGTTTGCCGGCTTTGCATTTCCAGTCGTCCTAGAATTCTAACAGTGCTAGCCAAAGAATTGCGAGTAAGGGCAAATTAAATAGGCTCTTTTATGTCTACGTGAATCAAACATGAGCTCAAGCTCGACATATACTGTTTTGTGGCACAACAACTCAAAACAATTGAAAGTGAATGTTTAGATGCATAGAACACCAGCCAGTAAACTATATATTAAATAGAATATTTTCTTGTCTTCCATAAGACAGCTGCTGTATGTGAGAACAAGCTGTCTATGGTCGTTTTAGAGATCTTGGGTGTTTCTCAATACCAAAAATGCAAAGAACGCACTCTTTTTTTTCTTTGGAAGAATGCTCTTGATAACTTACCCTGCAAGAACGACCCGCAAGGACACCAGAACGGAGATCGCTCATACAGGTGTTTGAGACGCACTGGGCACTTTCTATTATTAAGCACGGGTTCTGATATCACTGCTTTTGTTTCTTTGGTGAAATAAAGGCAAAGTTCCTCAGCTGTGACCCTGACGGCAGAGGTAATGCTGTTTAAACGTTTACGAGCCAACAGCGGGTTAAAGCCAGGATTAAATGAGTATAAGTGCAGCATGTGGGTCAATCAGAGTAACAGTAGGAGAAACTGAGATGAAAATAATGTGCTCCTACAGCCATCATTGTAGCACCAGGCTGAGGAGAGAAATGAAGGAGAGACTACCTGCACTGATAAACAGAGCCTTGTGCGAATTAAATATCTGAACAAACTTTCATATTAGAAACAGAGAGAAAATGTGCCACACCCGTCATTGCCAAGCTGAGGCACTAATGAGGAAAAAGAGGAGAGACTAATGTTACCTGTCCTGTTAACAGAGCCTCGTCCTTACGAATCATCAGAACAAACTTTAATGTTAGGTATTGTTTGTACCAAATTGGTCAAGATTCAACAATCTCAACAATCTGTATACTCAGCCACACTGAATGCTGGGTAATTCTGTTCGTTCTTGTCGGCAAGTCACCTACTGATGCATCCTCAGTTTTCGGGGTGGAGCAAGGACAACATCTGGGTACCTTAACCATTTTAGGTACATGCGTTCTTGAGTATTCAAAATGCAACTTGGGCAGTAAAAGATGATGACAAGCAAGAACACAAGGAGGCAAATACAATCAGCAATGCATATTGAGAAACAGCCCTGATTACACCTTGTAGCTAAAGCTGATGGGCAAATTATGGGCATCCTTTGTTAGGAGCACTAACATTATATAGATAACCTACTAGCCAACCACTGGACAGTGCTTCTGAAACAGAGGTCTCACAAGCCATCACTGTCATATTTGCCGGCACTAAATGAAGTTAATCACTCACAGCAAGGTCCAGCCACAAGTGGCTAACGCAAGTAGGAAGCAGTGTCGAGATACGCTACGAATAACAATTAACCTTTTTCTTTCAAAAGAGAATCTCTGTGTCGGCCATGACTGCCTTTCCCGACAGTGCCGTTGAGCAACCACTGTGGTAATTGTGGAGAGAGTGTGCTCAAACAGATTTCTGTCATTTAACTATAGTTGTTATTCAACAACGCTTCTGGGAAACGCACCCCAGGACTGGCCTGATCCTTGTCTAAGAAACAGACTCTATGTGTGTGTAACGGAGAAGGTTTTCTAGCATATCTTCTGTAAAATATTATATGTAAGACTCTGTGCAGCTGCTCAATTCACTTTTTCTGTTCAATTAAGAATAAAACATTATTTTTATTAAGAAGCCATTCTTCAGTCATTTCCTTCGGTGGTTTTGTTTTGAACACCTTGTCTGGCTGTCCTCATTACATGCCATGTACATATGCCCTTGCAATTGACAGTTGGACTGTATATTACTGCATGCCGATTATTCCAACTTGAAGCATGTTTTATGCTTTGATTTAGTTTTCCAGGCTGCTGCTTCCACTAGCTGTTTTTACATTAAAAATAGCTGCTTTATAGTGATAGTGATCTTCTCCTGTTTTAATTTCCTGCTCTTTAATTGCCTTTTTGTTTTCTAATCAGCATTTATGAGGAGGAATGGTGAGTTTATTTTAAGTTGAACTTTTCTCCTTTCTCTGTCTGCATGACGTTTCTCATGGGTTGAGCATTTTCATGCACCGTCCTTTGCATTACAAGTGTGTGAAAGAGAATGTGTGTGTGATCTGTGGTCGACACACACATGTATATATGTGTTATGTTTGTTCCTTCCCTGGAGTTTAAACTCACATGCATTTGTTGCAAATGCTATATATTGTTAAGACAGTAGGAACTTTTCACTGGAGAGAAGCACAGAAACATGCACTGTATCACACCCCATCCTCACATAATAGTTATAATGACTAATAATTCATTCTTCGCATGCATAATCTTTCTGGAGCAAAGCTTTTTCATTCAAAGAACTGACAACATGCTTCTTTAGCCCCTGCAGGTGTTGTGTTTAGGATACTGAGCCCCAGGTTACCATTCATTCTGGGAAAGGAAATGGGCCTATAGAAGGATCTACAGTTTAGAGTGCCCACTTCAAGACTATTAAATATGTCTCTGTCTGTATGCTGAGCACTTTCATTATTTGTATGTGTATGTTTGTATGTTCTGGAAGACCTACAATTGCTGGCCACTTTATCAGAAACACCTGTCTTGTATCTCCACATTGCTGGTGTATGGCGAAAGACTGTACTCCATTTGTTGTCTGATATCAGCAATGATTGACTCATTCATGATGATTTTTCAAAAACAGTTGTTTCAATGTTGGCAAAGAGAAGTGATTGAGAAGTAGAGTTCATTTTCCATACCGCTTAATTCTTTATGGTTCCTGCAATAGTCCTGCAATAGTGAGATGGAACGATGGAACCAACATGTTGATGAGGCGGGACAAGATCCTGGAAAAATAAGTGTATCAGACACATCCCAGTATTGGATCCTATAATCGGTTTCCAGACTGGTCGCAATGTAAGGACAAGTGGGTCACGAAGAATGCCACATCAGTGCTGAAACGTGTCGAAACGTGTGCTTAACCTGAGAGGAGCACCAGGTTCTAATGTTATTTAATGTCACCCTCATATATGTTCCCAGAAATGTTCACTAAAGCAAATCATGGGTCATAAAAACAATGTGCTAATAACAGGTGAAATAACACAGCAGTAAGAATGTCTGTGTCAGAATCTGTCAGGAGAAGAAACCCACACCAGCAGGAGCTCACAAACACATGACCTAGTACCTGAAAATGTTACTGTTTGTGGAAGTGTGCTTTTCTTTTTTGCTTTTGTTGTAGGCCTATGCAGTCCTGAAACTGTTAGGACTACAGCTAAGGAGTACATCTGTAATCAGTTAACCTATGGACAATTATTACTTGGTTAATATACGCTTCAAACTACTGCTACCAATCAGTACAGAGCATTGCAGCTCAAGGAAGGTTTTACAGTAACCTGTAAATTTTTGGCATTTTTATTTTCCCTTTCTGGTTGCCAAAGTTTTGGTGTTGTAAAACCCCTGCCTGCCAGCACCACTTTACTATGTCCATGTCACTGCTGTTGAGAATTGTTGAAGGTGCTGACAAACTGTGCATGACAACAGATGGACTACAGTCTGTAATTGCTGTTGGATGCCTTATAGACTTGTAAGGCAGGTAGACTGCATAGGGTGGTCAGTAATTGGACATATGAAGTAGATGTTTCTAATGAAAGTGTAATGTGGGTGTGAGTGGTGTTTAACTAAGCCTAATTGTGTGGTCTTCTTGGTTTTCTCAGCAGTGCTCTGACCAGCTCCCAGTCCATTGTGTACATGCCTCAGGACATCATCCGTGCCAAAGAGATCATCTCGCACATCAACACCCTGAAGACTCAGGTCAGCTACTACGCTGAGCGCCTCTCGCGGGCTGCTAAGGAGCGCTCCGCCAACGGCCTGGAGAGAACCCTCACCATATTGGCTGATAAGGTGGGCTGTTACAACATTTCTTTCAACGTTGTCCAAAAACACAACACAACCCAAATAAGGTAGACCAGTGTCAATAAACTGTAAGCTCCTGGAGTTTCTGGAGTTTATTAAGTAATTAAGCATCCTCTCTTGTGTCAGGTACTAAAATCTTATATTAAAGTATTTCTATCTTCACAGGCAGTAAATTAAAGTAATCCATAGTCAATTGCCTTCTCGGGTGCCAAATTTTAATGTAACCCAAAGTTGTGAAATATAGTCAGCTCTAGAGTTGTTGGCACCTACATGGAAATGTGCAAAAATCAATATATGAAATAAACCACAGATGCAGTGAATGATGTTTCGGGCTTAAACATGTAAGTTGTGTCTTTTTCAGTCACTGTTTTTATTTAGTATTTTTGAAAACAGGTTTTTAATATTGATGAAGCCTCTCCTGTCAAGAATAACAGCACTGAGCCCTGTTACTGTAATGCTTAACAATGTTGGGGAACTCGCTGGACATTGTTAGGCCAGTCCTGCTTGCAGAACATTTGCAGTCTTGATATTCTTAGGCCATCTTTCAGATCACAGATTCTCAGCTAGGTTCAAGGTTCATCTGGAAACTGGAGAGGACCTTTTGATTCTGGCATTGTGTTCTCGCAGCTGTATTCTGTGTGTATTTTTTAATGTGTGTTTGGGATCTTGCTGAAAAGTCTACTCACTGCCAAATTCCAGTCTTCTTGGCAGAGGCAGGTGTTTTGTGACATTAAATTAGGCACTATTGAACAGCTGGACCACTAGCAACAAAAAACAGCCCCAACACATCAGTTCTTTCAGTACTTGTTAGTGGGTTTCAGGCATGTTTTATTGTATGCAGCCCGTTTTTTCCAGAAAAGTTCAGTTTTTGTTATCTGACCGCTTCATGTGATTCTATTTGTAGTTCCGATAATGTTTTGTAAGGTTGATGTGCTACATTTTATGGCATGGTCTTAGAAAAGGTGTCTTTCACTGAACTTTTCCAGAAAGCTTCTAATCATGGAGGCGCTTAATGAGATCATTTCAATTGACTGAAAAACATTTCTGATAATGTTCTGCAAGTTAACAACTCTGTGTCTTGTTTGAGATGACAGCTTTTCGGTTTTGCTCAAGCTGATGAAAAATGGGATTTTACATGTGTATAACCTCATATTTACACCTTAAAGAAGCAATTAAAGACAGCTGTCTTAGATAGAGTTTGGAAACTAGGATTATTAGAAATGTTATTTGAGGGTACCAAAATTTTTGCCTCTTATGTTTTTAAAAATAATACAATATTCTTAGAATAAAACAGCATAATAAAGGAATGCTTTCTGTTTGATAAATGGTAAGCAATTTTACATTTTTTAATCTTTGTATATGATGTCTATTTGCTGTGATTGTTTTTGCCCATTTTCTTGAGTGGTGCCAATAATTCTGGAGCTGCGTAAAGGCAGGAGATTCCAGAGTAGCTACTAAGACACGTCACAGACAAGTCCAGATGATGGAATATGCCATCTTTGTTCATAGCATACTTCATCATGAAGTGGCATTTGGGAGTCACCTAGATTGGTTGTAGCTAGTCCTCAGTTATTATTTTGGCTGAACACAGAGTGTGTACTCTTGGGAATATTACTATAATTCATTGTACTCAACATTACAGAAACTGTGCAGTTGATTTGCTGCTTGTAGGTCAATCTCTGTTTCTCTCACTCTGTCTCTCAGACGCGGCAGCTGGTGACAGTATGTGACTGTAAGCTGCTGGCGTCAGCTGTACAGGCCCTGAATGCAGCCCGGCCCGAGTACATCGCCTCCAAGAGCTCGCCGTCGGCCGACTCGGAGCATGTGGTGCTGCGGAATGACCAGGACACTCTGCTGGCCAAATGGAGTGGCCGCAACAGTCGCTCATCCCTACATGTCGACTGGCACGAAGAGGAGTGGGTAAGACCCTCACTGATCACTGAGTGAAACCATGTAGAGAATACAGTGAATACATTATTTCAGCTATATGTTGGGACACGTACTTTGCTGTTTTCCGAAGTGAAAATCCAAGTCCACAATACAAGTAAGAAATAATAACGTGCCATAGTCACATGATAGCTTTTCGCACAGGTCACAATTTTTGTTTTACCCCTCAAACCACCCCCCACAAAAATGATGATAAATTTAGACCGATATGGGCAATTTTTATTGACCTACACATACAGAAGTAGTGTCTCTCAGTATGGTGTCGGGCCAGATGTCTCGGCATGAAATTGTAGAGGTTCTTAATGGTGTCCTGCGATAATCTATCCCATGCAGCTTGAATATTCTCACACAGTTCCTGCAGATGATGCAGTTGGGGTGGAGGTGGAGTGACACCAAGCCTTCTGGACATATGGTCATGACAACAAACCGTTTATCTTTGTGCTGACCCCGGTGCCTCCGCACACGGGTTTGTTGATCGTCTCCAAGACAAAAGCAGGACACTGAAGCTGACCCGCTGCCATTCTGAGTCACTCCATGACAATCTGGCACGACACTATTGCAGTCTTTGGCAACATTGTTCGTGTAGGTCTCCCAGATCCTTTGTGTCACTGGCGTGTGCCTTCTTCTATCCACTGCTGCCAACAGTGTAATGTGGTATTATCCGCATAGCCAGTATGTGAGACCCCTCTCACTCTTCCAACTGCTTGAATTGCTTTTGAGGCATACTTCGCTTGCAAAGGATGCTACCAACACAACAGCATGAGTTAGAATGGCAAGTACGCACAACAGGACAACCTAATCTAGTCAGACAGGTACAGCGATAAGGCCCGTCCTTACTTCCGTCACATGTGCGGCAGAGCGTGAAACGTCAGTCATTCGCATGTTTCACGATTTCAAACCTACCCAACAAGTTTCATTCCTGTTGGTTGACTCCTTCTGGGTGCAACTATTTCTTCGTCTATGAGTGTATTTTCACCTTTTCTCAGAGTAAACTGGAGTAGAAGAAAGAAGCATCTTCCTCAGTTGTGTCTCCCTCTCTTTGCGCATGCTAGGAGAAGGTGTGGGTGAACGTGGATAAAAGTCTGGAGTGCATTATTCAGCGGGTGGATAAGCTCCTGCAGAGAGAGCGGCTCCGCAGCAGCAGCACTGAGGACATGTTCCAGAATGACCAGCAGGGCAGCGCACCTAAGAAAGGTAACCAGAAGAACAGAGCAGCGTTCTGGATCAATCCTGCCTGCATGGACGAGTGTCCCACTCCCACTTCCCCGGATCAGCATTTATCTTCGCCGCCACCTCCTCCTCCTCCTTCATCATCATCACCATCATCATCATCATCATCTTCTTCACCATCCTCGTCGTCATCCTCACTGCCTGCTCTGAACCCTGCATGTTCCCCAAATGCAGAAACACAGTCCTGTACGTCCCTCACTTTCTTTTCCTCCCTCTCTTTTCTTTCATTTTTTCTGTATGCAGTACCTTAAAATAGATAAACATAGATATGTATTCCTAAATAGACATATTTCTTTCATATTTCTGTAAGATTTTTTATTTATTTATTTATTTATTTATTTATCTCTCTTTCCTCTTTCTTTCTCTGTGTGTATCAAGCCTCTTTCTCAGTTTTTTCTTTCTTTCTTCCTTCCTAACTTTTTTCCTTACTCTTCTACCTCTCATATTTCCATCTCTCTCTCTCTCTCTCTCTATATATATATATATGTATATATACACACACACACACACACACACACACACATATATATATATATATATAT